>WOXC01002970.1:0-355499 GCA_011680675.1 Gymnobelideus leadbeateri | reverse complement strand
TCGGATTTACCAAAGCATGCTAAAATTCCAAGTCCTTTCCATGCTTGGCCACTTCATGCTGGGAAACAGTGAGGAAATTACCCCTTTCCCAAGTTCCTAAAAATGAATCATCATGTCCTTCTTTTCCATGGAATTTTCCAGGGGTAGCTCTGAATGCACACTTTCTGGAATGGACTCTATAGATTAATTCAGTAGAAAACTAGGTGGAGAAAAACTGGGGTATCAGGAATAGCACTACTACTTAGATTTGATTCAAGGATAAGGTGGGCAATGACAGAGACTGAATTAGTTGAACTTGGATATAAAGTCACAAAGAAACCATAAGCAAGGTATTTTGATGCTGACTTTAGAGCTACTTGGTTATATGGCTTGTTCCAAATCTCTGGGTTGGTGCAGGTCTGTTTTGGACTCAGGTGTGAAGTTTAAAGGGTTTATAGGGGTGAGGGACCAAGCAGATGCATATCCAAAACATCTACTAAACATATGTTAGATACACTTTAAAAATATATATGAACACCAAGAAACATAGAGGTTAATATTTTCCACTTGAATACTCCTGGTTAGCAATGTGGATGATATCGTATTCCTGTGACAATTTCTTAAATTCTTAGCCAGTAAAAACGAAGAGTGTAACTGCTTGGGAATGAAGGTCTCTCTTGTACCTGGAGAAAAGACAAAGAAGGAAAAAAGTTATTACAAAGGAAGACAAGAAATAAGGAGGGGGAAGTAGAGAAAAAGAGAAAGAAGAAAAAGAAAGTGGGAAGAGATGCACATGATGGGAAGCAATTAGCATTATCGATAGCAAAGCATTCCAGGGTTGGGGAACCTGCAGTCTCGAGGACACATGTGGCTCTGTAGGTCCTCAAGTGTGGCCCTTTGACTGAATCCAAACTTCACAGAACAAATCCCGCTAATAAAATGATTTATTCTGTAAAACCTTGACTCAGTCAAAAGTCTGAATCCAAGGACCTAAAAGGCCACATGTGGCCTCAAGGCCACAGGTTCCCCACCCCTGGTAACCCTTTTGCAGACTGTGAGGTTTTCTCCCCACCTACCCTCAAGTGTGTGAACTCCACTGTGTTGTTACTTAATCCTTAGCAAGTCACTCATTATAAATCCATATCTCACCCACCTGTAAATGAATGCAGGTGGCAAGAAGCAACTTCAGAGGAGTGTAAGGAAAATTAATTTGTGTTTATAAAGGTCATTGCATGAAAGCTAACATTTGACAGATGTGTAAAACATTGTGCTTTTATTGAAATGATTATTTTATTTCAGCTAATGAGTCCTATTCATTCTGGCAACTTTAAAAACGGTAATGAAATTTGGCATTCCTGTCATCTAATTACATATATTCTTTAATTTAAGCCACCTTGCTGGTTTATTAATGACAAGGGAAGGGTTAATCCACAGTTAGTGTTGGCTGGTAGAGATGGTAATAAAATAATAAAAATGACAATAAAATGACTTCTCCTTATATACATCCAAGAATCATAAAGAGATTTATAGGCCAATGTTATAAGCCTTAATAAATGATGGGGGAACCAAGGAACAAAGAAACTAAGACTATTTCTATGTAATGCCAAACAGCTCATTGGTCCAGTTAAATGAATCAAAATTTTGTTGAACATTCAGGAGATTTATTTACTTTATACCACTTCTCTTGCTTGGCTAAGCCTAAGGTCCAAAGTCATAAAATAAGGGTGACAGGTAAGAGGGTAGATCTTGAAGGTGATAATGTTGAGAAAAGTAAGCAGATGACTAACTTCCAAACGATCTGACATTCTAACCCCATAGACATAATTATTCCCTCTACTTTAGCCTTTTTTCTTCTTTTCTTTTTGAACAGTTTTGGCCACCTCAAACCTGTCTTATTATGAGTACTTATGAATCATGTTATTGGGAGTTATGTGGTCAACATTACCTTCAAACCTCTAACCTCAGATTCATAGAATCAGAATGAAGAAAGTGATCTTAGAGTTATTCTGTAGCATCCCTTCTACATCCCTTCTAGTTAAAAAATTCTGTGTTGCAGTGAATCTACACAGTCTTAAGATGAGGATATACAATGTGTCTTGGGGATGATTTAAGTGTCTAAATGCTTACAGGTAAAGGACTGTATTGAATGACCACACTGGAAGCATTGTTTTCATCCCTGGATCCCATATTTAAGTGACTATCGCAAAATAGAGCATAACCTGCAAGCATGATCAGAATGGGGTAACCTGAAACCATTTTTTACAAGGACAACTTAAAAACTTTATGTCTATAATTGGTTTAAATTCAAGTTTCAAATCTAGTATTTCCAGTTGAATTCCTGACAATCATAGTCTCTAGCCCCAGGTATGTGTTTCTAGTTGTTGTCAGTTGTATCAATGCCTTGGATGCTACTTTTGACAACATGGCAAACCAGGAGAGGAAAAACATCAAACATGGACTGAGAACATGTCAAGATGTACCTCAAGGCCAAAGAATTTGTGTTTTCCTTGATAGGAATCCTATAGAGCTTTTAGAGCCTTAAGGGAAATTCACCACTTGGGAGCTGATGGTTGTGAGCAACACAACAGTCATTCCTCAACATATGTATCTTAATAAATAGAAATCCTTGCTTTTATGAGAGTTAATGCAAAGAGAGATTGTATAGACCAGGAAAAATGTCCCATAGGCATCCACCATGTTAATGTTAAGAGGCCAACAAGGTTAAAAACTTGTCAAGACTCATACAGCTTGTAAGCATCTGGGACTGGATATGATCTCATGTCTTCTTGACTCCAGGTCCAGTGCTCTATCCTCTATGCCATCTAGGGGGCCTCTCACTAATCCCTTTTAAGCTGTGCTCATCTACCTTTGAAGTTCACCCAGCACTCAGTTCCCACCTGTGTTTCCAAGAAGCTAAAGAATTCATAGCAGCCACACACCCTTGTCCCAGCAGATGGGCTAAAACAGGTTGAGGGTAATAGACAGGCCTCAAACCTGCCAGTGAGTTAGTCTGTCCCAAGCATGTGAAGATGTCCCCCAGTGGAATGGGAGTCTGAAAACAATTTGTTCTAATGGGCTATCAAAACAGCTGTAACAGGAACTGTAGAGTGCCTAGGAATTGGTCAGAAATTGAAGATGCCAATGTCATCCACTACATCCTGGGCCCTCACCACTCAGCCAGACTTTTGTCTTGCCACTGGACTTCAATGGTTCTGGAAGAGGGAGTGAGGCTGATGATGTTTTATGTCTCTGTCTCACTTAAATCCAATTCATGCTTAAGTCAAGGAACCACCCCTTGACATCATTGATCCTCTTCAAAAATGGAAAAACACCATCTCATATCTTATACTACCTACTCTGTGAATCAAAACAAAAAGTATTTTGAAATATTGACCAAAAAAGAATAGCAAAGGGATTGTTGGCTACTCTTCCCTTGTTGAGGAGTGGAGAAGGACAATGACAGAAAGGAATAATATCTTGCTCCTAGCCTTTTTCACGATCCCAACAATGCATCAACAACTGAGTGATCTTTTCACTTGGGAACCACTAGAAATATTCATTCTATTCCCATTATTATTTTTAGGTAAGGGTGCTATGTCATTCTGAAACTTGAGAATGTTTCCATTTTATAATGCCAAAGAGAAAATGTTGTATTTCTGGACATATAGAAATTATCCTATTGGCCCACCCATCCTCTTTCATTCTTTTGTTCTCTCCTCAATTTCCTATTTCTTAGATACTTAGCTAAAACAGGATGGACTGATATTCATATGCACTGTCATGCATAGAATAATTTAACATATATAATATATATAGTATACATATCTATCTATCTAGCTATCTAATCCATCTACCTTTGTTTCTAATGGTAGCCATTTATAGGGAGGGACCTGGGAGGGCAGAGAAAAAAGAAATTTATATGATGATTTTAAAATATTTGAAAGGAATAGCAAGTTGTGCATAGTAGATTTGCAATTTTATGTATTATCATCTTTTTATTCTACTATAGTGTGGAAATTCTTATTTTATTTCATAAATTAAAAACAAAAATTGAAAAAAAAGAAAGCATCTAACCTAAATAATTGCATATTCCTGCATAAATTTTTGAAAGGTATGGGCAGTGGTGTTGGGATGAGAAAGGCGGTGGTGAGAGAAGAGGGCTAATTTTAAGACAAAAGCTAGGTGGTGAGCACACTCAGGTGAACTAAAAACATCAGTGGTTTCCCAAGACCCTCCAGTCAAAATGGTCCAATTTGTCATAGAACTAATAATAATAATATTGTGGCATGTTTTCATAGCACCTCCCCTACTTGGAAGGACCCCCACCTAAACCCTTGTTTTCTCCTGAGTAGCATGGAATTACTCCTAGGAATGGTCAAATTCTGATATAAAGTCATGCTGTGTTAACACAGCTTGGACTGTTCTTGTGATATTTCTGGCTAAACTGGAAGTGAGGGGTGTAAGGTACTGGCCAGGCCTATCCTAGGGGAAAAAGTAAATAACTATAATCTTAACCCAAGCCACTTAGAATTGCAAGGACCACCCATCATCTCTCCATAACTGCAGTTTAAAGTTTGTTAAAATACCAATCAGACCCCAACTCTGCTCTGTTTGGGAATTTTTAGCAAGTAACTTTTCATTAAATATCTTCAGATTCTCTATGTATGATCTAGAGCAGCCCACCTCTTTATCACTTCAGATCAGAGGCAATTGCAAGGCCTAATTGGGGAAAACAATCTACCATAATGATTTATTCCTTACTCTTTTAACACTTTCAAAACCATTTCTTGTGAAAAGTAATGAGATAGTGAAAATGATAAATTATGTATTCCTTGGGAAACTTCACATTTTCATCATGGATGGATAAAACATTTAGTGGATACTTATTGTAATCCAGATACTATACAGTACCAAACACTGGGAATAAGAATATAAGCAAACAAGACTGTTTTGTACCTTTAAGCCCTTTCAATTTGAAAGGCAGAAATCAACATATAAAATGGAACTGGGAAGCTAAAAGGTAGGGTGGGGGAGTGGGGGACAGGGGTGGGGGAAGGTAGTTGTTAAGAAATCTGGAGAGTAGGCATGAAGTAGATCGTGGCTGGGATCCCTTATGAAACAGTGTTAGGGTAGGCAGCCACAAATCAGGATGGCAAGAATGTGAAAAACCCCATGATTCAACTTGACCCCATTCATTTTTTCTTCTACTTCCTTTTTGCCCTTTCATATCTCAGTGCAATGATTAATCTAGTTAAATAGTAATTGAACAATGTGGAATCTGGCAAATTAAGGAGGGAGGAAAAAAAAAGGGAAAGCATCCAAGAAGTTTTGAAAATACAAACACTGAGCCACTGTTTTGTTTGTGCTAGCCCAACGCTGGTTTCAGTCTAACAATGTGCTGAAATCTGGAGGGAAAAATCTTATAACATATAACAACAGATTTAGTTCTGGTATCTCATCACAAACCGTGAGTCCTTACAACAATAATCCATTCAATGTGTATAATTCATAATTCTCTCATGTTAGAAATAACCAAGAATGAAGCACCCAATTAACCAAAATAATTCATGAACCATCAAGGAAAGGCTCCAAGCTAATGAATGGAAACACTTTGTAATCAAGAAACTCAGTCTGAAAGTCACATTTGAAGGCTATTTTGACAACATTTGTGTATTTCTTTCCAGGTTGAGTCCTTATGAGCTGAAAAACCTCACTCAATTCCAGAGTAGAGAGCACAAAGGACCTCTAACCCATTCTTCAGGACGTAGATTCGCCAAGCCTGAGACTTGGACACTTTCACTCATCTCCTGTCAGACTTGGAAGGGATGGAGATTATCTCACCTGTACCCATTCTATTACAGGAAAGGAAACTGAGGCCCTGAGTAATGAATCTTATTGTCCAAGTTTATGCAGTGTTGGAAATGAAAATGCAATCAAAAGGAAGAAATAGCTGAAATTATCTAATTCAACACATTCAATTTTTAGATTAGGGAACTGAGACCCAAAGAGTTCAGGGGCCTGACTCTAAAAATCCTTTGTTCTTTCCACTGCAGCATACATCCAGGTTGACCCTGAGAAATCATCAGAGACATAAAGGTTAGAGCAAACATCTCAGAAAAACAAAACCGAAAACCAAGCAACAAACAAATTATTCACTTAGATAAGGGAACTCCAATATGGTTGCAAGCTTGGGGTGATCGATGCATGAACAGTACCTTTTTTGAGAGGCCCTAAAGTCATTTAGATATATAGAGTTTTCCTAATTAAAAGCTGCTTCACAGACCTGAGAGGACCTAACATTTAAGAGACAAAGCAGTAAGTTTAAAAAACAATTATGAGTCAGACAAAAAATTTTTAAAGACATTGAGTTTACTCTGACTCTGCTTTCTTGTACCCTGCAAATAAACCAAAACAAAATAAAACAAAACAAAATACACAGTTGTTCACGAGATAGAATATTTAGTGGAAGGAGACTGAGTATGTTTTCAGTATTCTATTTATTGGATTGTTGAGGAAAAGAACAAAAATAGGATTTGGCTTATTTAAATGCTCATGCCTGAATATAGAAAAGTTATATTCACTGGGAAGATCTCTGAACCTCAATCCAAAGCTGCAAAACTTTGGGCAAAAAACCTTAACCTCAGTCTGCCTCAACTTCCTCCTCTGTAAAATGGGGTAATAATAGCACCTACCTCTCAAGAATTTTTGTGAGGATTGAATGAGATAAAATTTGTAAAATACTTTGAAAACCTTTAAGTGTTACACAAGTTGTTATTATTAACTGGTATACATTTTACAGGCTGGTAAACTTTTTAACTGAATAAATATTATGAAGCAGGAGGTAAAAATTTGGCCACTTACATCCAAATCAGGATGGGTTAGAGCAGGTGTGGGGAACCGTGACCTGGAGACTGCATATGACCCATTAGATCCTCAAATGTGACCTTTTGACTGAATCCAAACCTTTTGAACCCAAACATTTATTCTTTGAAATTTGTATTCTGTCAAAGGGCTGTACTTTAGGTCCCAGAGGGCCATATGTCACCTTTAGGCTGCAGATTTCTCTGGAGTAGAGAATTACGTATTTAGATTTTAGAGTAAGGGAACTTGACCTTTACCCTGCCTGTATAAGCCTGACCAAATCATTTAAATGGAACCTCAAGGCCTCAGTTTCCTAATCTGTAAAATATGTGAGTCAGACTAGATAAACTCTAATGTCCTTTCCCGCTCTCGAATGATGTTTTATTTAAAATTTCATCAAAAGATAATGTTGCTATGTATTCATTCATTTAATAAATATTCCAGTCTCTGCCACCTGCACAACACTATGGTAGAACCTCCAACAATAACTTTTTATATTATGCACCTTCAAGCACAAGCATTTCAGAATATGAAAACAAAAAAAAGGGTTGAGTATGAAATCATGATCATGATATATAGAGATTTTTCAAAGTGTATATTAAATTGATCAAAGTAGTAATAAAATTGCTTTATTTGTGTCACAACTTTTTTTTTTCTTCTATTTGAATGATTGCTGTTTTACCACATAAAACTCTCAATATTTTCTATTTATTCTTGGGGCAGCTAGATGATGCAATGGATAAAATGTTGGGCCTGAAGTCAGGAAGAGTCATCTTCCTGAGTTCAAATATGGCTTTAGACACTTACTAGTTGTGTAACCCTGGGCAAGTCACTTAACCCTGTTTGCTTCAGTTCTCATCTGTAAAATAAGCAGGGGAAAGAAATGGCAACCCATTCCAGTATGTTTGCTAAGAAAACCCCAAATGGGGTCAGGAAAAATTTGATGCAATTGAACAACAACTATTTTCTACACTTCTGTTTTTTTCATCTCTAAGGTTTCCAGTTAAATCGTTCCCCTCCAATAGAATAACTTTCTTGTAATGAATAAATGACGCCAATCAAAACAAATAAATATGTTAAACATGTCTGAAAATGTATTTCTCATTCTGTATGTCTAGTCCATCAACTATCAATAATAGCAGGCATGCATCTTCATCAGTGTTCTAATGTCATGATTGGCCACATCACTAATTAAAGTTCTTAAGTCTTTCAGTGGTGTTTTCCTTTGCATTGTTGTGGTCATTGGGTAAATTATTCTCTGGTGATCATTTCTCTCTGTATCAGTTCAAACAAGTCTTTCTAAGTCTCTCTTAATTTGTAAATCTTCATGATTTCTTATAGTACAATGATATTCCTTTACATGTACATGCTCCAGTATTTTCAGCTAACTTATAAGCATCCACTTTATTTTAGATCTTTGCTGCCACAGGAAAAAATGTATTGCAATAAATATTTGTGCATAAAGGTATGAAGCTTCTTGAACCTCTTGAGGGTACATGTACATGGTACTCTTCAGAGAGTAAAGACAATATGTAGTGGTGGAAAGAACTGCCAACCCTGAATTTGCTGCTAAATCATTGTATGACCCTAAATAAGTCATTTCAGTACTTGGAAATCAATATCTTTAACTGCAAAATATAATATTATGTTAGATGATCTATACTTGAGATGATGTATAATTTAGGTGATCTATAATAATGATCTATAGTCTAGTCCAAACATTCTTTTCAGTGACACCCCACTTTCTTAAGAGTAGAATACAAGACATTTCTAGGAGGTGATTTAAGTGTCTAAATTTTTAAGAGTAGGGCTTTGACTTGATAGTTTGGTAAGACCATAGCTGGCCTTACATAGCTATTTTTTAGGAAGGCTGACAAGCTGGAGTGCAGCCAGAGGTTGGATGATCAGAATGGTAAGGCAACTTGAAACTGTGCCATACAGGGATCACTTAAAGGAACTGGGGATGTTTATCCTGGAGAATGGAGGACTTTGAAGGTTGCCTTCAAGTATTTGAAGGATTGTCATGTGGCAAAAGGATAAGACTTGTTCTACTTGTCCCCAGAGGGCATAAGCTAGAATGCAGGTGGAGGTTGTGGGGAATGCAATTTTGACATGATGTAGGGAAAATTTTTCAGAAATTAGAATTGCCTAAAAATGGAATGGGGGTGGTTATCCAAAAGAGGTTAGATGGGCATTTATCAAACATAGTGTTTTTCAATGGGCTAGATAATAAATATCACATTTGTATAACTGTATAACTTTGCAAAGTGCTTTTCTCATAAAAATCCTGTAAAGTAAAGCTTAGAAGTATTATTGTGCTTCTTTTATAGATGGGAAAACTAAAGTTTTGAGAAGTTAGATGATTTACCTGTGGTCAAAGAGCTAGTATGAAAGGTGATATTTGAACCAAAGTCTTTTTGCTCCATATCCTACATTTTACTAAAACACTATGTTTCTGAGTCCTTCTAATTCTGACATTCTAATTTCATGAATTGAGATCTCTTTTAGGCAGGGATGTGCTGGAGTCAGCTTGTGTTGCTAGTGAGAGTCTATTGTTATATTTTCAGTGTAAGCATTTGCACCTATCCCATATAAGCTAAACACAAACTATGGCTTGATTTCTTGTGTTCTTGGTTGTCTGACTGGAGAAAATGATGACAAAAATGCGAAAATTCAGATTGATCTTAAAAGTGTTTTGGGAGTGCATTTCAGAGAATCAGGTACTAAATATTTAGCAGGACAAAACTGCTTTTAGAATTCAGAAACTTTCCTTAGGATTAGTTCTTCCAAGAGAATCATATCATTGTTAAGAATTTGTTAGCTAATCACTTAATCATTCCTAACAAATATCACCAAAATGAATTTTAAAAGAACAGCATCCTAGGCATATTATCTGATCTGGGATCTTAACAAAAGGGACAGATCATATTTCCATGGATGAGGCAACAGAATTTGGGATATTCCCCTTAAAGAGGCTTTAAGCCCATTGACTTTCTTCATGGATTAAGACCTAAGAAATGACTCCAGGATTCAGCATTGCTGATTTAATCATCTCCTGTCTGTGAATAACAACTGTGGACAACTTCACTAATCCCTACAGACAAGAGAAATATCCTTATTGAGAACTGTGTTTACCATTTACTCCAACCCAAAGGAAAAGACTACCCACCCAGGCATGTTTCCTATTGTTATATAGGATAATCGCACACACCCTTTTTTAATGCCTCCTTTTTATGAAGAGCAAATAATCACATCAGACTAGGACTAATAGACTTTTTATAACATTTTTCACTCTGCAAATTTCTTTCTATATATTATCTCAGTTGTGTTTCAGGATTCTTGCAATATAGATGATACAAGTGTTATTATCCCATTTTATAGTTGAAGCACCTGAGCTTCAAAGAGATTAAGTGACATGTTCATGGCCACACAGTTAACTAATAAGTTTAAGAATTTAGATTTGAACCCATGATTTCCAGGACTCAAGGGATAAAACTCTATCTAGATGGTAGTTAAAAGTAATCATTTGGTCAGTGACCTTCTTGGCTATGGGCATATTTCATTTTATGCAGTTGTACTCTGTGGCTTTTAATAATCTTAAAGTTCCCTTCCTCCCTCCCTCCTCTTCCTTCTTATCTTCCTTCTTTCCTTCCTTCATTCTTTTCTTCTTTCCTTCCTTCCTTCCTTCCTTCCTTCCTTCCTTCCTTCCTTCCTTCCTTCCTTCCTTCCTTCCTTCCTTCCTTTCTTCCTTCCTTCTTACCTTCCTTCTCCCTCCCTCCTCTCCCCTCTACTTTCCTTCTTCCTCTTCTTCCTTCCTTCCTTCCTTCCTTCCTTCCTTCCTTCCTTCCTTCCTTCCTTTCTTTCTTTCTTTCTTCCTTTCTTTCTTCTCCTCTCTTCCTTTCTTCCTCCCTCCATTCCTTCCCCCTTCCCTTCTTACCTTCCTTCCTTCCTCCTATCTCTTTCCCTCTTCTTTCTTCTTCCTCTCTTTTTTATTCCTTTCTTCTCTTTGCTTCTTCTTCCTTTATTCCTTTCTTTTCTTTTTTTCTATCTTTCCCTACAGCAACTCCTCCTATGGTTTGTGACAACCAGAGGTATGGCCTGTGTTTCCATAGTGTATTCTTTCCACCAATGGGTTGTGCCACTGTGGAATTTTTATTGGTCATAAATATTTTACTGGGCAGATTAACATGATTGAAAGCATTGCACCCAGTAAATACCATCTGTTATTTACTTTAGCAATACCTGTGAAAAAAGGGCATCTTGGGACTCAGGCACTGTGGAGATGGTGAAGCTATCGGCTATACAGAGCTAAATGGGGGTGCCTTTGACTAATGATCAGAAGTTACTCTTGGAGGGAGGTCCACCCAGCAAGAGGCTCCATTGGTGCATGTTACTACCATGTGTAGTCATGATTCACTTCACTGACTATCAAAGCTTTCTACAATTTTGCTTGCTGACTTTTGACCAGAGGTTTCCTTTCAACATGGCAAAAGCTACCAAGCAAGAAAAAAAGAGAAAGCCTAATATAGGAATATAAATGGACACTGTCTTTTTGGTGGTCTTTACTTTATTACTGGCAGAGCTTCAGTTCAAGTGCTACACTGTGGCATGGAGGGAGTGGATGTATATTGTGACAATTTATGAAGCATGGTTTATATTCACATGTATTATTATAGCAATAACAAGGGGTATATTCAATAAAACCTTGTTTGATGGCAAAACACCTCTTCTAGACTAAAGTTGTAAAGAAGAGTGTTTGTAAAACCCTTTCCATTAGAAAATGAATGCTACTGTACAATGTTTCTTCCTCTAACAGTGTTTGGAAGGAGCTGTGGAATCTAGGATCCTTTAGGCCCCATCTGTTTTCTCCCCTCTGACCCTTGGTTGTTTGCTTAGGTGGTCATGACCCTGTACCAAGTGGGGTTGATGGGCTGTGAAGATGCTCGTGCCGGTTTCTCTTCATGCCTCCCAACAGTGCCTGAAGTTTTCATGAGCTTTCCTTCCTGGAAGAAATGCCAGAAATTCACTCCCCTGAAAGAGTGTGCATATACATATACACATACACACACCCCAAATGCAAATAGAGTCTGAGCCCATTTATAAGTCCTCAAATTACATGTTCAGAGAAAATAACAACTTTGCCCCAAACCCAAACTAGAATTTTTATCTGCAACTTTTATCTGTATTGTATCCTTTAGTTTGAGCCAGTTTTTAAAATGTCTGATTACTTATAAATACAATATTGTCAATGTTTGGAATAATTGATGCCTGGAGCAAATTCACTATTTAAAAATACAGTTGTTTAAGTAGGTGTTATTGAGGAGGTGCTATCTTACCTTTTGTCCTACTGAATTGAGATTTTTTTTTTTCCTTTTGGGATATAGTCCTATATATCTTAGTCTCTAGGGAGGTATAGAAACAAAGAATATGTTATAGAGAGGTATAGGGAAGGAAAAAGTAAAAACCAATGAGTATGAAAAAACAATTGGGAAAGGCAAAGAGAGGGAAAGTGAGAGAAAGAAAATATGGAAGGAAAAAAGAAGGAAGGAAGGAAGGGAGTAAAGAGGTAAAGAAAGAAGGAAGGAAGGAAAAGAAAAAGTAGAGGGGGTAAAGGCAGAGAGGAAAGAGAGAAGGGGAAGAGAGAAAAAAGAAAGAAAAGATGAAAAGAAGAGAAGGAAAAATGAAAGAAATGTAGAAAAAGAAAAAAAGAGGGAGAATGAGAAGAAAATAGAAATGAAAAGGACAGAAAGAGTGAGGGAGGGGGTTCCTAGAGGAGCCACCTAGAGGAAATATAAAATCCCAAGGTAGATTTCACAAAAGATCTAAATAGACCATGTGGATTCCATTTTCTCTTCTGCCATTATATGCTTTTCCATTATTAAGTAATAGTTAATAGCTATGACCAGTGGTGATGTCTATGTGAGCCTATGTTTGGGAATGAGGAGTTCTCCACAAATGTCACATGTCCTTGTAGGCCTTCACTTACTGATCTATCGATAGAGAAAATATGCTATAATGAATCACAGAAACAGCTTTTTACATGAGACAACATCTAGTTCAATCCCAGCCAGTGGTTCTAATCTCAGTTGAATATGCTGTGTTTATTTTTCCAAGAAGGGGGCCTCCTATGACTCATAGTACTCAGTTGCTACTTACTAATGGACCCTTGTTTAAGTCAAGAATGTGACACATCGTAAGACATACAGCTTAACAATCACAAACAACAGTCGAGTTAATGGAGGATGAAGCTTCAGTGACGTGTGTCACACCAAAGGGCCAGCGCTACACATTTCTATAGGTCACCAATGAAGGGCCTCTGGTTTGTATAATAATGATAAAATGTTGCCATCTGTTGGCATCCTGTGTAAGCAGACTCTGATGTACTTAGCATTTTTGTTTTTCCAGACTGCCACTCAAATTTCTTTAGGGAGGGGATGTGTGAAAAGCATTGGGAAAGGAACATGGCATCTTGGGTTTACATTTGGAGAATAACAACTTAAAACCTTAGCCTAGTGAGAGCCTTTTTTCTTAACCATTTGTACTGAATAAAAGGGAAAAAAGTTTCTCTAAAACATTATTTAAAAGTTTATGGTATATTCTTGGTTGGGGGGGGGGAGGATTAGCTGGGGAAAAGAGTAAGGGGATGTAGAGAAAAAAAAAGAAAATTCTCTTCCTAATTGCTGAGGTCTCCATCCCTGGAGCTGGGGACTTCAGATGAACCACAGGCATTTCATTGACAAATATCATTCTACTTCAAAGTAGTGAACAGATTAAATTAATTCAGACTAACCTGTATATGTGTATGTGTATGTGTGTACATACATGTGCCCATGCATATGTATATGTATATTTATATGTGTGTACGCATATATGTATATGTGTATGTATACTTGATGCAGTAGTATTAGTGAAAAGCTTGGTAAGGTGAATTTTTTCTCTAAGGCAGTGATTTTGGGCAGTTTTCCCTCCTTATTTTTGGTTCATTTATTACATGTTCAAGCACCCTTCACACCACACAAAACCCTGGGATCAAAAAGAGAGCGGGAATAGGGAAAGCATCATGTCTGAAGAGAGGCATTGGGAAGGAATGACGTCATTTACATAAGGATGGGGACAGATGCAGGAAGTGCCTCCTATCCCAACCACTATTAAATAAGCACTGACCAATTTTTAAAAAGTATGACTTGTTGGGGTAGCTAGGTGGCACAGTGAATAGCGCACTGCCCCTGGAGTCAGGAGGACCTTAGTTCAAATCAGAACTCAGACACTTAACACTTGCAAGCCATGTGACCTTGGGCAAGTCACTTAACCCCAACTGCCCTGCCTTCCCCCCTCCAAAAAAAGCAAAAAACAAAAGTATGACTTGTCTACCTTTTAGGAAGGTCATTTATAAACTGGAACATTCAGATGAAGAAAACAAAAATGGTGAAGGGCCTTGGAATTATCTCATATGAGGACTGGTTGAAGGAACTGAACATGTTTAATTTAGAGAAGATTTAGGGAAACCATGAAAGCTCTCTTCAAATATTGTAAGGCTGTCATTTGAAGGAGAGAGTAGTCTTATTCTGCTGAGCCCCAGAGGTCAAAAGTAAGAGAAATTAATAGGTTTCAAAAGTAGAAAGAATTCATTGGGAACTATCAGCTCCACACCACCCCCCCTTATTGGAAGGCATTACAGAAGACGTACCTTCTGTTTTGCAGAAGGAATTCTTCATGAATGTGTTGAAGATGGATTTTGAGGTCCCTTGCAGGTCTAAAGATTCTTATGATTCCAAGAATTAAATGTCTTTTATTTTTCCCTATTATGTTTTTATAAGAGCTGGTTTTACATCCATTTTCTTTCTCACATCAGCCTTCTGTATAACGTGGGACTGAGATGATCCTTATTTTACAGAGAAGGAAAGTGAATCACAGAGGGATAAAAGAGCTTGTCAAAGATCACAAAGCTTGTATATGACAGAGCTTGGATTTAAATTCATTTTTTCTGAGTCCTCTGATATTTTTCACAACATAGAGAAAATACTGAAAAATTAGGAGCTTGCAATGAATTAACTCTAAAGTAAGAGATTTTCTTCTATGAGATACTCCCTTTAAATTGAGTAGGATAGTGCAAAACTATTCCACATAGCTCATTTCTTCTTTATAATTTAGCTTGTTGTCATATTTTGATTCTTTAAAGATATTCTATTTCTCTTATGGGATTGTGAATTCCTAGGCTTCTGTTTAATGTCACTTCTACCCATGAACCTAAGAAATTCCATATGTGCCATATCCTTTGTACTTTTAATAAAGTGAATGGACTTGAACTCTTTGTCTTGTACACAGATTTTTACTCATATCCCTAGTGCATATATAGAAACTAGATAATGATTGTATCTTGTTAAAAGTTTTCATTGGCAGAGAAGAAATTGTGGCATTCCCTAGGTAGCGTACCTAAATAGATACAGGTACTTAATTGAAACTCAAATCTCCTTTATCTACAAGAAAAACATCCTTTTCTGTTCCTCTGGGATTGGGGGTGGTGGAACTAGAGTATTGTATGGATTTCCTAAGTCCTAAATCTTCTGGGACAGTTAGCATAGTTAGAAAAATAAGGTGAAGGTCATGGGTATGGGTATAGGTTCAATGTCAGGAAAACTACCTTAGAGCAACCAAAAAACAAAATGGTCTGTCTTGAAAAGATTTGATTTTTGTAAGTTCTTTAAGCTATGAAAGAATGATTATCAAGAATGAAGGGAATACTATTCTGATATGGGCTCAAAAGAAACCCAGCATAGATATAGCCATGTGAAAAAGAAATCCAAATCACTATCATTTAGAGAAATAAAAATTGAAAGGAATTCTAAATTTCTATTCCATACCTATCAGATTGGCTAAGATGAAAAAAAAAAGGAAAATGATAAAGATTGTAGGGTCTAAAGGAAGCATGCACAGTTAATGCACTGTTCTTTTAAGTATAAACATGCACAATCATGTTAAACTTATTTCCACATTAGTTATGTTGTGAAAGAAGAATCAGAAAACAGGGAAAAACCACAAGAAAGAAACAAAAAAGTGAAAATAATATGCTTCAATCTACATTAAGACTTTATAGTTCTTTCTCTGGATGTAGACAGCATTTTCCATCATGAATCTTTTGAAATTGTCAAAATCTTTTGAAATTGTCAAAAAATCACTGTGTTGCTGAGAAGACCTAAGTCTATCATAGTTGATCATGCAATGTTGCTGTAACTCTGTATAATCTTCTTCTGGTTTTGCTCACTTAACTCAGCATCAGTTTATGTAATTCTTTCCAGTTTTTTTTTTCAGAAATCCTCCTGTTTGTCATATCTTACAGAAAAATAGTATTCCATCACTTTTATATGTCACAACTTATTCAGTCATTCCCCAATTGATGGGCATCCCTTCAATTTCAAATTCTTTTCCATAACAAAAAACAGCTGCTATAATTGCATGTGGATCCTTTCTCCCTTTTTAATTTTTTGGGATAAAGACCTACTAGTGGTATTGTTGGATCATAGGGTATGAACACTTTGATTACCCTTTGGGAATAGTTCCAAACAACTCTCCAGAATGTTTGGATCATGTCACAACTCCACCAACAATGCATTAGTGTTGCATTTTCCCACATCTTCTCCAGCATTTTATAATTTTTTTCCTTTTTTGTCATATTAGCCAATCTGTAGGTGTAAGGTTGTATTTCAGATTTGTTTCAATTTACATTTCTCAAATCAATAGTGATTTAGAAAATCCAGCCTCAGACACTTACTACTTACTAGCCTTGTGAACTTGTACAAGTCACTTAACCCCAATTGACCTGCTTTTCCCCCTCCAAAAAGAGAAAAAAATGATTTAGATCATTTTTAAGTGACTATCAATAGCTTTAATTTCTTCATCTTAAAACTGCCTGTTCATATCCTTTTACCATTTATCAATTGGGGAATGATGTGTATTTTTATAAATTTCACTCAGATCTGTATAATTGAGAAATGAGGCCTTTATCAGAAACACTGGCTATAAAAATTGCTTCCAAGCCTTCTGCTTTTCTTCTCACCTTGGTTTCGTTTATGCAAAAGTTTTTTTAACTTAATATAATTAAAATGATCCATTTTGCCTTCCACAATGTATATCTGTTTAGTCATAAATTTTCCCTTCTCCATAGATCTGACAGATAAACTATTACTGGCTCTCCTAATTTGCTTATAGTATCACTCTTTAGGTCTAAATCATGTACCCATTTTGACCTTATCTTGGTATACAGTATGAGATGTAGGTCTATGTGTAGTTTCTTCCATACTATTTTCCAGGTTTTTCAGCAACTTTTTGTCAAATATTGAGTTCTTATCCCAGAAACTGGAGTCTTTGTTTTTTATCAAACAGTAGATTACTATAGTCATTGACTACTATGTCTTATGTGCCTAACCTATTCCACTGATCTACCACTCTATTTTTTAGTCAGTACCAAGTAGTTTTGATGGTTGCTGCCTTAGAATACAATTTAACATCTGGTAGGGGTAGACCACCTACCCTAGCATTTCTTTTCATTAACTCCATTTATATTCTTGATCTTTTTTTCTTCCTGGTGAATTTTGTTATTATATTTCTAGCTCTACCAAATTATTTTTTATAATTTGATTGGTATAGCACTGAATAGATAAATTAATTTAGGTATAATTGCCATTTTTATTATATTAGCAATTGATATTTTTCCAGTCGTTTAGATCTGACTTTAATTGTGGGAAAAGTGTTTCATAATTGTGTTCATATAGTTCCTGGGTTTGCTGATGGTTAGATAACACTTATCATTTTGTGGTAATTCCATTTATTTCTGTGTGCTTTAGTGTTTTTAATAGGAATGTGTGATGAATTTTTTCTAAAGCTTTTTCTGCATTTACTGAGATAGTCATATGCTTTCTGTTTTGTTATTAATATGGTCAATTATGCTAATATTTTCCTAATATTGAGCCAGTCCTGCATTCTTGACATAAATCCTACCTGGTCAGAGTAAATTGCCAAATTTTAAATAAAATATTAGCAAAGAGATTACAACACATTGCAATTGGTAATATTTTATTTAAATATTTTTCATCAATATTCATTAGATAAATTTTTCTATGATTTTCTTTCTATGATTTGGCTCTTCCTAGTTTAGGTATCAGCACCATATTTGTGTCATCAAAGAAACTTTGTAGGACTTTGCTTATTTTTCCATTAATTTTATATATAGTATTGGAATAAGTAGTTCTTTAAATGTTTGGTACAATTCACTTGTAAATCCATCTGGATCTGGAAATTTTTTCTTAATCAGTTCACTGATGGTTTCTTCAATATCTTTTTCCTAAAAATGGGCTTAAGTATTTTATCTCTTCTGACGATTTGAACAATGTATAGTTCTATAAATATTCATTCATTTCACTTAGTTTGTCAGATTTATTGGCATACAATTGGGCAAAATAACTCCTAAGTATTTCTTTAATTTCCTCTTCATTAGAGGTGAATTCAACCCTTTCGTTTTTGATACTAGTACTTTAGTTTCCTTCTTTCTTTTTTTAAAATCAAATTAATGAAAGGCCTATACATTTATTTTTTCATAAAACCTGTTCTTACTTTTATTTATTAGTTCAATAGTTTTCTTAATTTCTCCTTTGATTTTCAGAATTTCTAATTTGGTATTTAGAAAGGAAACTGAAAATTTTAATTTGTTCTACTTGTTATTTACTAGCTTTTTTTAGTTGCATGCCCTATTCATTGATCTTCTCTTTCTCTATTTTATTCAAGTAAGCATTTAGAAATAAAAAATGTTCCCTATGAACTACTTTGTTGGTATCCAATAAGTTTCGGTGTGTTGTCTCATTATTATCACTCTCTTCAATGAAATTATTGCTTCTATGATTTGTTGTCTCACCCATTTATATTTTAGGATAAGATTATTTAGTTTCCAATTAATTTTAGTCCATCTTTCCAAGACCCTTTATTACACATAATTTTTGTTGCATCATGATTTAGAAAAGTATTTATTTAATATTTCTGTATTTCACTGTGAGATTTTTATGTCCTAGTAAATGGTCAAATTTTTTGTAGTTGCCACATATTGCTGAAAAAAGTTATATTCTTTGTATTCCCATTCTGTTTTCTCTAGAGGTCTACCTTATCTAACTTTCTGAAATTCTATTCACTTCATTTTGTTCTATTCATTTCTATTGTACTGTATTGTATTGTATTGTGTTGTATTCTATTCTATTCTATTCATTTCAGCTTCTTTTTTTTTGTTTATTTTATGTTTAGATTTATCTAGTTCTGAGAGGAGGAGGTTGAGTTCCCCTACTAGTATATTTTTTCTATTTCTTCCTGTAATTCATGATGTTATACCACATGGTGTGTGTGTGTGTGTGTGTGTGTGTGTGGTTTTGGTATTAATTCAGCGCCTATGGTACCATTTTGCAAGATGTAGTTTCCTTCTTTATCTCTTTTAATTGTGTCTGGTTTTGCTTTTGCTTTGTCTGAGATAAGCATTGCTACTCCTACATTTTTTGCTTCAGCTGAAGCATAATATATTCTGCTCTGGTCGTTTACCTTTACTCTGTGTATCTCTGCTTCAAATGTATTTCTTGTAGACAACATATTGTAGGACTTTTGTTTTTATTCTATTCTGCTGTCCATTTCTATTTTATGGGTGAGCTTATCCTATTTAAGTTCACAATTATAATTACTAACTGTGTATTTTCCTCCTTCCTCTATTCCACAATTTATACTTTTTCTCTTATTATCTCACTCATCATTAATGCTTTGCTTCTGACAACTGCTTCCTTCAGTATGTGCACCTTTCTATCAGTGACCCCTCCCTTTTCTTCCCACTTTTCCTTCTTCCCTATATGGTAAGATAAATTTCTATGCAATTATTTTATTTCATTAGCTTTTTTTTTAAACAAATGCTTTATTAACTTCTGTTTTACATCATTCATTTCTGCCAGATTTTGAGTTACAATCATTTTCCCCCCATTATTCCCTTACCCAACCTCCCAGAATAGTAGTACCACAAGATATTGCTTCCTCCAATCTGCTCTCTCCCATACCTTCTCCCATACCCCCATCGACTTTTCCATTAGAGGAAGGTGAAACTTTGTGTCCCAATGCCTGCACATCTTATCTCCCTATTACAAGCAAATGAGTATTAATAATAGTATATATATATATATATATATATATATATATATATATATATATATATATATATATATATATATATGAAACATTTTATGTTACAACCTCGAATTTCAGGTTTTCCTCCCTTGTCAACCATGCCCTCTTGGGAGATAAGTAATTCAGTATATGTTGTACATGTCTAGCTATGCAAAACACTATCACAGTAGATATATTGTACAAGGCTGCTTATAATTCCCTCCCACTCATCCCACCCCCCACCTGGTCCATTCCCTACATGATCCTGTCCCTCTTCTATAGTGGGTACTTCCAACCTCCCCTCCTCCCAAGGATGCCCTCCCATCCATCATCCCTCCTCTCATCCCCCTTCAACCTATCTTGCTGCAGGTTGAGATATCCCATTTAGTATGTATGTCATTTTCTCCCTGAACCAAATTCAATGGGAATGTGGTTTTGCCTTTTTAGCCTTCCTTATTCTCCCCCTCCTTTGCAACCACTTCCCCTTGCTTCTTCTACATGGGATAGTTTACCCTACCTGTCTCTCCCCATCTCCTCTTGCCACTTTCCTCTCTCACCTCATAATTTCATCCCTTGAGTGTTCTCCCTTCCCAAAAAATTCGACCTATTCCCTCTATCAATATATAACTGTAACCATATACACACACATTCACATATGTATTCATATGACCACACCCCCTTCTTCCATTCTTTTCATAGTGAGAAAGATATCATCAGTCCCAGTTATTGCTTTTCCATATAGGAATGTAAATAGTTCAACTTTGATAAGTTCCTTTTGATTTCTTTTCCCTGATTACCTTCTCAGGCATCTCTTCCTTCTTGTGTCTGGATGTCAAATTTTCTATTCAATTCTGTTTTTTTTTTCCTCAAGAATGCTTGAAAGTCCTCTATTCCACTGAATGTCCATATTTTCCCCTGAAACAAAATACTCAGTGTTGCTTGGTAGGTGACCCTTGGATTCATTCCCATTTTTTTTGCCCTCTGGAATATCATATCCCATGCCCTTCTATGCCTCAGTGTAGAAGCTGCCAGGTCCTGGGCTATTCTGATTGTGTTTCCACAATATTGAAATTGTTTCTTCCTGGCTGCTTATACCCCCCAAGACTGATTGCTGGATCTCCCTATGATTTGGAGGCCGGGAGCTGGAACTGCCTCTGAAAACTGCAAAATAGTGTGTCTCCTCAGTGGCTTCTAGCCCCCAGGGGAGGGAGCCAACGCATTCCCTAAATACCAGTCCCAAAGTCCATAGGACACCAACCTCTTACTTTGTCCCAGGCATGTCTATGTTGATAATTCTGGAGTTGCCACAGCTCCTCGTGTTCTGGGGTTCCTCCAGATGGCTGCTGGCCCTGCCGCCCTGGGGCTAAAACCTTAGCTCACGCGGACCTGGGCTCAGCTCGGCTTCTGTGCTCTGCGCGCTGCATGCTGCCAGGCCCCAGACCACTGCTCTGGTCCTTCCTACAGGGCTGCTGGGCTGTCCTCAGCGGGAGGTTAACTTCTCTGTGTTGTTCTGTGCGTGCTGGGGCTCCAGAAGTTGTTCAGAGTCCCCTTTTACATAGTTTGGGGGGAATCTGGGGGCAGAGTGGCTTGGACGAGCTGTTTCTACTCCGCCATCTTGGCTCCACCCCTTCATTAGCTTTTTAATCTCCTTTTCCACTTGGCCAAATCTAGTTTTTAAGGTGCTGTTTTCTTCAGTGGATTTTTTTTTTCTATTTAGCCAATTATAATTTTTAAAGAATTGTTTTCTTCAATCAATTCTTTTCCTTCCTTTTCCAAGCTGTTGACTTGCTTTTCAATAACCCTTATTTCTCTTCCAAATTTTCTTCTGCCTCTTTTATTTGCTTTTTGAAATCCTTTTTGAGGTCTTCCAAGAAGTCCTTTTGGTCTTGAGATGAATTCATATTCACCATTGTGGCCTCACAGTTAGGCATTTTGACATTTTTGTCCTCTTCTGGTTTTGAATTTTGATCATCCCTGTCACTGTAATAGTTTTTTATGGTCAGGGAATTTTGTCTGATTTTTAATCATTTTTTACCTTATTTTATAAATTCTGAAATTGAACTCTCCTCCTGGGACATAGGGATTACTGTTCCAAACTTCTTGTGCTGGGGCCCAGGGGCCTAGTCACTGGTTTTCTGCACTGGGGATCTGAGGATTGCAGCTTGGCCACTGCTAGTCACACCTGTTGTGTTTGGGCTCTGGGACTGGCAGTTTGCCTTCTGAACTGGAGTTGAAGCCCTTACATCTGGCCTGCTGTGCCACTGGTATCTGAAGACAGCACCAAGTAGCCTTGGTTGCTGATCTATGCTGTGGCTAAGAGATTCCCACTGGCTTTTCTGGACAATATCTTTGCAGGGCTGTTCTTCCCTTTTACCCAAGCGAGACAGAACTTTCTTAAAGTCCTTCTAATTTATCTTTTTTGTTGTTGTTGCTTTTTTGGAGGGGGGAAGGTAGGGCAATTGGGATCAAGTGATTTGCCCAAGGTCACATGGCTAGTTTTTGTGTTAAGTGTCTGAGGTCGGATTTGAACTCAGCTCCTCCTGACTCCAAGGCCAATGCTCTATTCACTGTGCCACCTAGCCTCCCCCTCTAAGTTATCTTAATCTGGAAAATTGTTTCACTCCTTCTTTTGGTGGTTTCTGTTTTTCCAGAAAGCTTTTTAGAGGCTTGATTTAATATTATTTACAAGGGAAATTCAGGAGAGCTCTGACAACTTCCTGTCTTCTTTCTGCCATCTTGGCTCTGCCTTACACTGATGCACTCTTGTTGGACCTGTCAATGGATAAGAATATTCAGGAATACAATTTGAAATTCTACACAGCTACTAAATAGTGCACTATTTTGATCCAGCTATACTACTCCTCTCAAAAGATTAAATGAAAGAAAATGGTCCTATATGTGCAATTATTAAAATTTTCATTTTTAAATAGCATTTTTTGTATTACGCCATAAAAATAAAACACAACAAAGGAAAACTGGAAACTGAAAGTATGCATGTCAGCTGGGGAATGGCTGAATAAATTGTGGTACATTACTGTGAAGGAATACTACTGTTCTACAAGAAATGAAAACAGATGTATTCAGAGAAACATGTAAAGTTTTATATGAACTGGTGCAGTGTGAAGTAAATAGAACCAGAAGAATAATTTGTCACATTTTAATACATTAATATTATAAGAATAAATGATTTTGAAAACTTCATAAGCTAATAAAATAAATGGAACCAAAGGAGCAATTTGCAGAACAGCAATAGTGTAAAAACAAAAACTTTCTTTAATTCATTCTTTTTATATTTTTTTTTATTTTTTAATCAAATGCTTTATTAACTTCTGTTTTATATCATTCATTTCCGCCAGATTTTGAGTTACAATCATTTCCCCCCCCCTGTTTTTCCCATACCCACTCTCCCAGAATAGCAGTCCCACAAGATATCGCTTCCTCCAATCTGCTCTCTCCCATATCTTCTCCCATGCCCTCTTTGACTTTTCCATTAGAGGAAGGTGAAACTTTGTGTCCCAATGCCTGCACATCTTATCTCCCTATTACAAGCAAAAGAGTATTAATAATAGTATTTATATATATATATATATATTTGAAACATTTAATGTTACGACCTCGAATTTCAGATCCATTTCCTTCCTCGCTTGTCACCCATTCCTTCTTGGGAGATAAGTAATTCAGTATATGTTGTACATGTCTAGCTATGCAAAACACTATCACAGTAGATATATTGTACAAGGCTGCTTATAATTCCCTCCCACTCATCCCACCCCCCACCTGGTCCATTCCCTACATGATCCTGTCCCTCTTCTATAGTGGGTACTTCCAACCTCCCCTCCCCCCAAGGATGCCCTCCCATCCATCATCCCTCCTCTTATCCCCCTTCCCCCTATTCTGCTGCAGGTTGAGATATCCCATTTAATATGTATGTCATTCTCTCCCTGAACCAAATTCAATGAGTATGTGGTTTTGCCTTTTTCCTATTTTCCCCCTCCCCTGCAACCACTTCCCCTTGCTTCTTCTACATGAGATAGTTTACCCTACCCTGTTACTCCCCATCACCTCTTCTTCTCTCACCTCATAATTTCACCCCTTAAGTATCATTCCTTCCCAACAAATTCAACCTATGCCCTCTCTCCATGTATAACTGTAAACATATATATGGCCACATACCCTTCTTCCAATATTTTCACAGTAAGAAAGATTTCATCAGTCATAATTATTGTTTTTCCATATAGGAATGTAAATAATTAAACTTTGATAAGTTCCTTTTGATTTCTTTTCCCTGATTACCTTCTCAGGCATCTCTTCCTTCTTGTGTCTGGATGTCAAATTTTCTATTCAATTCTGGTTTTTTCCTCAAGAATGCTTGAAAGTCCTCTATTCCACTGAATGACCATATTTTCCCCTGAAACAAAATACTCAGTTTTGCAGGGTAGGTGACCCTTGGGTTCATTCCCAGCTCTTTTGCCCTCTGGAATATCGTTTTCCATGCCCTTCAATCCCTCAGTGTAGAAGCTGCCAGGTCCTATGCTATTCTGATTGTGTTTCCACAATATTGAAATTTTTTCTTCCTGGCTGGTTGTAGTATTTTCTCCTTGATCTGGGGATTCTGGAAGTTGGCTATACTATTCCTGGGAGTTTTCTTTTTGGGATCTTTTTCAGGAGGTGATCTGTGGATTCTTTCAACCTCTATTTTGCCCTCTGGATCTAAAACATGAGGGCAATTTTCCTTGAGAATTTCTTGAAGGGTGATTTCTAGGTTCTTTCTTTGATCATGGCTTTCAGGTAGTCCAATAATTTTTTTTAATTAAACAAATGCTTTATTAACTTCTGGTTTACATCATTCATTTCCACCAGATTATGTGTTACATTTTCCCCCCATTTTTTCTCTATCCATCACCCCCGAATAGCAGTCCCACTAGATATCCCCTCATCCAATCTGCTCTCTCCCATATCTTCTCCCATACCCCCTTCGACTTTGCCATTAGGGCAAGGTGAATCTCTGAGCCCCACTGCCTGGACATCTTATGAAACATTTAATTTTAAAACTGGGCTCGGCTCTACGGGCTGCGCTGTTGGTTGCAGGTGTGCTGTGTGGCCTGCTCTCAGAGCGCTGCGCTTGCCGCTCCCTGCTGGACTGCTGGGCTGTCCTCAGCAGGAGGTTAGCTTCTCTGTGCCGTTCTGTGGGTGCTGTGGCTCCAGAAGTTGTTCTAGTCCAATAATTTTTTAATTTTCTCTCCTGAATCTATTTTCCAGGTCAGTGGTTTTTCCCATGAGATATTTCACATTGCCTTCTATTCTTTCATTTGTTTGGATCTGCTTAACAGCATCTTCATTTCTCATAAAGCTTCCATTTGCACCAGTCTAACTCTGAAGGAATGAATCTCCTCAGTGAACTTTTGAGATTCTTTTTCCATCTGGCAAATTCGACATTTTAAGGCATTCTTCTCCTCATTGCCCTTTTGGGCCTCCTTTGCCATTTGAATTAGTCTATTTTTTAAGGTGTTGTTTTCCCCAGTCAGGCTGTTGACCCTCATTTCATACTTTTCCTGCATCCTTCTCATTTCTCTTTCCAATTTTTCTCTAGTTCTCTTATTTGATTTTTAAAATCCTTCTTAAGGTCCTCTATGGCCTGCAACCCTCTCATGTTTTCCCCTGGGGATTTTGGAGCAGGACTTCTGACCTCACTGTCCTTTTCCCACTCTATGCCCCCAAAATAGGTGTTTAGTGTTGCATTTTTCTGTTTCCTTTGCCTTGGCATGTTGCCACTTAGTTACTTGACTTTTGGGCTTGTTGCCACTCTATGGCCTGGTGCCAGACAGGAACTTTCGCCCCAAACGTGTGAGGTGGCCAACTTCCGTTTCTGGCAAGCTGTAAACCCACCCATGACCTCCACCCCAGATCACAATCCAGATCCAGGGAGGTTAAAGCAAGAGCAATTACCCCCCAAGACTGATCGCTGCATCTCCCTACAGTTTGCAGGCCAGGAGCTGAGGCTGCCTCTGAAAACTACAAAATGGCATGTCTCCTCAGTGGCTTCTAGTCCCCAGGGGAGGAAGCTGATGCGTTTCCCAAATATTGGTTCCAAAGTCCCTAGGGCACTAATGTCTTACTTTGTCCTAGGCATGTCTATGTTGATAATTCTGGAGTCGCCACAGCTGCTGGTGTTCTGGGGTCTCTCCAGCTGGCTGCTGGCCGTGCTGCCCTGGGGCTAAAACCTCAGCTTACGGGGACCTGGGCTCTGCTTGGCTCAGCTCGGCTCCGTGTGGTCTACATGCTGCCGGCTCCCAGAGTGCTGTGCTGGTCCTTCCTGCAGGGCTGCTGGGCTGTCCCCAGCAGGAGGCCATCTTTTCTGTGTCATTCTGTGGGTTCTGGGGCTCCAGAAGTTGTTCAGAGTCCCCTTTTACATATTTTGGTCGGAATCTGGGGGCAGAGTGGCTTGGATGAGCTGTTTCTACTCTGCCATCTTGGCTCCACCCCCCCCAAAACAAAAACTTTTAAAGCAGTGAGAAGAATTATCAGTATAATGACTTTCCATGATTTTGGAGAACTAATGGTGAAACACACTATCTGCTTCTTGACAGATAAGTTAGTGATTTGAGATGAAGAATTTGACTTATTTGCATTTACATAAAGCTCTTCCTCTCTGTAGTCAGTTAATATTTTACTTGTACATGCATAGTTATTACAGGGAATTTTTTTTCCTTTTATATCCTTTAAAACATATGGTATAGATAGAAAGGAGAAAATGTAGAGTTCTGTTGATTAAAAGGAATAGAAAGATTATGGGTGCTGCAGATGTGGCATATTGCATACATTTTCAGATGAGGTCACTATATCATTATTGTTATTGTTGTTCATTCATTTCAGTCATGGTTCAACTCTTTGTAATCCTAATTGGGGTTTCCTTCTCTAGCTCATTTTATATATGTGGAACTGAGGCAAATAAAGTTAAGTGACTTGCCCAGAGTCCCACAACTAGTAAGGGTCTGAGGTCAGATTTGAACTCAGGAAATGAGTCTTTTTGACTTCAGGTCCAGCAGTATTATCCACTATACCATCTCAATATATTGTTAGTTTTCCTTAACTGTTTTACTTCCATATAAAAAAGCTGATATGGAATGCAAGGGGATGGTAATTTGGAAATGTTTATAACATAAAATCAGAAAATATCAATAAAACTTGAATTTTAAAAAGATGTGGCTTGTGTAAGGCAACTTGTAAAGTTACTTTTAACTCTGGTATTGAGGATCTGTGATCCTGGATTTGATCCCCATGCTTATTGTAGTTTAAGAATTGGGAAGAAACTTGAAGGTCATTGACCTTAAGATTCTCATGTTACAGGTTAAATGACTTACCTGTGTTCATACAGATTATATGGAGTACAGTCAAATTCAAGAACCCTGAATTGTTCTTTTCACTATACCTTCTGCCTCCCCTAGAAATTAGGTTTGTTTAGACCAAGACCTTATATAGAGAATGTACCCTAAAATAACTCAGCTATCAAGTGTTTTTACCCCCTCAGGAAAGGACCACAAAGATGGTATAGATGAATTTTTCTGATGTGCTTTGTATGGCATACATGTGAACTATATAATGCATCAAAATTATTTAAGTTTCTGATTTACCTCTTTCCTAGGTGTTAAGCTAATTGAAAGGCAGTGGGTGTGACTTATCTAAATTTGCTGTTGATTGCCATTTTTGTACTGCCCAAACCTGGATGGGCTGCTACTAGTATTGCTGAAGGAAGTATCTGTATTAATAAGATCTAGTATGACCATAGTGAGATCACCTTCACATATAAAGCCCAATCTCATTACTTTATGTATGTCTACCCTAAGAACGCTGTTCTATTTAGAGCCTCTGGTGTCTTTTGGAACTCAGTTTCTCACGTCTGTGTTTCCATGCACAATGACTGTTTTGTAATGTCTGAGCGCAAATCTTTCAGTAAGAGTTGGGAGAATGTGGGAAATTACAATTTGTAAACATTGTTTGGCCTCTTTGGCCCATATTGCAACTCTAAGCTGTCTGCCTGTTTAATTTCATTTGAGAAATTGACTTGAATTTTGGATAGGCTGATTTTCTATGGACTTCAGACCTGCCCTGCCACAAACTGTTACATTCTGCTACCACAGCTGAAACTTACACCATTCTCTCCTGGCACACCTTAGGTCTCTAACATTTGGCAGCCAAAAAAACAAAAAAAAATCCCCCCAAAACATGTAATTGCTCCCTTTTGCCAAAAGGGTTATGGTGACAGGCCATGCTTTTGGTATCACCTTCTCAAATTTGGGCTGTTCTTATTTTTGTTCTGCTACAATTAATCCCATGCTTTTCAAATGTCAACATAATTTTCATGGTCTTATAAAAAAGTATATTTATAATAGAAAAAATAATAGAGTTACCATTAAAAATTGATCTGTCACTGTTCATTTTAAAAACTTCAGTTTTGCCTGAAGAAAATATTGAGAATTTTCAAAGATTCTGTATACTCCTTTATGAATGTTTCATTAGGAAAAAAATATAATGGAGCTTCAATATTTAACATAAGGTTGCATAGAACATTTCATTAAAATATGTATTCAGTTAATTTTATTCTTTATTTTTTAAAAGTGAACATTTATTCAAGACAATCATAAAGAACATTATTTTCATTAGTCAAATTAAATTTAATTAAATTTATTTTTAAGTTAATAAACAATTTACACTAAATTACAAATTTCAAAATTGGATGCAAAATATCAAAATTTTGCTCTAGTGATAATCAGGCACATATAAATATGTAGTCAATCTTCATGATATTTATCTTTAAATAGATATCAAGCCAACCCAAATTGGCCAAGACGGATGAATACTTGAAGATTAATCTTCTCCATCTGGCCTAAAGAATAAAACAACACTCACTAAGTATAATGAACTTAAATTTTTCAATTATGCCAGTATGTCAATTATATCAATTCAGTGTGGTTAAATGAAGAAGCCAATATTTACTCAATATGCTAAATTGTGCATACGTTGAGATACTGTGGAGATACTGTGCTTCTTTGTTTTTATATGCATTGCCTTAGGGGAAAATATTCTTTAACATGAATAGTTTAAAAAGCACTTGGTAGATTTGGGAAAGACCTGGAATAAAGAGGACCAAACTGATTCCTTTAGCCAAAGAAACTTTTCTTGTGGACATGGGTATAGGTTCAACATCTACAATATTGCCTAAGGATTAGAGCTATCTGAAATGGACTGCCTTGAATGATAGTGGGTTCCTTATCTTTTGCTATACCTAAGAGCTATAGTTATACATAAATATCATATCCTCAGAGCATTGTCTCCACCTTTTGACTCATTCAAATGCATTTTAAGTGAGTTGGCAATGACTCTCACATCATACATATTGGTTCCTCAACTTAGCAGTTTTCTCATTTCAGTCATAATTTTCTAAGTTTTTTTCCCAAATCTCTTGACAATACTGATAGACACTGAATATGGGATTCTATTATTACATATTTTAATATATTCTCCTTAACCTTGGATGTTTCAAGGTGATGCTGGATACAGAAAAGTATGTTACAAGTGGATACTATCCTCTTTTTACATTGATGGAATCAAGATATGATTTTCTACCCATATTTCCATTCTGTCATTAAAATTGATGGATCTGGGTCATTTTATATCACAGTCAAATGCCTTTCTTCCCTGTCCTGGCAATAAGTTTAGATACAGAGTTTGATGAATTTTATTAATTGCTACCACCATCTGGAGAACAGAGTGTATCATGAAAAGAATAGATGAGCACCACTGAAATTGGTTCTAGAATAAGCCCCATCCAGGTTTTTATGTTACCATCAGTAAAACAAGCTGCTTTGATAAGTTCTTATAAAACTTCTAAATTATGGAGTAGCTTTATAAAAAAAAGTCGTTGTAAAGTTACGGAGTAATTTTCCTTTTACTATGGACAATGCATGGGCTCTACGCACTAATATTGTGTTTAAAAGTCTTCTATGTCACATCTTATAATATCATCTTTATTATCATATGCTATACAGACTTCCACCAAGTCATAATACGTCTGAATAACATCCTTCCAAAAAAAAAATCAGTTCTGTTTTGTTTACTTGATGTGAGCGAATCAATGATGACTCAAAAAATACATATGAAAATGTGGCTCTTGAGGGACTTCTGTTTAAGATGGTGGCATGATATTTCATAGTGGAGCCCAGTTATGCCACAAAAATTAACAAAACCAAAAATGATTCTAAGTTGAATAATCATCAATAAATAAAAAAAAATACCAACAAAATCAAACTATTTCATCCAAGTAAGGACTAGACAAAAGATAGCCAAAAGACTGTGGGTACTGGGAAAGTCAGAGAGGTGTGGGTACAAAGAAATCAGCAGAAGTACATATAAAGAAGCCATAAGACTGCCAGCACTCTGACAGAGCTGGCTCAGGGACACCTGAAATCTCAAGTGTTCTGTTCCTGGGTGGACATGAAACCCATAGTATGCAGATGAGGAAGTTTCAAGTGGATCAGAAATTAATCATTGCGGTGAGTATGGATGTACAACAGAAAGTGGAAACTAGAGAGAAAGGTCCAGGAAATTGACATGAGAACAAACCAGGACAAGAGTACCCCAAGCATTAGCATTGGAAGAGACAGGGCCTCACAAAGTCCCAAATCAGAAACTAAGGATAGAGACAGGACAAAAAAATGAGTATTATGAAGATTAATATTGGTCAGGAGGTAAAAGCAAAGGAAGAAGAGAGCTCCACAAAGAAAACAATGGGAAATATGAATGCTAAAAAGATGGGCTTTTGCTAGTGTGGAAAACTAGGGGTCAAGAGAAGCATTTTTCTGCTTTCCAAAAACAATTCAGTTCATTCTATTCTGTCTTTTCAATTTTAGAAGATCAGGTGTTCTAATATACCTGCTCTGGCTTGTTCTAACCATCCTAGAAAATAATTAGGAACTGCACCCCAAAAGTATCAGCACTAGGCATATCACACACACACACACACACACACACACACACACACTAAAAAGATAGAAGAAAGAGGAAGAGGACCTATACATAACATTTTTCATAACAATACTTTTTTCATAGAAATAAACTGGAAATTAAGTAGTGTTCATCATTTGGACAAAGGCTCAACAAATCATGGTATATGATTGCAATGGACCATTATTGGTCCATAGTAATAATGAAAAGGATGGTTCCAGAAAAAGCTAGAAAGACTCACATGAGCTCATCCAAAGTGAAGTAAATAAAACAAAGAAAAATTATCCATAAAACTTATGACACAGGGGGCGGCTAGGTGGTCCAGTGAGTAGAGAGCCAGCCCTGGAGTCAGAAGGACCTGAGTTCGGATCCAGCCTCAGACACTTAACACAAAAAAATCTAAGCGTGTGACCTTGGGCAAGTTACTTAACCCCAATTGCCCTCCAAAAAGCAAAAATAAAAAACAAACAAACAAAAAAAACTTATGATGCTGGAAGAAAAAAGAACTAAGTAGAAAAAGAAAAAAGAAAAACGATGAGGGAAGGAGGAGCAGGAGGAGAGGAAGAGGACAAAAAAGGATTAAAGAAAGAAAAACAAACAGATTTTGAGCAATGAATGCCCAGAAAAAATTCCAGAGGACCCGATAAATCCTTCACACTTTCTAAGAGCTGATAGGCTAGATGTCCAAAATAAGGAAAACATTTTTGGATAATAGTATTGTATGGATATTTTTCCTTGCTTATATTTATTTGTTACAATTTTTAAAAAAGAAATGTTAGTGAAAATAATGCTTCTTCACCAAATAAAAAATAAAAGTATCAATAAAGCTTTTTGAAATTTATACAGGATTGAATAACTATGAAAAACTATGTAATAGAAATTCTGTGTTTCATATAATGTATAACCCTTTGTTAATGTTTATTGTGTATGGAAACACTCATTTTTTTAATTTATACTAACAAAAAATAAATTAAAAAAATAATGTACATAGAGTACTTCAATGTTTCATTCTGTATATTTCACTTGGACTCCCAAGGTACATACCCATGGAATACTTGCAACATTAAAACAGATATAGCTCATGACCAGTCATTTTTAGGAAATCCAAAGGCATTGTTTAACTGGACAAAAAGAAACTAAATATCAAAAAGTTTTAATCTCTGAACACACACAATATTCAGCAACACTGTTTTTAGTGGTCTAGGTATTGCACCATATTATATATAAAATTAGTAGGGTTATTGGCTATGGAGGCATCTCGAATGATTTAGCAAATAGGGTTTAAACTAATTCATCATATACTAATAAGATATTAAGGACTTGGGATAGGCATAAGGGCTGTTTTTAAAATTTAATTTGTTCAGATCATATGTATTAAGCTATTATGTACTGTAAACCTTTTTTTTTTTTTTTAAGCAATTGGGGTTAAGTAACTTGCTCAAGGTTACACGGCTAGTCATTATTTATATGTGGGTGCTCATTTTCTGAGGCCGGATTTGATCTCGGGTCATCCCAACTCCGAGGCCGGCGCTCTTACTCTCTGCGCCACCTAGCCGCCCCTTTAGGGCAATTGGGGTTAAGTAACTTGCCCAAGGTTACATGGCTAGGTTTTTGTTTGTGTGGATTAAGTGTGGGAGGCCGGCTCTGAACTCAGGTCCTTCTGACTCCAGGGCCGGCACTCTATTCACTGCGCCACCTAGCCGCCCCGATACTGTAAACTTTTAATGAAGAGAAAGTTTTGCTAAAAAAAAAAAAAAAAAGTGGCTCCATAATGAAGTATAATAGGACAACAGATTGACATTGTCCTATGATTGTTGAAAAATGGGAGAGAACTCAGTGGTCATGATGAACACATCTGATTGTTTACAGAAAGGTTTGCTTCTCAATTTATCAGTATGCTTCAAAAACGTGATCTTATACATACAAAATATTTTCAATCATCTCCTTGAAATATTACCTAAGTGATCACATTCAAAATTATTTAGATGAATAATATTATATAGTAAAAGTTTGGGACTTCCCTAAATTGAAAAAAGAATTATTTCAATAATAAAAATAATACATGATATTTAAAAATATCATCTCATTCTGTCCTCACAACCACCTTAGGATTTAGATGCTATTATTATTCTCATTTTACAAAAGGAGAAACTGAAGCACACACAGATTAATTGACTTACCTAGAATTTTGCAAATACACTGACACCCCTCTCAACACACCCCACCCCTCACACACACACAAACACACACAGACACACGCACAGACACATACCATCCCTGTTTGGAGGAAACAAAGGTAAACTTTTTATAGAGAATGAAAACTGACATGCTTACAATGCTTGAATTCATTCCAACCGTCACTGTAGCTGGTTTAATGTGGAACATTTAGAGTCTTTGATAAGGAGGGAGCACATTCAAGGCAAGGTGGCTAGCATGTGGGAAATCCCAGAGACAAGAAGGCTTAATGTCGAGTTTGGGGAAAAAACAAACAAACAAAAAACTAATTAGTATTCTAGTTTTGTTTGCACATAGTGAAATTACTTGCAGGAAGAGAAGAAAGTATTTAAATTCCACATTTCAGGAAATCTTATACAGATGTTGAGGAGTCTGTATTTTACACTAGATAAATTCTGAACCCCATGAGTTGTACTCCATGGAGAGATTTTAGTGGTCCATGGGGATATACAAAAGACAATTGTGTATGTGTATGTGTATATATATGTGTGTATGTGTATGTGTATGTATATGTATTTTAATTTAAAAAGATACTCATTGATTTCTTTTGAATTTTGTTTTTTTATGGACAGGTAAGTGGCACAGTGGATAAAAGCACAGAGCCTGGGGTAAGGAAGACCTGAGTTCAAAACTAGCTTCTGACATTTCTGACACTAGTTTTGTAACTCTGGGCAAGTCACTTAACCCTGTTTGCCTCAGTTTACTCATTGGTAAAATGAAGTAAGGAAGAAAATGACAAACCACTCCAACATCTTTTCCAAGAAAACCTCAAATGAGATCATTATTTGAAATGACTGAAAACAATGAACTTCTGCCTCAAAGGGTGTTTTAGTTACTTTATTTGAGTAATTTCAAGTTACTTTTCAAACTGATTATGCTAATTCTGAGTTCCACCAACAATGCACTAGTGTGCATATCTTCCCATAATCCAACATTACACATTTTGATCTTTTGTCATTTTTTTTCAATATCCAGGGTATAAGGCAAAATCATCATTAATGTTTTGGTTATCATTTAACTTATTAATGATTTGGAGGATTCTTTGATATAACTAGTAATTGTTTGTAATTTTTCTTTGAGAATTATGTTTTAATATCATTTGACCATTTATCTATTGGGGAATGACTTTTTGTTATATATACTTATGTGTTAAATATATACACACATACACATGTATGCTTATATTTTTTTAGTTGTATGTATATCTTAGATACGACTCTTATCTGAGCACTTTAATATGAAGTATTTTTCCCCTTTGGTACTTCCTATTCTTATCCTAGATACATATTTTTTTTTTTGCTAAGGCTTTTAATTTCATGGAATCAGTTATCTATTTTATGTTTTAGAATTGCCTTTATCCCTTTTTGAGTTGAGCATTGATCTTCTAGCTTTAAATGTAAAGGGTATATGATATCCTTCTTTCTTTATTTTATTTTATTTTTTTAGCATGGTCCTTAAGGTCATATATGCATTTAAAATTCATTGTACAATATAGTATAAAGTACTTGTCTGAGTGTAATTTCTGCCAGACTGCTTTCTATTTTTCCCAGCAGTTTTTATCCAATAGGGAGTTCTTTCCAAAGTAATTTATATTTTTTGGTTTATCAAAGACTAGGCTATTGAATTTTGTTGTTTCTTGTTCTCCCTGGTCTAGTCTGTTCCAGTGATCAACTTCTCTACTTTTTAACCAAAACCAAATGGTTTTAATGACTGCTGCTTTATAACATAATTTAAGTCTGGAAGTGCTATTCCCTATTCATCCCTACATTTTTTTTTCATTATTTCCCTTGATATTCTAGATCTTTTGTTTCTCCAAATGAATTTTCTTATTATTTTATTGAGTTCTATAAAGTATCCCCTTGATAATTTTATTGGCATATCATTAAAACCATGAATTAACTTTGGTAGTATTGCAGTTTTTATTATATTGGCATAACACTAGATAGTCTTCCAGCTATGTTGTTCTTTATTTCTTTAAGGAACATTTTGTAATTGAATCTATATAAGTATTTGAGTGCTTTGGCATATCAATCTCCAAATATTTAATCATTTAGTAGTTCTGTGGAATGGGATTTCCCTATTATTACCTCTTGGATTTTGGTATTCCATGGAAATGCTATTGATTTTTGAGTGTTTGGTTTGTAGCCTGTAACTTTGCTGAAGTTATTGTTTCATTTCTTATTTGAATGATTCTCTAAGATTGTCTAAGTACATTATCACATATCAGCAAATAGGGGTAGTTTTCTGTCTTTTTTTTTTTTTTTACCAATTGTCACTCCTTTAATTTCTTTATTTGGTTTCACTGTTTTTACTAACATTACCATAATTATATAAAATAATAAAGAGAAGGGTCCTTCCTTTACATTTATTGGGAAAGCTTTAAATGTGTATTTAATTGTATATGATGCTTGCCAATGGTTTTAGATACTTTTTATGACATTAAAATTCCTTCTATGTCTATATTTTACAGTTTTTTGATACCACAGATGAGTATTGTATTTTGTCAAAAGTTTTTTTTTTTTTTAATCTTTTGAAATAAGCAATACAAACCAGGGAGATCGATGCTATTATTATCCCCTTTTACATTTAAAGAAACAGAGGCAGAAAGAAGTTATTACTCTTGCATGGACACACAGGTAATGTCCAAGGCTAGATTCGACTCAGTTCTTTCTGACAACAGACCCAACATGCTATCCACTACATGATATAATAACTCTAAGGCTTGTTGCTTGGCTAACCAAATATTAAAAAGCAAAACAAACAAACATTTCCCCTCTATATTAATTTAGTTCATATATGTTTATATATACACGCATGTATATAGTTCCCCTGAGGACCATCTCAACAATTTTTGACTTGTTATTTCATCATTATTATTTTTTTCAACTAATTATTGGCTTTTCTAGATTTCTTCTTTAATTACCTCATTATGTAGTATTTCTGGATTGGTTTGTCTTTTGTTTGCAATGCCTGAACAGATTAGTACTTTCATTTCATTACATCCTCAAGAAGATGTTTCTTATATTTCTTTTATGATTATTTTAACATCTCTGTGGCTTAATATATGGTCAGTATTTTGAAAAAAAAAGTTTCCATGTAGATTAACAGTATGTATATTCTTAAGCAGTCCTATTTAGGAGACATTATAAGTCTTTTTAACTTTTGTTCTTCTAGCAACTTGTTCAATTTTATGTTTTTCTTTTGGTTTATCTGTTAGACACACTAAAGAAAGAAAAGGACATTAAAATCTACTACCACTATTCTATTACTGTCTATGTATTCTTATATTTTATTTCATTTTTATTTTGTAAATTTAGATATTAAATCATTTTGGAGCATAATAGTTTAATATTGAAATTTGGTTTTTGTCTATGATTTCTTTTGTTTTAATACAGATTAATTGTTTAACTTTTTCTGTTTTGAGATTTCTTTTCTTTTTCTTTGATAGTGTGATTGCTACCCTTGGTTTATGATTTTTTATTGATATAATGCATTTTTTTGCTTGTCTTTACTTTTTAATGCATGTTTCTTTTAAGAAACAGATTGTGGTAGTTCAGGGGGAGAGCCAAGATGGCAGAGTAAAAGCAAGAACTTACTTGAGCTTGTCCCCAATTACTTCAAATACCTCTAAAAATGACTCTAAACAAATTTTAGAGCTACAGAACCCACAAAATGACAGAATGAAATATGTCTCCAGCTGAGGACAGCCCGGTAAACTTACAGGAAGATCTATCACACTGGACTGGAAGCAGAGTGCAGTCCCATGTGGGCTACAGCAGCATAGACTAGAAGCATAGAATAGCCAGAGTAGACCTGAAAGGATCGAATCACTGGTAGCTGCAGTGATTTCCTGACTTCTCAACTCATAAATACCAAAAAGAAAGTAAAAGTTCAGTGGGGAAACTCTGTTGGAACTGGGAGAGAGATGAGTATGATATGGTCCCTGGCCCTTGCCCTCAGGGCAGGCAGAGATGGCAGCAAGTGTAGCCACTGGTGCAGTGTCTGCTTCCTGAGTTTCAGGTCCACATATCGTGGGGGACCAAGGGACTGAGCAGGTAGCAATTGCAGGAATCTCTGTTCTGTCCCTGAGGCAGGATTCTCTTGCTTTTCCCTGCTTGGATCTAGGTTTCATTCTTGGGTGACAGTCCTGGGGTGAGGAGCACTGGAATGGCAGAGCTTGTTGAGGGATGGAGAGGGAGTCCTCCTCACAGCTCTGAGGCAGATGCCTAGAAGAAGCTCTGACAACAGCTGCACAAAACCCCAGAAATTTGTGACACAGCACTCTCCACTCCACTCCAGAGGACCCTTGAACTCCCTCAATCTACCATGGCAAAGAGCTCAAAAGTCAAGTATTTGGCTGACAAGATGAGCAAGCATAGGAAGTGAAATCAGACTATAGAATCATTTTTGGGGTGACAAAGAGGATCAAAACATAGGACCAAAAGAAGACAACTAAGTCAAAACTCCGGCATCAAAATCCTCCAAGAAAAATATGAATTGGTCATAGGTCATGGAAGAGCTCAAGAAGGATTTTGAAAATCAAGTAAGAGAAGTAGAGGAAAAATTTGGAAGAGAAATGAGAGTGTTGCAAGAAAATCATGAAAAACAAGTCTACAGCTTGCTAAAGGTGACCCCAAAAATACTGTAGAAAATAACACCTTAAAAATTGACTAACTCAAATGGCAAAAGAGGTCCAAAAAGCCAATGAGGAGACAAATGCATTACAAAGCAGAATTGACCAGATGGAAAAGAAACTTCAAAAGCTCACTGAAGAAAATAATTCCTTCAAAATTAGATTGAAGCAAATAGATTCTAATGACTTTATGAGAAATCAGTATACTATAAAACAGATCCAAAAGAATGAAAAAAGTAGAAGACAATGTGAAATATCTTATTGAAAAAAAAAAAAACACACTGATCTGGAAAATAGGCCCAGGAGAGATAATTTAAAAGTTATTGCACTACCTGAAAGCCATGATAAAAAAAAAAAAAGCCTAGAAATCATCCATCAAGAAATTCTCAAGGAAAATTGCCCTGATATTCTAGTACCAGAAGGCAAAATAGAAATTGAAAGAATTCACTGATGGCTTCTTGAAAAAGATTCCCAAATGAAATAGAAAGTGTATTTTGTTTTCTCAACCAGTCTATCATTCCCTTGCTCTCTCTCTCTTTTTTTTTTTACTAAACTGTTTAATGCATTAACATATATAGTTCTGAAAATTTGGTTTCATTACTCTTTGATATATATTTTTCTGAATCAGGATTTTTCTCCTTTGACTTTAAAGATATTACGTTGATATTCAGTTATTTTCGCTTAATCTACTTTAAGAAAATCCTTTTCCTGTAATCTCTCTTCTCACTAACCTCACCTCCCTCTCTTGTTTGACACCCAGTTTCCTAATTTCGAATTTTAGTTAACTTCTTAATTCCTTTTATATAATTGTCTAAATATTTTTTCCCTCTCAAACCCCACTCCCTAACATTCTCTCAGTTAAGTATTCATTAAGGTGATGGAAGAAACCTTAAGATGCAACATTAATTCCAATGACCCTTTATTAAATTCCTTTTTAGTGCAACTAATTATGCTAAATTCTGAGGATACAATGGCAAAAAAAAACTGTTCCTGAGACCTTGAGAGAAATCCAGCAAGGGTGGCTAGGTCACATAGTGAATAGAGCACCAGCCCTAGAGTCAAGAGGACCTGAGTTCAAATGTGATCTCAGACACTTAACACTCACTAGCCATGTGACCTTGGGCAAGTCACTTAACCCCAAATGCCCTGCCTTTCCACCTCCAAAAAAAAAAAATCCAGCAAGGATTAACTGGTGATCTGAAAATAGACATTCTTAGATAAGTGTCACTGGTAATTGGTAATCATGACTGCTCTAATGAAAAGGACAATCTAAGAAATGCAACTGTAATAATGGATCATTATGTTTCATGTTGTAACATTTTTAAGAAAATATATATGCTCTCAAAATGCATACAAATTATGGAAATAGTTTGAAGCATGGTTTGGGGGCATTATAAATTTGAAAACATATATTTCCTGTAAACTACACATAATGACATTCATTCATCCATTCATTTATTACATAGTCTTCTGTTAGTAAAACCAGAAGAAATAAATCAGTTTTTAATAAGAGATCCTTTGTTATTCTTTTTTTATCAAATGCTTTATTAACTTCTAGTTTACATCATTCATTTCTGAAAGATTTTGAGTTACAAATTTTGTCCCAGTTTTTCCCCTACCCACCACCCCAAAATAAAGATCCCACTGGATATCCCCTCCTCCAATCTGCTCTCTCCCATATCTTCTCCCATACACCCTCCAACTTTCCAGTAGGGCACAGTGGATCTCTATGCCACAGTGCCTGTATACCTTATTTCCCATTTACATGTAAAATTATATATATATATATATATATATATATATATATATATATATATTTAAAATTTTGATTTTAAAACTTTGAATTCTAGATTCATTCCCTTCCTCTCTTGTCACCAACCCTTACTGGGAAGATAAGCAATTCAATATAGGTTGTACATGTGTAGCTATGCAAAATATTTCCATAGTGGATATATTGTAAAAGACTGACTATATTTCTCTCCCTTCCATACCACCTCCCACTTGTTCTATTTTCTACTTTGATCCTGTCTCTTTTCAAAAGTGGGTGCTGACCCTTGGCTATTCTTGAGGAAAACTTAGTCTCAGAATATGGTATGGCTTGGATGTAGCACCCTATTTTTAACATGCCTGTTAGAGAAATCAGGAGAAAAAGCTTAGCCATAATTTCTAGGACTTTACAAATTCCCCAAAGTGACTTCACTCCCCTACTCTACTCCAGGGTCACTTCTTTGCACACCTTCACCTGCAACCTAACCATCTATGACTGAACATGGCAAATGCTTCCAACTGCATACCATCCAATGTAACCAATGCAAGACAGACATAAAGAGTTCATCTGTAATTGTAGCCTCAGAGGAAATTCTGGAGGTGGATGGATTACAATTATCAATAATGACATTTGGACATAACATCGAGGTATAGACACCCAGACCACGCCCTCAGTCTTTTCTATAATATTTGGGGTATATAATGGATTATTTTTGGAGGGGGGCATTTAAAAGTAAATAAGTATATAATTTGGGGTGGAGTAAATCCTCCTTGGAGTTTGGATGTTACAGGGAGATACAAAAAATCTTTGCAGCATTACTTCACTGCTGTCTGACAAGCCAAGAGAATAGTTTTGAGTATTATGCATATGGGGATTTCTGATTATCCGCTGGGGTGTCTCAGTCAACACCACGCTGGAGCTTGCAGAAGGGGAGGAAAAGATTTCTCAGGTCTCCCACCCACTTTCACATTCCCAAAATAATAACTGCACCCCCTGTCTATAATGGCAGTTTTATTTAGGAATAAGACCCCAAACTCAACATAAAAGATATAACTTTTCATACAATTTTTGTTCATTCCATTACTAATGGTATGACTCACAAACTTAAGAGTGGGTGCATTTGCCACAAATAAAAAGAGTTTTAACGTTAAGAACAGACAACCTATTAACTATTGGCCTTTTATTTAGTTTGAGGGAAAAAATTACGTATTTTATCTATCTAATCACCTGTTTTGTGAGAGAATTCTTAAGTAATTAATAGTAAAATACTTGAATAAGAGTCAAATAAAAATAAAAATACTGATCTTATTTGAAAATGCACACACTTCACATGTGTCGTACCCCACCTGCACCTCTCTATGATCAAATTTCTTAATTGATATGCATTCAAGGAAAATATATTCTCTCAATGGCTTTATACATACACATGTATCATGCATACATAGGTTGTGTGTGTGTGTGTATATATACATATATATATACATATACACATATATTTATGTATGCATATCTCATTTCCTATGCTAAATATGTCACAGCTCTGTAATAGATAGGATGTTTCATCACTGGTTCTCTGGAATCATATATGATAGTATTGATCATAATTAATTTAACTTTATGATTTTTTTATTATTTTGCTCATTTGATTCTTCAACAATTTATAAACGTCTTCAAAATTATTTGTTCTTATATTATTAATATTATAGTACAAGCTACTCTTCATGATCTGCTTAATTCATTCCATATCAGTTCATATAAAACTTTTCATTTCTCTTTGAATCCATTTCCTGGTTTCTTATGTAGCACTATAGTATGGAACACTATAGTTCAAGATCACATTTGTAAGTCTTTCTTTAATTGGTGGACATCCTCTTACTTCCTAATCTCTCCCTCCCAACCCCCACCCCGCCCCATCCTGGCATTAAAAGAGCTCCTATAAATATTTTACCACGTAAAGACATTTTCTTCTTTCTTTTAACCCCTTTGTGTATAGGTTTAGAATTGGTATAACAGTGTCAGAGGGAACACACATTAGTAAGTTTTTGCATATAATTTCAAATGGCTTTTCAGAACAATTGTAGACATTTGCAGGTTCACCATCAGAACATTCATATGCTTGTTTCCCTGCAGTTCCTCCTACATTTATCATTTTATTTTACTTTTTGTCATTTTTACCACTCTGTGGGTGCCATGTGGAATGGCAGAATTGTTTTAAATTTCATTTCTTTAATTATTAGTTATTTAGAGCTTTTTTTTCAGATGGCTATAGATCCAGACTTTCTTCCTTGCAGAACCATCTGTCCATATCCTTATACCACTTATCAATTGGAGAATGGCCATTTGAATCATTTCCTTATATATCTTGGATATTAAACCTTTATCAGAGAAATATACTGCAAATTGGTTTTCCTCAGATAATCATTTTTTCTCTTTAGACTTATTGGTGTAAAAACGTTAAGTTTATCCATTTTATCTTTTCTGATCATCATTATTTTATCAGCAATTTTTTCTCCAGTTAATAGATTTGATTTATCCATATTTCTTTAATTTGCTTAGGGTGTGACCTTTTATATCTAGTTCCTCACACATTTGAATCTTATCTCTAAATTTCCTGGTCTAAATCTAATTTCTTCTATTTTGCTTTCCAGCTTTCCCATAAGTTTCTGTCAAATAATATGTCCTTATGGAACCAGCACTAAATTACCTACTATTGATTAACTTTTGAGATTTATTTCTAAACTTTGGGTTTCTAGTAAAGTTACTCTGGTACTTAGCTTCAAAAGGATTTTGAAATTGGTTGATCAGGTGGACAAAATGTTAACTGAAGTATCAGGAATATATAATCTCAACCTCAGTCAGCTTGTTAACTAAGTGCCCTTAGGGTAATGGTTCACTCCTGTTTATGCAACCTTAACCACTTTCTATTAATAAAAAAAGCAACTATGAATATTCTGTCCCCTACAAAACTCTAACAACATTGATCATATATTTAAAGCTAGACAGGACCTCAGGGTTCATTTATCCAGCCATTTTACTTTGCAGATGAGGAAACTGAAGCCCAGAAAAGTCAAATAATTTGTCCATAGTCACATAAAAGTGTCATAGCTGGGAACTGAACCCAGGTCCTTTAATTTTAAGTCCATTTGTCTTCACTGTGTTACACTAGTTGTTACTCTTCTCAAGTAGCATTTAGTAAACGTAATAATTCTAGAAGAACCAGCTTGACATGGTGGCTAGTATACTGAGCATACAGTTAGGAAAAGCAGGGTTGAAATCTTACATCTGACTCATAATTGTGTAACTTTGGGAAAATCATAACCTCTTTGTTTCCTCAGACAATAACATAGGACTTATCTACAAAGTTATAGGTAATAACCCAGTAAGGGGTTTCTTAGGAAATCTGTGTCATGGTCCCATTTTCTTTTCCTACATTCCCAGTTGATGTCCATTCTTTTGATAATGCTGCCTCCTCATTTCTGGAGTGGACTTCCCCTCCACATTCCTTTGAGGATGGGCCTTGTTTCCTCCAAAGTTCATCTCAAAATCTCCTCCATACACAAAATCTCATCAAGGCCAAAGTTCTCTCTTTCTCCCTCTCTCCTCCTCTCTCCCCACTTTTCACAGAATATTTTGCATAAGCCTTTCCTTCATACTCATCTTCTCCCCTGTACCATGGTTATTTGTATACACAGTTGTCCTTTAAATTGAATTTATAAATCTCTGTGACCAAGGCTCTTGGCATATATATTATTTACCCCCAAAAGGGTCTTGTACACAGTAGACATTTAATAAATATTAATTTAAAGAATGTATTTCCCAAATTATGTTCATATTTCCTTAAATCCATATAAAAAGGAACACAAATTATGCATCCCAACATCAAGAAAAGAGATTAAGAGCTGACTATGCTTTGTAATTCAGGAAATATTAGCAGTGATTAAACTCACTGAACATATATATGCCTGATGAAATTATTGGCCCTTACCCATGAAAGATAAATCCCCCTCACCTTAAACCTATGCTATCTCCTTCCTCACCTATTCATAAGTAGCATGAATGCATAAGAAATACTCAGCATCTGTGTCTGACCTTCATTTTAGGGACTACAAAGGAAAGCAATAAAGTATATCATAGAGAACATGAGGTTGTTGGCAGGAGATTGGACTATCTGGCTCTCTCTCTGGATAGCTAGTTATGTGACCTTGTTCTTGCCAACTTACGTTTCTGCTCCTGCCTGTTACCTCACCTGAAAAGTAAATGTATTGGATTCCATGATCCCTAAGATTTCTTACAACTTAGACATTGAATTGAAATCCACCTTCATTATCTCGTTTGATCCTGACAACACCCTACAATGTAAGGGGAATCTGGATTACTGTTCTCAGGTTTTAGATAATGAAATGGGCAATTTTATGGGAGGACATGAATCAGAGATGAACAATAGAGTTGTGATCTGAATCAGGAGAGGGAAAAGGCATATCAGTGAAATTAAAAAAAAATGTGTTGGTGTGATGGAGCATTAAAAGAATCAAAAGACACATATTCTACTGTAACACAAATGGTACTAAATTGATATTTTACCCACAACATTAATATTCTATTTACACTATGTTAGACTAAAAGAGGAGCATAATTTGTTATCCTACCATTCTATGGATATTAGAGGATTGTAATTTTTATTCAAAAGAAATTCTTATTTGTTTTACAAATTGATATATTTATGAGTTTATTGAATGAGCATTTGACTCCCGGCTATGTGGCAAATATTATGCTAGACATCAAGGGAAATTAAAATGGAAATTAAAATAAAAAAATATAGCCATTATCCACAATGGCCTTATAATTCTAGAGTAGATATGAAATCAGCAAAGAACTTTTCAATTTACTTTATTGTAATGATATCATAGAGCTGACACCATATGTTCTAATGCTAAGACACTAGAACTTGAACCCTAGCAAGGTCTAAGAAAATACAGACTCAGTATAGTCCCAGTGAAGAATTGTGTGTCTGCCTAATTAAGTAGAAAGAATGTCATCACTAATAGGGATACTTTTTGGTCCTAGCAGCTTATGATATTTGCTGTTATGGAGGAAGTACCCAAAGTAAAGAAATCAGAGATTTTTTGAAGCATTGAAGCTTGGAGTGCATAATTGAAAACAACATTCTTGGATAGTTTCGAGAGTGGAAAGTTGATTATAATAAAAAGATGTGCTGATAAGGTATGAGTTCGGTTTATGTAACCTGTCTGGACTGCTCACATTATAATCTTTCCTCTGCATCTTTTGTGTTTTTCAGCATTATTTCCCTTACATTATCTCTCTAGGTTGGGTGTTTCCCAAGTAGCTAATTCTTCAAAAGAGAAAGAAGATAATGAGATTTTTAACTTGGCTTTACAAATTCAGGGGAGTTTCTCCTGTCCCATTCTGTAAATTGAAGGCACTTCCTAGGAACTTCCAATTTGCAGAGACTGAAGCAAGAAGCAGGGGTAATACTTGCAGTAAAGTCTGGATGTAAGCACCATTATGGGCATGATCATTAATTCTCTTCCCAGAATTCATGTCATGACCTTTCTTATAAGAATTTGAAAGCTGTCTATCCTGGATCGGAAAGACTACAGCTCTAAAAGGAATGTCTCATTGAACCTATAGTGTTATCCTTTCTCAAAGCTTCAGTTACCTATTTTAACTGAGTATGATGGATATTTATTCACCCTCCACTAAAATACTTTATTGTGGCATGGAGGGTAACAATTCTTAAAGGTTATGCCCATAGACTACAGAGGAGAAGTAGTAGAGATAGTCCAGCATTGTAGAAATACTTCAAGATTTAAAGTCATAGGATTATATATTTAGAATTGAAAGGGACTGAAAGGATAGTCCAGTAGAACATCCTCATTTTGCAGATGAGAAAATTAGGAGCCAGAGAAATTTAATGCTTTATCTATAGGTTCCTAGAGAGCTAATGATGGAGATGGGATTTGAATCAAAGTCATTTGGCTCTAAACTAGACCTTAGTTTGAATTCTAGCACAGTTAAATTGTCTGAGCCTCAGATACTGATACACAAAATGGGACCACAAATGCAGAAAGGTTTTCAGAGTTTTGGTGAAGAAAGTGCTTTATATATCTAAAAACTAACCACATGGTGAAGGGAAGGAGGCTCTTTGCTCTAAGAGGAAGTTAAAAAGGCCTGTCAAAAATACCCAAGTATTATTTTGCTTCAATTACTTTTTTAAATTCAATTTTATGTTTATTTTTAGTTTACATAATTCATTTCCACAAGAGTTTGAGTTACAAATTGTCTCTCCATCTTTCCCCTACACACCACCCCAAAACAGCGATCCCATCGTATACCCACTCCCTCAATCTGCTGTCTCCTATATCCTCCCCTATCCTCCCTCCCACTTTCCAGTAGGGCAAGATGTATCTCGACACCCCAGTGCCTGTACATCTTATTTCCCAGTTGCATGTAAAATAATGATAATAATGTATATTTTTAAACATTTGATTTTAAAAGTTTGAATTCCAGATTCTTACCCTTCCTCCCTCATCACACAACTCTAATGAGCAGACAAGCAATTCAATATAAGTTGTACATGTGTATCTATGGTAAATATTTCCATAGTGAATATATATTGTGAAAGACTGACTATATTTCCCTCCATCCTATCCCACCCCCCCAATTGTTCTATTCTCTACTTTGACACTGTCTGTTTTCAAAAGTGTGTGCTTCTAACTTCCCTCCCCCCAACTCGTCCTCGCCTCTGTCATCACCCCTCTTATCCCCTCCCCCCCCACTCTCCTGTAGGGCAAGATACCCAATTTAGTGTGTATGTCATCCCCTCCCTAAGCCAAATTCAATGAGAATAATGTTGCCCCATTCCCTTTTGCCTTCCTATTCTTCCCCTCCATTGTAAAAGTTTTCCCTAGTCTCTTCCATATGACATAATTTATCCCATTCTATCTCTTCCCATCTCCTCTCATTATATTCCTCTCTCACTGCTCAATTTCACCTTTTAAGTATCATCCCTTCCTATTCAATTGGTCCTGTGCCCTTTGTCTATTTATACCTGTATACATATATAAACATACTCACATATATATTCGTAAGCCGATATGCCCTCCTATATATACATATATGTATACATATATACATATACATACATACACACATACATATATATATATATATATATGCATATATATTCCTTTCAACTATTCTCATACTGAGAAAAGTTTCATAAGTTACAATTATCATTTTTACATGTAGGAATATAAATAGTTCAACTTTAATAAGTTCCTTATGATTTCTTTCCCTGTTTACCTTCTCATGCTTCTTTTGCTTCTTGAATCTCAATGTTAAATTTCCTATTCAACTCTGTTTTTTTTTTTTCAGTAATAATGCTTGAAAGTCTTCTATTTCATTGAATGATGATATTTTCCCCTAAAACATGACACTCAGTTTTACTGGGAAGGTGATTCTTGGTTTTAATCCCAGGTCCTTTGCCCTGCAGCATATCATATTCCACTCTCTCAATGTCTGTTCCAGGGTCTGTGGGCTCTTGGTAGGGTGGGAGTGGGGGTGGGTGGGAGGGTGGAGGGACTGCGTTCTGCTCCCAGCATGCTGCAGTGGACCATTTCTGTTTGCCTGCCCAGCTGCCTTCAGGGGAAGGTTTCTGTCAGTCACTTTGTGGGTTCTGTAGCTCTAAAGTTTGCTTAGAGTTATCTTTAAGGGTATCTGAGGTAGTTATGGGGGGAGTGCAGGGATTATTCCTGCTTCTATGCCTCCATCTTGGTTCCACCTTCCTTTTCAATTACTTTTGAGGAAACTAAGTGACACATTTATTCCACCAGACAGAGACTATGCTGAAAAAGTAAAAGGTTTTCTTCCTTTCTGTGAGCATATGTTCCCAAGAAACCAGTCTCAGTCCTTGGTACCTCATTTTTTTTCCTATTCTAGGTAAGGATATTTGAATCTTCAATACCGTGAGTCTGAAAGGTTGACAGAATGAGCCATACATATCTGGGAGCTGAAATTCAGTTGATTTTTTGTAGTCAGCACATGCTTGATACCCCAAGGAACAAAAAGAGGTATTTGCAAGCTGCTATCAGGACTCCAAATCAATTGGAGAACTCGTCCATAGTCTTATTCAAAGAAACAAATTTCTTCATCTATAAAATGGGAGTTTAATAGCACCTATTTCTCAGAATTGTGAGCATAAAATGAAATGTTTATGAAATCATTGTAAAGCCAAAAGTGATAGTATATATTAGTTTTAATTATATTTGACCTAGTGAAGTAGGAATCCCAACTCTAATATTTACTAACTATATGATCTTACTTAAGTTATTCTTGTTCTCTAGACCTCAATTTCTTCCTTTGTAAAATGTGTGTGTTGGACCATGTGGCTTCTAAAGTAACTTTTATTTCTAATGCTATAATCTGAAAATCTTATGATCAAGCCCTAAAACTAATTTACTCCATGATTCAGTAGACTGATTAGTGCCCATCTTTCTGGAATGCTTCAGAGAAACAGAACTGTAACTTTTTTTTTTCCATTTGTGATGCAAAATTAGCCTCACTTCTCTGTACCTCAGTTTTCTCATCTGTAAAATAAAATAAAGGAAGTTGGACTAAGATTTCACAGGTCTTTCCTTTCCTTCCTTCCTTCCTTCCTTCCTTCCTTCCTTCCTTCCTTCTTTCCTTCTTCCTTCCTTCCTTGCTTCCTTCCTTTCTCCTTTACTTCCTTTTTTTTTATTCTTCTCTCAATATATCCATTTCATCCAAACAAGATCAATATACTTATTTAAATGTTTTAAATATATATTCACAGTAAATTCTGTTTTTGTGCAGCTGCTCCTTTTGTAATCTTGAAGAGTATGGGTCCCTTTTTCATGTTCCAGGAACAAAAGGAATTTGTCCTGTGGACCTTTAATTTCACCTGTCAACACTTCTTTTTTTTTTTTTTTTTGTAAATTCTAATTCTATATTATTTCAAACCATTTCCTAGTTGTCTCACTTTCTTGTGTTTGTGTGTGTGTGTGTGTGTGTGTGTGTGTGTGTGTGTGTGTGTGCGCGCGTGCTTTTTGACTGAACTTATCTTTCAAACAAAGGAATAGGACTAGTTCTTGACATTATAATCCTGGTCTAAATCCATCAGGCCCAAATATGTGAAATTTTTGTTTTTCTTCAATAAACATAATTTCTATCCCCAGTTATAGGAAATACAGGGAGTTTGTCAGATAGTTGTACATTGATTACAATATTTCTCAAATATTTACTTTTTTATAGGTATGAAGAAATAGGAAATAACTACGTTGCTCATATCATTGTGTAGTCTAGGCACAGAATCATCAAATACTTCAGAATGCTTAGAAATACACATACAAGGATTATAGTGCATTAGATGTGTAAGAAAACTTAGAGAACATTTTTAATTCGATCCCTTCATTTGTTGATAAGGTAATTTACACCTAGTAGTGATAAAGTTAAACACAGAACACACATTTTGAGCTCAGTTGTTTTGATTTTTATACTACTGTTAATTGTCCTGTGTCTCAGTAAATCCATTCAGTATTTCATCACTTTCATATTTCTATGACTCAGTTAAATTAGTCAATATGCTGCTGTTGTTCAATCATTTCATTCATGTATGACTGTGATCAATTTGGGATTTTTTTGGCAAATATAACTAAGTGGTTTGCCATTCCTTCTCCAGATCATTTTATAGATGGGGAAATGGAGGCAGAGTTAAGTGCCTTGTTCAGGATCATACATCTATTAAATTTCTGATACAGTATTTTTATGTAGGTCTTCCTGACTCCAGGTCTGGTGCACTCTCTACTGCATCTCTTAGCTGCCCCCTAACCAATATATGATATGGTTTTTAAAAATGCTTATGGCATAATCTCTTAAAATATGCATTACCAAAGCAGGTGCCATTTGAACCAAATAGGTATTTATTTAATACTCATATTTAGTGGTTGTGGTAGTGACATTGCAGAGATTCATTCATTAGAATTCTATTGTTTAGTATTGGTGTTTAAAGAACAAAAAATATATTTGATGAAGAAAAGGAATTATTTATCCTCAGATCAAAAAAAAAGTTCTCAAAGGGGACACTCAACATTGCAGTGATTAATAGATGCTATAAACAATATGGATCAAAAGTTGCTGACGGAATATGAATTGTCCTTCACCAACTCAACCATTTTCCCTCCTCCACATTTCAAAACCCCCAATATCTTGGCCCATTCTCTATTATTTTTGTTTTTAAATATAGTTTTGGGAAATACAATGGGCATTTCTTCCTCTTAAAACTATCATCTACACCTGTGTATATGACTCCAGAAGTACTTTTGTCTAATACATAATGTTCCTTCTCTATTGGCTTGTTACTCTATTAAAACCAAAGAAACAATTATTTACCTCCTATTCTTCTAAGTAATCAATCCCCTTGAGTCTCAGTTTCCTCATCTGTAAAATGAAAATGTTGGAGTAGATGACTTTAGAGGATCTTCACAGTTCTGAAGTCATACTGTTATCTGAAAAATAAAGTGTCCTTTATGTTGTTATTCCCATGAGTTATCCTGTTTCTCTTTTTACTGTTAAACTTCTTGAAGGAGTAAGCAACATTTGCAGTATCTACTTCAGTAATTTTTTCTTTACTACCCTGAAATTTGAATTCTGTTCTGATTCTACTTGAATAGATAGATGAATGAATGAAAAGTTACTTATTTAAATCTTACTACCTTTTAAGTATTGTATTGCACTGGTAGGATTGCAAATACATAAGTAAAGACAGTCCCTAACCTCAAAGAGTCTATATTCAAATAGGGAAGACAGCATGCAAAGAATAATGTATACACACACACACTATACACACACACACACACACACACACACACACACACATATAATTGTATACTTAAGCGTGTTGGTGATTTGGGAGAAACATTTAAGTCTTGAATATTACAGACATGATAAGAGGAACTGTAAGGGAAAAGCCTGATACATATCATTAACGAATAATGAATGAGTTGATTTGATCATAATTCAAGAACTAAAGAGTGCTAAGATGAAGTTATATGTGCAGATAGTGGCAAAATAGTTGTTGAGACTGTGGAGGAGAAGGACAAGGTTTAGGAAAGATGTATGGATGTGAAATTTCGCCAAAACTTTCATGAAATTTTGGTCCTAGAAATGTGATCATCAGGGAACATCAAACCCCAGGGAAAATGATTCAAATATGAAAGGGTTAAATTATTCTCAACAAAAATACCAATGAACTCCTTTAAAAATAGAGTTTTACTGATGTCTTTTGTTTTTCACATTACCATTTCTCCCAATATCTTTCTTCCTACTGCTCCTAGAGAGCCCTCTTATATAACAAAAAAGGTATTTTAAGACAAATAAAGGGGAAAAAGGCAACCTAACTGATCAATACATTGAAATATCTGAACAATATGTGTAATACAACCCCTTTGAAGTTTGAACCTCTACAAAGGGTTAAAGTGAAGCTATCTTTTCATATTTCTTCTTTCAAACAATTCTTGTTCTTTATAACTTTGAAGCATCTGATTTGTTTATATGGTTGTTCTTTCCATTGACTTTGGTATAGTTGTAAATTTTGCCTTGGCTCTGCTTGCTTCACTCTGAATCAGTTTATGTACATTATCGTGTGCTTCTCTGTGTTTGTCATATTTGTTTTTCTTTAGAGCATAGTTATATTCCATTAGAATGATATACCACAATATGTTTAGTCATTCACCATCAGATGGCCATCAACTTTGGTTCCATTTTTTTCCTAATATACACACCTACCCACCCACACATCCACTCCCCACCCACTACACACAATCTTGTTATAATTCATTTTACGTAGAAACTTTCTTTTTGTAAGTTACCTCCTTTGGGTACAAACCTAGTATGGAATCTCTGAATCAAAAAGTGTGGATTTTTAGTCATTTTATACATAGGATTACAAATGGCTTTCCTAAATGTTTGTGCTGATTTACAGTTCAGTCAACGATATGTTTCTATCCATCCAACCTTAGCTATTAATACCTTCTCTTATCTTTGCCAGTTTTCAGGATGTGGAGTGAAAACATGCTTATCATTAGTGATTTAGAGCATTCTTTCATGTGATTCTGAATACTTTGTAATTCTTTTTGAAAATAGCTCATATTCTCAGACTATCCCTAGGGGAACGACTTTGAAACTACATCTGTGTGTGTGTGTGTGTGTGTGTGTGTGTGTGTGTGTATCTAAATGTATATACATATATGTACATATGTATATATGTGTGTGTATGTGTATACACACACACAGATATAGATCTTTTTCCCTTCTTTTTTTCATTCCTTCCTTCTTTCCTTCCTTCCTTCCTTCCTTCCTTCCTTCCTTCCTTCCTTCCTTCCTTCCTTCCTTCCTTCCTTCCTTCCCTCTTTCTTTGTTTCTCTTTGTTCCAGTTTCTAAATACAGTGTAAACTCAGATCTGATCCCAATATTAATAAACATGGGAGATTAAACCCCCTCTTTTTTCCAAACATGGTCTCATAATATTAATGTCAGACTGAGTGAAACACCTGATCAACTTTCATCCTCCTTTACCTCAGAACTCCTGAACTCAAGTAATGCACTGGCTTTAGCCTAGCCAGTATCAGGAACAACAAGTATGTTCTACCATACTCAACTGAAATTTTCAAGTAAAAAAAAAAGTATTTAATTTCTGTTTTTCTTGCATCCTCATTTAAATTTTAAAAAAGAACCTTTGTAGCAAATACACTTAGCCAAGCAATGCATTTTTCAAATTCTCTGTGGTCAGAAATATACATTTTCTTCTGTCTCTTAAATCCTGCTGAAAACATCTGTACACAATGTCCTTCAGAGTAGAAATAGACTTTTCATCATATTTGCTTCTAAAAGTCTTTCTCTTGGGGGCAGAGCCAAGATGGCGGAGTAGAAATAGCACTTCCAAGGTGCTCTCCTCCACACCACTTCCAAACCATGTAAAAGGGGACTCTGAACAACTTCTGGACCTCCAGCACCCACAGAACAACACAAAGAAGCAAACATTCTTCTGAGGACAGCCCGACAGCCCTGCAGGGAGCGGCCAGAGCAGCGCTCTGAGATCAGGCAGCACAGAGCACTGAGAACCAATAGAACAGCTCACAGGGAGCTGAGCCCAGGCCTTCTTGAGTCACGGTTTTAGCCCCAGGTCAGCCGGGCCAGCAGCAAGCTGGAGGGACCCCAGAACACCAGCAGCTGTGGCTATTCCAGAATTATCAACACAGATATACTTAGGACAAAGTGAGAAGTTAGTGCACTATGGACTTTGGGACCAGTATTTGGGGAATGAGTCAGCTTCTTCCTCTGGGGTCCAGAAGCTGCTGAGGAGACCCCACTCAGTCGCCATTTTGCAGCCTCAGTGGCAGCTTCAGCTCCTGGCATGCAAACTGTAGGGAGATTCAGCTCTCAGTCTTGGGGGAAATCACTCTTGCTTTAACCCACCTGGACCTGGATTGTGGTCTGGGGTGGGGGGGAGGTCTGGGGTGCCTATCCAGCTTGGCAGAGCATGTGGAGGCTCCACAGAGGCCACCCAACTAATATCTCTGAAAGTTGTGAAAACACCAATGTTTGGGACAGAAGCTCCCCTGTCTGGTGGCAGAGTCCTACTATGGCAAAGAGCCCAAAAATCAAGTAATTAGGTGGCAACATGCCTAGACAAAGGAAACAAAATAAACAGAAAAATGCAACATTGGACTCCTATTTTGGGGGCAAAGAAGATAAAAGCATGGAACAGGAGGAGGACTATGAGGTCAGAAATCCTGCACCAAAAACCCCAAATGAAAATATGAGTGGGTTACAGGCCATAGAGGACCTTAAGAAGGATTTTAAAAACCAAATAAGAGAAGTGGAGGAAAAATTGGGAATAGAAATGAGAAGGATGCAGGAAAAGTATGAAATGAGAGTCAACAGCCTGACTGAGGAAAATAACACCTTAAAAAAGAGACTAACTCAAATGGCAAAGGAAGCAATGAGGAGAAGAACGCCTTAAAAAGCCGAATTTGCCAGATGAAAAAATAATCTCAAAAGCTCACTGAGGAGATTCATTCCTTCAGAGTTAGACTGGAGCAAATGGAATCTAGTGACTTTATGAGAAATTGAGATACTGCTAAACAGATCCAAACAAATGAATGCATAGAAGGCAATGTGAAAATTTCACGGGAAAAACCACTGACATGGAAAATAGATCCAGAAGCGATAATATAAAAATTATTGGACTACCTGGAAGTCATGATGAAAGAAAAAACATGGAAATCATCCTTCAAGAAATTCTCAAGGAAAATTGCCCTGATGTTTTAGACCCAGAGGGGGAAATAGAGGTTGAAAAAATCCACAGATCACCTCCTGAAAAAGATCCCAAAAGGAAAACTCCTAGGAATATTATAGCCAGGTTCCAGAATTCCCAGATCATGGAGAAAATACTACAACCATCCAGGAAGAAACAATTTCAATATTGTGGAAAAACAATCACAATAGCACAGGACCTGACAGCTTCTACACTGAGGGATCAAAGGGCATGGAATATGATATTCCAGAGATCAAAAGACCTGGGGTTGAAACCAAGAATCACCTACCCAGCAAAACTGAGTATTTTGTTTCAGGGAAAAATATGGTCATTCAGTGGAATAGAGGACTTTCAAGCATTCTTGAGGAAAAAACCAGAGTTCAATAGAAAATTTGACATTCAGACACAAGAAGCAAGAGAAGCTTGAGAAGGTAATCAGGGAAAAGAAATCAAAAGGAACTTATCAAAGTTGAACTATTTACATTCCTACATGGAAAAACAATAATTGTGACTGATGAAACCTTTCTCATTATGAAAACAATTGAAGAAGGGTATATGGGCATATGAATACATATGTGAATGTGTGTATATATGTTTACAGGTATACATGGATACAGTGCACAGATTGAATTTGGTGGGGAGCAATGATATTTCTGGGGTGAATAAAGAGAATAAAGTGGCAAGAGGAGATGGGGAGAGACTTCGTAGGGTAAACTGTCTCATGTAGAAAAATCAAGGGGAAGTGGTTGCAGGGGAGGGGAAGAACAGGAAGGCAAAAAGGAAAAACCATATTCTCATTGAATTTGGTTCAGGGAGAGAATGACATACATACTAAATGGGATACCTCACTCTGCAGGAGAGTAGGGGGAAGGGGGATGAGAGGGTGGATGGTGGAGGGGAGGATATTCTGGGAAGAGGGGAGGTTGGATGTACCCACTATTGTAGAGGGTCAGGATCAAAGCATCGATTGGACCAGGTGGGGGGTGGGATGGGTGAGAGGGAAATATAAGCAGTCTTTTACTATATATCTACTATGGTAATGTTTTGCATAGCTATACATGTACAACACATACTGAATTGCTTATCTTCCCAGATGGAGTGGCTGACAAGGGAGGAAGGGAATAGATCTGAAATTCGAAGCTATTATTAATACTATTTTGTATGTAATTGGGAGATAAGATGTGCAGGCATTGGGGCACAGAGATTCGACGGTAAAGTTGAAGGGCTATGGGAGAAGATAAGGGAGAGAGTAGATTGGATGAGGGGATATCTTGTGGGACTGCTATTCTGTGGTGGTGGGTAGGGGAAAATGGGGAAAAATTGTAACTCAAAATCTGGCAGAAATGAATGATGCAAATCAGAAGTTAATAAAGCATTTGTTAATAATAAAATAATGAAGTCTTTCTCTTCCTCCAAGATGAGATGTCACCCCTTCCATAAATATTCTTTTCTTTAAAATAAGTGTGTCGGACTAGATCAAAAGTCCTTACCCTGGAGTAAATTTTGGAAAAAAAATTGATAACTATATTTCTATCTAACTGTTTTCCTTTTCAATATTGTGTGTATGTATATGTATATATGCATGTGTATATGCATATGTATATATGTATTGTGTATGTGTGTACATATGCATGTCTATGTATATTTGTGTTAAAAAGTGTTATGCTGATAAGGGTTTCATGGACATCATCAGACTGATAAAGGAATTCATGACACAAATAACCTTAAGAAGTGCTGTCTTACATAACATCTACGTATGCTTTCCAGTCCTAAATCTAAATATACTACACAGAGGTGTCAAACATGTGGCTTGAGGGTCACCTATGCCGAACAACACTCTTGAGTGAAGTCTAAGCCAGAGTAGAATATAGTTCCTATCTAATTTTAATGTATCGATATATTTAGCGTGTGCTGTTTACGTGTTCATGTGTGTTATCTTCTAAGTCAACATAGGGCCCACAGGGATGCTTATGAATGCTTTTCGACCCCTGTTCCTACTTGATTTTCACACTATGGTCCTATCATCTTATGAGAAACTTTTTTCCCCTAGGTAAACATGATGTCTTCCCCTTTGAATCACTCACGTTGCTGTAATTGACTAACCAGAATATTAGAATATTCAGAATCAAATATAGAATACTAGAATATTCAGAATCAAAATGAGCTTCAGTGGCCTTTTTATTCAGTCCTTGGTTTACAAGAATTTCCCTTCTTCCCAATCCCAGAATATTGGGTAAAACTTTCTGAGACTGTCTGTCTTCTGGACAGCTCCTGTTAGGAAGATTCCCCACCCCACCCCCAACCACAGCCCACATCAATCCTAAATCTGCCTCTCAATAACTTTCAGTCATGGTCCTAGTTTGACCCTCTGGGGCCCAAGTGAAAATGTCTAATCTGTTTTCCATAGGACAGCCCTTGAAATACTTGAAGACAGCTGTGCTGTATCTCCAATTTGTGGACTTATCCACATTATAACTTCTACTACAGTTATTTCTGTGCATACTTTATCCAGTTTATTAGACTTTGGGGATGGGACTATTCCATTTTCACCTTCCTATCCCATGGCCCAATTTAGTGCTTTGCATATAGATGACAATTGATAAATATTGTTTCAGCAGAATTACTTTCAGATGACACTTCAATTTCTAATTATTTGAGTAAGATAATGATTAAAAAATTATTCTGGGCAAAAGTTTACAATTAATTCATCTCATTGTCCAGATAATCCGTTATTTATCACCTGCTGATCTTAGTCTTCATTTCTGTTCTCATTGGACAGGTCATGGAGTTACTCTATTGTATGGATTTCTTCATCTGGGTCTTACAGAAGATTTCTCCAAAGTTTTCTTAAATATTTTCCAAAGAATCTTGTTAATTAAAGACAGTTCATGTAGATTAAATAAAGAATCCCATGTACTTCATTTTGTGATACGAAACTTCTGCTTTGTGCTTTGATCTGTGAACTGCCACCCAAGAACAGACTGAACCTTGTATGTTAGGAAAATACAAATGGTGTAACAAAATAGCGAGAGAGCTGGACCTTTAGTCTGGGAGCTCTGAGCTACAATCCTTCTGCTAACAAATATTCCCACTTAACTACCATCAAGCCACCTAGCCTCTCAATATCTCAGGCAACTCTCCGAGAGAATAACTATAACATAAGAGTACTGAATTTGGAACCAGTGGTCTAATTCTAGCTCAGTCCTTTACTACATGAAGGACTTTGAACAAGTCTCTTAACTACCCCAATGAGATGCAAATTGCTGTCGGTAAAATGAGTGGGAGTTGAATTTATGGTTTTCTCTACCTATGAATCTGTGATCTTATGATCCTAGATCACAGATAGGTTGCCAATCTACATTTCTGCAGGGAATTTCCACACTAGGAGTTCTTTACCACAATGACAATGTCCAGAGCATAAAACAAATGAGAGATGATTTTAATGTGCCAGAAGAGAAGAGGTACTTGCTGAATGTATGCCTTAGAGTTTCTAAGAACACAAAAAGACTTTAGGTTTTTTTGAACATATTTTTTTTTTATCTTAAACAGTTTCATTTTCACACTGCAGCTTTTCAAAAGGGGAATTTCTCTATCAATTTCGCCATGCAGAGGCTGACAGTTTTTTTTTTCTCTTTTTGGTATGTCAATGCACTCATCTTAATTACTTCTTTGTATATGAACCTGGGAAAAAATAGCAGTAAGGTAACTTCAGAGGATGTGGTTATCATGAGATAATCAACCCCCTGGGGAGATCAGACACACCTGTGCTATTCTGTTTTATGCCCTGGGAGTGTGATTAAGGGAGAAAACCTGTTCAGCTTTTCCTCCACCCCCATCTCAGAGCTACAGAATTAGCCACTATCCTAAAAATGCATCCCTTCTTCAAAATCAGTCTACAGGACACAAATGACATTTGTCCCCAAAGAGAAGTGATGGCAAACAGTACAGGAAATTTTACACAGCCATTGTTATGGTGATTATGTTATTAGACCAAAAACTGCAGATACACAAATATGTTGTACGAGGAAAATCTGCTGAAACTTCCGGCGATGCCAGCAGCCCCTAGGACTTCTATTGTTTTCCATCCTGGTGTAGCACAAGGTGACCACTCAAAATGCTAGGGGACATCTCCTTAGAACCATCTGGTGTCAGTCAACTGGCAAGTAGAAAGGCATGAACTCTATTTTCTTTTGGTCTAGGCTCATCAGGTTGATATGACTTAAATATGAATGACATTTCTACTAGGTGAAACGAAGTGTTTACAGGCATGAAAAAATAAAAGCAATTTTCAGTCCCAACCTACCAATTCTCACCCCCTCTCACTGCTGCTCCCAAATCACTTTTTTTTCATTGCTATAGAATTTTCTGGATATATGCCAGAAATCTCACATCTGAACAGAAAGTAGGTACAAAAAAAATAAAACAAGACCAATCCCACCCATTTTGCTTTCAGTGTGGAAAAATCTTTCCATGTAAGTCAATTCCAAAATGAAAGGTAACAGTCACATTAACAGCAAACATCCTTTTTACCTGGGATTTAGGAGGTTTTTATTCATTTTCTTCTTCTTATGGGAAAAGTGGCAGTCCAGAGAGGTTGGTTTTGGCATCAGCCAAAGTGGTTTTTCCAGTGACAACTTGGATTTTCTTTGCAATAGTTAACCTCCAAATTTCCTCTTACATCTGAGATAGGTATCTTTTAAAAAGCAGTCAAGTGATTATACTGGGCAGGAGAACTGAATTCTCAAGACATTTCTTTTTTTAATATAGTGTGGATGTTGTGGATTGGGCCTCATTCATCTCTATCCTATGGTAATTTAAGTTTAAGGTTGGGGGAAAAGATACAGACACTCATATTTCATCTAGTAGTTAAAGGTGATTTACTTATCCAAAAACATGTGAAGGATGTTCAGTAAGAATATTCATTGAGGATGTTCCCATGGATTCTGCTCTGTAGTCTTTTGGTTTTGGTCATGTTTGTTTATGGTCATAAGTCCCTGATGCAGAGCTGGGGTATGTCCTTTGTCCTTTGGTAGTCAGGAAGCCATACCACCAACCAAAACAGTTCCCTTGGTTAATCAAAGTTTCAATGAGACTTTTAATATATTTTAAGTTAAAAAAAATCAACCTAACTAACTTTGGGGTAGGACTTTAGGAAAAGCCATATTCTGGTCAAAATGAAATGCAAGGAAAATTGTTTCTTACTAATAGGTCCTGCCTAACCATGATTTAACTGTTAAATTTATTCCATTGGCATATGTATCTTATACAACTACTATGGATGGGCTCAAAATTGAATAGCAAGATAGTAGTTACCTGGATTATACTCAGAAAATTGTGCAGTGACTTCAGTAATCACATGGTGCCTCCTGACACAAAGGTTCATATTTACAATAACAATTTTTTTTAGAGATACTATGTGAAGCTGAATAATAAATTGACGATTACAAAAGAAGGGATATTGAAAGTAAATTTTTTTTCCTTCCCCTTTCCACCCCCCCCCAAATCGCAACCCAAGAAATATAAATTTTTTAAAGGACCAGAAGGTTTTATAAGTGAATTTTATCAAAGAAAATTAATTACATTATCATATAAGCAACGTATAAAAATAAAAAAGAATCCTAGTAGATTCTTATAATACAAATATAGTTATAATACTTCAACTAGGAAGAGACAAAACAAAAATAAAATTCCACACTTATAATCCCAATGAATTTTAATACAAAAATTAAGTATAATAATAGTAAAGATGTTTTTGTCGTAACCACGTTATATATGTGTGTAGATATATATGTTATATATACACACATATGCATACACATACATGTACATATATATATATATATATATACATATACACATGCATACATCTCTTATGACCAAGCTGTAGTTATCAAAAATATGTAGGACTGGTTCAATATACGCAAACTGGAAAAAAAAACATACTAAATTAGTATTAAATAAAAAGAAAATGATTATACCAATAAATGCTGAAGATAATGAAATTCAATGCATATTTATTTAACAAAAGGAAAAAAACTTAAGCCCATAGGAAAATTTATTTTCCTTCAATATAATAGGTAGTAAAACCCAGTAGTTTAAAATCAAAAGCCATCATTTTATGTAGCTGGGAGAAAACTAAAGGCCTTTCAAATAAGATGCTAGCAATAGCAAGAGGAAAAGAAAAATAAATGAAAAAATTATTATAGGCAAAGAGGAAAGAAGACAACCTTTTTGTGTGGATGATATGATGATTTAACTAAAGAATAAAGACCTCTAAAGGGTCAATAATTTTAAATGATTAATAACTTCAGCAAATAAGCAGGATATAAAATTAACCCATATAAATTAACAGCATTTCCTCATGTTACCAACAGGAAGAAGGAATAGACACAAAAATTCTGCTCAAAATGGTTATGGAATATAACCTATTCTTCCTATCAAGAAAGAGTCTTCCTATCAAGAAAGACATGGTAATTATATGAATACAATTGTAATATTATTTATAGAAATAAATATAGAACTATACAATAAAAGGAATAATTGCTACAGGTAGATCTAAGCAATATAATAAAAACAACAATAGTGCCTAAATTAATTTACTTATTTAGTAGCATATCTGTGAAACTACCAATCTCTTGCTTTGTAGACCTATTATAATAACACAAAAGTCCCATATACTCAAGGGTAATAACAAAATTTGTAGGAGAAATGGGGATACAGAAGTACTAGTTCTCAAACTGAACCACAGAACAATAATTATCAAAATTACATGACCCTAGTTAAAAAATAGAAAGATCTGTTAATGCAATATATGAAACATGTGAAATACAAAAATAAGAATTTAGGAGCAATGTTCTATGAGTCCAACTCCACCAACTAATAAGGATACATTATTTTAAAAAGCACTATATGGAAAACTGGAAAATAGTCTGGCCAGAAATCAGGTTTAGGACAATATTATAAACCATATTCCAAGATCCAAATGATTAGTTCTGTTAATATCTATATTGATACACCTATATACATGTATATATGCATATACATACATACACACATATGTATATATATAAAACTTTCATATAATTAAAAAATAGAGGAACAAGGAAAGAAGCACCTTTCAAAATTGTATATCTGTGGGTAGAAGGAAAACCCATGACCAAAGTATAAAAAAGCAAAAATAGATAAATAAATAGATTATTTAAAATTAAAAAAAAAGATTTTGCCTATAGAAAACTAATATAGTAGATATTAAAATACAAAGTTAATCTAGAGAAAAATAAAGCAATTATCTATGATGAGTCTAATATCAAAAGTACATAAGGAGATGGCTCAAATATATAATCTCAAGTGCCATTCTCCACTACATCAAAGGTCAAAAGACATAGACAGGAATTTCTCAACAAAATAAATATTAACTATCAAAAACATGTTGAAAATGATCAAAATTACCATTCATTAGATAAATTAAGTATTTTTAAAATTCACTCAGATTGATAAATATGATGAAAAAGAGAAAAAACAGCAATTATTGGAAGGGCAACAGGAAAAAAAGGCACACTAATGAACTCCTGATGGAGGTATGATTTGTTCTATGCATTCCATAAAAGTAGTATAGAACTATGCACAAAGAGTCACCAAAATGTTGGAACTGGAGGACCCAGGGTCAGCTGGGAAACAAGTAAACATATTGTTGTATATCGATAAAATGGAATATTATTTCATTTCATATAGGAAATGACAAAATAGAGATATTTTGTAGAAATCTGTGAAAACTTGTACAACTGATACAGAGTGAAATAAAAAGAATGAAATAAACAGAAACAAGAATTTGTAGAATAAAAACATTGTAAAGAAAAAGAATTTTGAAAGTTGATTAGATCAGTGATAAAGCATGCTATCCACTTCCTGAAAGAAAAGAAAAGCATCAAGGTACACAATGAAATATGCATTTTTGGGAATAGTCAATGTTTGAATTTGTTTACCTTGACCATATATATATATATAAATTTTTGGAGGGCAATTGGGGTTAAGTAACTTGCCCAAGGTCACATGGCTAGGTTTTTTTGTTTATGTGTACATTAAGTGTCTGAGGCCTTATACAAACTCAGGTCCTTCTGACTCACTGCGCCACCTAGCCTCCCCTTGACTAAATATTTTTGCACCTTTACTTTTGTGAGAATAGTTGCAAAAATAAGAAAAAGTATCACTTAAGCTTTTTAAATACCCAGAAAAGAACAAAAGGAAGGCTAGAAGAAACAAAGACAAGCAGGATAGCTATAAAAACTACACGTTGAATTCATAATATACTTTAAATAATATATAACATGCTTTAATATATAATATACTTTATTGTGGCTACATTCTCTGTTTTGAGCATCTACTGCTCTGGCCTACGCACCCCTCAACCCTTCAGGTCAGGTGTATTAAATAGAAACCACGGGAAATCACGAGACATAATCCCTACCCTGCCTACTTGAGAATCTTCTGTTTGAACACTCCTTCTTTATGCTCTCCACTTGCCATGTCCCCTTGTTGGGAAGAGACCTGATGGTGAAATTGGGAAGCCAATTTTCTCTAGGTAAGCCTCCCATCTCCCCTTTCCCTCAGTTCACCAGACCTCCACATGTTCCCCCAGAAGTGTAGGAGATAGTTGAGCTAATCGTTTGGGATCAAGGAATTCCTGGGCAAGCTACTAGTGCCACCCCTAAAGTGTTTCCCCATCGCCATTAGAGATAGAATGAGTGAATTACCTCCCATAAAAGTCAAGAAAAAGGTTACTTTCATTGGATTTGGCTTAAAGAGGGAATAACATACACACTCAATTGTATATCTTACCTTACAGGAAAGTAAAATGGGAAGGAGATGGAGGGGGGGTGATAGGAGGGAGGGCAGATTGGATCAGGGTATAGTCAGAAGCAAACATTTTTGAAAAAGGACAGGGTTAAAGGAGAAAATAGAGTAAGTGGAGGGCAGGATAGGATGGAGGGAAATACAGTTAGTCTTTTACAACATGACTATTATGGAAGTGTTTTGCATAACTACACTTATATAATGTATATTGAATTGCTTGTCTTCTCAATGAGGGTGGGTGGGGAGGGAAAAAGGGAGTGAATTAGGGAGTGAGTAACTTAGAGTTTTAAAAACAAACGTTAAAATGTTTTTTACATGCCACTGGGAAAAAAGGGTAGAGAAATCTATCTTACCCTACAAGAAAATAAGGGAGAATGGGGATAAGAGATGTGATAGAAGGGAGAGCAGACTGGCAGAAGGGGTAAAAATAATGTATGCCACCTTGGGGTTGGGGGGAGGGGAGAGATGAGGAGAAAATTTGGAACTCAAAAGCTTATAGAAATGAATGTTGAAAACTAAAGCTAAATAAATTAATTTAACAAAAAAAATAAATATGAAAAATGGCTTTCTGACCATAAGTCAGATGAGAATTGAATTAAGAGTATCAAAATCAGTAGAAGAGAGTATTTCCATGAGCTAATGGAATCTAAGCCAGAGCTTTGTCACCTGCTGATGTCACCTGGCTGAAGTGACTCAAAACCTTTGACTAAAAGAACTAATTAAAAAAAAAAAGATAAACCTCCATCCATAGTAAAATGCTTACCAAGAATAGAACAACTCCTCACACATTCTGCATGGAACAAAAGAAAAAGATTGGCACATGTACTCCTAAGTTTATGAGAGAAAGACAGAGATAGAGAGACAGAGACAGAGACAAAAATAGAGAGACAGAGACAGAGATAGAGATGGAGAGATTATGCTATTGTCATATACAGGAATCATAAATGAGTCATACAAGCTGAAAAAAAATATTCCCTGAGCCCACACACTTGGCACATTTTCACAACAAGAGTTGGGAAAACAATAAAAAGGAAGGAGAAAGTAGAACTCGGGAAGTTCTGTATCTTGAAGTAAACTCCTCTGATTCCTCCGGAAGGACAAAACTAAACTCAAATGCAAACAGTATTTTAATGATTTTAATGACATTTTCCTAAAATGTTGTCCCTACTATGTGCCAAAATGCAGATGATCAAATTAATGATTGCCCATGGGCTCTAGGCCAAGAAGAAATCAGATAACAATCTAAAGGAAATCAAACAAAAGGTCTGAAAGATATTAAAGTCTGGGCTTTCTAGGGATATGCACAAGGGAGCATTATACTAAAGAAACTGGAAAATGAGATGTATTAGAATGACTATAGAGGGTATAAATCGTTATGGTAAGAATGGATGAAGTTGATGGTCATTATGCATACTGGTTGGAATATTTGGAGTTTCTATAAACTCACTGGCTCTATTTGGAAGATTTTTAAAGTCTGAAAGTGAAACTGACAGTCCTACGAATCCAGGCCAGTGAAATTTAGTGCAGAGAAAGGCAATTTTTCTTTCTCCTTTTGACCTCTCTAGAGGAGACATTGACCCCCAGAAATGTAGAAGGCTAAAGGACATCTAAATATTATCAGAATCACCACACATTTCCTATGGTAACAGCCAATGCTTTCTGACTTCAGTAGCATAGAGAAGGCTATCAGGAATTCGTTTCACTTAGACTTTATTTCCCCTAGCATTTGGCAAATGACTCAAGGGCAGGAAGTACATATCATGCATTTTTGGCACCTCCTACAAAGACTAACTTAGATTAGTGTGGAGGCTTATTAAGTATTTCTTGCATGAATGAGCAAAACACACTAGGCATACCTCCTCAACTTTAGTTCAGAAGCTATCCCCCCATTAGAATGTGTGTTTCTGGAAGGAAGGCATTGTACATTCAGGGCCTGAGACAGTGTCAGGAACTTAGTAGGCTCTTAATATTTACTTGTTAAGTTGAACTGAAATGAAGATAATCAGTACTTTTTTGTGCTTGATTTTCGAGAAGGTCTATTTTGTCTATGGATTACTTATTGGCCATAATCTCAGTCTGATTATCTTAAATCCTAGTGCTCAAATCTGTTTGTGACTTGACATTGAGTATTGAGTATTCTTTGGAGGAATGAAGCATATCCAATGAGAATCCATTGACTTAGAATGCTCATTCTTAATATCAAAATCAGTTTGTCTCTGAAAGGCATTGTAATTAGTGGAAGCCTTTGTCAGCTTAGAAGGCTTAAGCCCATGCCATGTAGAAACTGTGTATTTGTGAAATCTTGTGATGGTGCTAATATTCACATCTTGCCCCAGTGAGTGGCATTTTATAGCAAGACTCATCTTGAGAGATGTTTTTCGCATACCAATCAACCTGAGTTACCCAATATCAAATACCTCAAACTGACAGAGTGTACTTTGGAGGAAGGCCAGATTCTATTAATTAACTTTTATCTCATTTTTTTTCTGGTGCATTGAACATTCTCTAAACCTCAGGAATTCAGTGTTTATTTTAATTAGCAACAAGTATTTGAATGGGAAACACACGGAGGAATATTAAGTTACTATACAGGATCAGTTCTCAATGAGATTTATGTTAAGAATGTCATCCACGACCTTAGGTTTTCTCCCCCCCAAAAATTTCAGTAGTCCATAATCCAACATAAAGCAACAAAGAATTCACTAGGGGCATTCAAATAAAAGTATGATTATTTTATTGCACAAGGCTGTTAAAAACTCTATAAGGGACCTAGTGTCATTTTTTCACTTGCTTCCATAAACATAATTTTTGTATAAAATCTTGGTTTTTGAGATTGGAGGATTTGTGCTCTGTGACAGAAAGATAAAAGATGACTGTTCTGCATAACTCTATATCTGTAAGGGAGGGAGGAAATTACTATTGCTGCACTTAATGTGCATTACTATGTTTATTGAGCATCTATGGAATACAAGGTATGTTCTAGATCACTGTACAAAGTCCTGAAGGAATACAGAATATAGGTAATGCAGTCCATGTTCCCATTATTCAGTATGCTGATATTTTAGTTTAAGTGAGTCCAAACCAATAAAGGGGGTGGGAGGGCAACATAGTAAGTTTCATGTTGTTGAATGACATAGAAAGGAGATCTAATATTATGGAACTTAGATTGATGAATTCCTATTTTTGACTTTTGATTTTCCCTTAGGCCCCTATGGTCAATCAAAATTTAGACATCACATTACATGAAGTTTGACTAAAATATGATAAAGTGGCTAAACAACTCAAAATGCATTTCATGAATTATCAGAAGGATTCAGGACATGGACTGCAATTAGCAAGAGTATACAATAACTTTAAATTCTGCTTCTCTATTGACTACCAAAAATGTAAATCAATTGAAGAGTTTTAACTGTATACTTTTTAGCAGGGAAAGTTTAGAGCAGCTGCTGTGGGTTTTCACCTTAAGCACATGTTATACAATCAACTTTTTTTTTTTTTTGGAGGGGGGAAAGTAGGGCAATTGGGGTTAAGTGACTTGCCCAAAGTCACAAGGCTAGTTTTGTGTTAATGTATTTGAGTTCAAATTTGAACTCAGGTCCTCCTGCCTCCAGGGCTGGTGCTCTATTCACTGCACCACCTAGCCACCCCAATATACAACCAACTTTCATAAGCCTACCAGCACAGTTCGTAGCATAGAGCTTCATACAATAAATGCTTGCTGATGTAGAAAAAGAACAACAACAATTGTATAATATCTAATTGGATGAAAGGTCCTCAATATAAAAGAAAAATCCAGAGCTCTTTGTGGTAGGGGCATTTCAGGGTCATCACTAAAACACAACATAATTGATGTGGGTGGGTATTAAATTCCTGAGAGACACCTGTGTCTAATGGGTTAAAGAAAATGTTGATGGCAGACAGGGAAGAATTAACATATTTTTAAAATTGTCTACTCTTTTCCATGCCAGATAGATTGCTGCCATCTTCTCCTTACATCCAAGAGGAATCTTTTCAAAAACTATCAGTGGGCTAAATCCCTACTCATTTCAACTTGGCTTCCAAGAAATCTTTCATTTTCTCAATGCACCCCCTCAAACATTTTAAAAGTGACTAATTCTTTGTGTTAGTTACATAGCCATTAAAGATAATCTACATTTTTATAAAACTTGATAAAATAGTATTTCAAATGGTACAGTTAGCAGAACTAGTTTGATAACTATAAACTTATCAAATGTATACAAAATTAACTTGATATCTTCAGCAACCTCAGCTTTCTGAGGATGATCTCTTTTGGGATTTCTTTCTTTCCTTCCTTTCTTCCTTCCTTTCTTTCTTTCTTTCTTTCTTTCTTTCTTTCTTTCTTTCTTTCTTTCTTTCTTTCTTTCTTTCTTTCTTTCTTTCTTTCTTTCTTTCTCTCTTTCTCTATCCCCCCCCCCATCTTTACTGAGGTCAGCCTCTCCCTTTTCCCTTTGGTCCCTTCTCTCCTTTTTTTTTGTAAATTTGCTTTTACTTTTGGAATCTGGCTTTATAGGGGGCAGGTTAAGAAGATAATGAGGTGGGGTAGCTAAGTGGCACAGTGAGTAGAGCCCTGGAGTCAGAAGGACCTGAGTTTGGATCTGGCCTCAGACACTTAATGCACACACAAATAAAAACCTAGTCATGTGGCCTTGGGCAAGTTACTCAACCCCAATTGCCCTCCAGAAAGCAAAAAAAAAAGAATATAATGAGGCTAATCTACTCCTCATTGGTTAATCTCTCCCTTAGCATCTCTTTCCACTTTTCTCACAGACTAGGTGATGATGGTGGTAAACCTATGGTAATTGGAACCTATGGCAATTGTGGGCAGTCTAGGGGTTGCTATCTATCTCTTCTTACCCTCACTACTTTAAAATAACTTTCTGATAAGATTCCAAATTCTTTTTTTTTCCTATGGTGCTAAATGGATGTACTTTGATGACAAAATGAGAAAAATGCAATCATTGTAAGATGATAAATTGCTTTCTGAACATAAGATTCCATTTCAGTATTATTTCATCAATGTGTGGCTCTTGTCTACTAATGCAGGTCATGCTTTCTCTGCCCCAACTCTTATTCCCAACAAACTTTAGTAGATAGCTTCATGGTTTGCTATGGTCAAAATGATAAAAGAGCAAAAATGTGAATAGATCCTTCTCTCAAGGACTTTACAGCATAGTAGAGGGAACAGCATTAATCCAAACATATCAGTAAATACTAAATATATAAATAATACTTTCAAGAAGGAAAGGACTATGAATATTTTCACTATTTCTCCCTTAGGCATGGGATGTCCTCCCTACTCATCTCTGCCTTTTGACTTCCTTCAAGTCTCACTAAAATCTTCCCTTCTACAGAAAGACTTTACAAATATTTCTTAATTCCATTATTTCTCTTTGTAGATTATTTCCTATTGAGCATAGGCACAGACAAACACCCACCTATTTGTACATAGCTAATTGCAGGTTGTCTCTCCCACTAGATTATGAGTTCCTGGAGTTCTGGGATTTTTTTTTTTGCTTTCTTTGTATCCTCAGTACTTGAGCACAGTGCTTTAATACATAGTAGGTACTTAATACATATTTACTGATTGACTGACAATTGCGGGAATAAGGAGTGACTTCATTCACATGACATTCTTCAAAGTATTATACTAGGAAAAAAAGCTGGGGTAAATTGCATTCAAATCCATTCTCAGACATTTATTACCTTAGTGACTATGGACAGAACACTTAAGCTTTCTGAATATCCCTTTTCTCACTTTCCTACCTAGAAAATGGGGATAATCACATGTACCTCATGGAATTTTCATTGAATATAAAATGAAATATATCTATGCATGTACATATGACCTTTTGTAAACTTTGCAGCACTATATAAGCATTAGTTATTATCCTGTGAATGTTCTTCAATTAGAAAAAAAAGGACAAATTATCTCCTTGGAAAATGCAAAGGTTACCTAGAAAACTATTTTGCAATGTAAGTCATTTTGTTGAATTTAAATTTTTGTAGCTAAGTATTTCTACAAGGAAAACTGAAGGCCAAACTCACAGGGTTACTTTTTGGGAGATTGAAAGACACCCCCTACTTGGTACCTATAGGTTAAAATAGGTTCTGAAAGTCATTAGCAAGGCGCTAATACTGGCACTGGAAGACCCAGACCCTGTGCCAGTAAGCTTGCTTGCCATGAGAGATGGGAGGCTGCTTTAAAACCTAAACGTTTCCATCATAGCTGGAAATAACACCCTGGTTTCTAAGGAGCCTGCTGCCAACTGGTATTCCATTGCCAAGGTCTGGGTGCCAAGAAGACATAAGCAGATTGATTTTCTTTTTTTCATTGCTCTAAAGGACAAACAATAACTCCATCCTGTGGCTGTCATCTGCAGAATCATCTGGATATCAGAAGCTGGTGCTTCTACCCTCCCAGGCAAGTCAAACTGGGGAGGCAGAAGAAGAATTAAAATTCACACACACACACACACACACACACACACACACCACCACCACCACCACCACCACCACCTCCCCCCATCACCACCACCACTACTACCATCACCACCACCATTATCACCTCTACAGTCAACCTACAAAATCACTTGTAGCTGCAATTGCAATTAATAAATTAATTAAAATATTCTCATGGGAAAATACCTCTGGGAAGCCACAAGTTTATTGTAATGAAACTCTGCTCCATGAGTTACATGGTAATAATACCAGTGATACAAGGAAGTGTGGGGAGTTGGCTACTTATTTTACATAGGAGCATTTCAGTGATGAATTTTACTATCTTATTTTTTCTCCCACTTTTTTTTTTTTGGTTCTCCACTTGACTAATGTCTGATGTAGACAAGGGACAAACATAATTAAAGGAAATCACAGACAACACTCCAAGCATAGACACAACGTGGAAACTCTACAACATGCACTCTTTTACAAGTCTCCTAACCTGGGGCAAAACCGAAGCCCAAACATGCAGTGAATAACACTGACTTCAAGGAATCAAAAAGGATGAATAGATGTCAACTGTTAGTAATGTGACTGTTTATACCACACTGCTACAACCTTAAAAGTACTTTTCCTAGCTAATCATGTCACTATGGTAAAGATGGATAGAGAGAGGAGAGGACATGGCAAAGAGTAGAAATGCCAGATAGAGAAGTATTCATTTCATTGACAGATGGAAGAGAAAACAGGCATTTCCTTACTGCTCTGCTGTCTCATTTAACTGTAATAATGAATCTCCAGGGACTTATATAGTTACTTCCTGGCCTGATAATTAACACATGTAGCTTCCTTTTTCTACACTCTAGAAAGCCCAATGTTGTTTCCCCCTTCCATTTATCTCCCTAGTATTAAAGAAAAGATATTGAGTCATGCTTCCTAAGAGCCTATCCCAGTCTATTTCAGCAACAGAGAGAAACCCAAATCTGAAAGCAGTAATATCCTTGATATTTCTATTATTAACAGATTTCTGTCCCACCATTGAAGACATATAGATATAAAGATTTCTTTATACTAGGTTAGACATAAATATTGGGAAACATTTAGTAAAATTTCATTCAATCAATAAGGTAGAAAGCATTATACTTCTATTGAGAAAATACTTTGAGAGAAAGGGAAATATGGAGAAGGGATGGGATGGGAAGGGCAGCGAGAAACTAATTGTTCAAATAATGGTACTTTAAAAGAAAAGCTTTGTATTTATGGACATTCTTTTTACCGAAGCAAATCTTCCTTTATTAAATTTATGTGAATTTGACAAAAAAGCAATAAACAAATATTTCCATATACAAAGGGCAGAAAAAGAGTTTTGCATATGACACCATCAATTTTTATTGTGCACAGTATTTGAATAAAATATCTATCAAATTTAATTCAGTAATTTCAACACTTACTTCTCTACTTTTCTTTATACTTTAAAAAGGTGTCACTGATCTTTTCTTTTGATGAGGGAGGTGCATCACTATCCCTATAGCTATATAATCTCACATTCCTCTAAACAAGTAAAGTCTTCCCTTATAACAAACAAGTGATTGGAGGAGCCAAGATGGCGGAGTAGAAACAGCTCCTCCAAGCCTCCCTGCCCCCAGATTCCCCCCAAACTATGTAAAAGGGGACTCTGAACAATTTCTGGAGCCCCAGCACCCACAGAACGACACAGAGAAGCTAACCTCCCACTGAGGACAGCCCAGGAGCCCTGCAGGAAGGACCAGCGCAGAGGTCTGGGACCTGGCAGCGCGCAGAGCGCAGGAGCCGAGCCCAGGTCCACCTGAGCCGAGGTTTTAGCCCCAGGGCGGCAGGGCCAGCAGCCGGCTGGAGGAACCCCAGAACACCAGGAGCTGTGGCGACTCCAGAACTATCAACATAGACATGCCTAGGACAAAGTAAGAGGTTAGTGTCCTATGGACTTTGGGACCTGTATTTGGGGAATGGGTCAGCTCCCTCCCCTGGGGGCTAGAAGCCACTGAGGAGACACGCCATTTTGCAGTTTTCAGAGGCAGCTCCGGCTCTCAGCCTACAAATCGTGGGGAGATCCAGCAATCAGTCTTGGGGGGTAATCGCTCTTGCTTTAACCTCCCTGGATCTGGATTGTGATCTAGGGTGGAAGTTGTGGGTGAGTTTACAGCTTGCCAGAAACAGAAGTTGCCCCCCACACGTTCGGGACGAAAATTCCTCTATCTGGCCTTAAAGCCATAGTGTGGCAACAAGCCCAAAAGTCAAGCAATTAAGTGGAAACATGCCAAGGCAAAGGAAACAGAAAAATGCAACCCTAGACTCCTATTTTGGGGGCATAGAGCGGGAAAAGGACTGTGAGGTCAGAAGTCCTGCTCCAAAAGCCCCAGGGGAAAACATGAGCGGGTTGCAGGCCATAGAGGACCTTAAGAAGGACTTTAAAAATCAAATAAGAGAAGTGGAGGAAAAATTAGAAAGAGAAATGAGAAGGATGCAGGAAAAGTATGAAATGAGGGTCAACAGCCTGACTGAGGAAAACAACACCTTAAAAAATAGACTAACTCAAATGGCAAAGGAGGCCCAAAAGGGCAATGAGGAGAAGAATGCCTTAAAAAGTCGAATTTGCCAGATGGAAAAAGAATCTCAAAAGTTCACTGAGGAGATTCATTCCTTCAGAGTTAGACTGGAGCAAATGGAAGCTAGTGACTTTATGAGAAATCAAGATGCTGTTAAGCAGATCCAAACAAACGAAAGATTAGAAGGCAATGTGAAATATCTCATGGGAAAAACCACTGACCTGGAGAATAGATCCAGGAGAGACAATTTAAAAATTATTGGACTACCTGAAAGCCATGATCAAGGAAAGAACCTAGAAATCACCCTTCAAGAAATTCTCAAGGTAAACTGCCCTGATGTTTTAGATCCAGAGGGCAAAATAGAGGTTGAAAGAATCCACAGATCACCTCCTGAAAAAGATCCCAAAAAGAAAACTCCCAGAAATATTATAGCCAGGTTCTAGAATCCCCAAATCAAGGAGAAAATACTACAAGCAGCCAGGAAGAAACAATTTCAGTATTGTGGAAACACAATCAGAATAGCCCAGGACCTGGCAGCTTCTACACTGAGGCATCGAAGGGCATGGAATATGATATTCCAGAGGGCAAAAGAACTGGGAATGAACTCAAGGGTCACCTACCCAGCAAAACTGAGTATCTTGTTTCAGGGGGAAATATGGTCATTCAGTTGAATAGAGGACTTTCAAGCGTTCTTGAGGAGAAAACCAGAATTGAATAGAAAATTTGGCATCCAGACACAGGAAGGAAGAGTTGCCTGAGAAGGTAATCGGGGAAGAGAGATCAAGGGGAACTTATCAAAGTTGAACTATTTTCATTCCTATATGGAAAAGCAATAACTGTGACTGATGATATCTTTCTCACTATGAAAATAATGGAAGAAGGGGGTGTGGTCATATGAATACATATGTGAATTTGTGTGTATATGGTTACAGTTATATATGGATAGAAGGCATAGGTTGAATTTGTTGGGAAGGGACAATACTCAAGGGATGAAATTATGAGGTGAGAGAGGAAAGTGGCAAGAGGAGATGGGGAGAGACAGGGCAGGGTAAACTATCCCATGTAGAAGAAGCAGGGGGAAGTGGCTGCAAAGGAGGGGGAGAATAAGGAAGGCTAAAAAGGCAAAACCACATTCACATTGAATTTGGTTCAGGGAGAAAATGACATACATACTAAATGGGATATCTCAACCTGCAGCAGGATAGGGGCAAGGTAGATGAGAGGAGGGATGATGGATGGGAGGGCTTCCTTGGGGTGAGGGGAGGTTGGAAGTACCCACTATAGAAGAGGGACAGGATCATGTAGGGAATGGACCAGGTGGGGGGTGGGATGAGTGGGAGGGAATTATAAGCAGCCTTGTACAATATATCTACTGTGATAGTGTTTTGCATAGCTAGACATGTACAACATATACTGAATTACTTATCTCCCAAGAAGGAATGGGTGACAAGTGAGGAAGGAAATGGATCTGAAATTCGAGGTCGTAACATTAAATGTTTCAAATATATATATAAATACTATTATTAATACTCTTTTGCTTGTAATAGGGAGATAAGATGTTCAGGCATTGGGACACAAAGTTTCACCTTCCTCTAATGGAAAAGTCGATGGGGGTTTGGGAGAAGGTATGGGAGAGAGCAGATTGGAGGAAGCGATATCTTGTGGGACTACTATTCTGGCAGGTTGGGTAGGGGAATAATGGGGGGAAAATGATTGTAACACAAAATCTGGCAGAAATGAACGATGTAAAACAGAAGTTAATAAAGCACTTGTTTAAAAAAAAAGAAAAAAACAAACAAACAAGTGATCAAGAAAAGCGAATTCATATGTTGACTGTCTAAAATTAGAGCATCTAGGTGGTGCAGTGACCACTGGAGTCAGGAGGAACTGAATTCAAATCTAACCTTAGGCACTTGACACACTTACTAGACTTGTGACTTTGGGCAAGTCACTGAACCCCAATTGCCGTCCAAAAAAAGCATGCATAAATAAATAGATAGATAGATAAATAAATTAATTAATGAATAGATAAATAAATGAATGAATAAATGAATGAATGAATGAATGAATGAATGAATAAAGCTGGGCATCACTTTATGCATCTCTAGTCTGTCCACTGTATTCCAAAAAGTAGAAAAGATGATTCTTTATCACTCTTCAGGAGATATGACTGAACAGTATTATGATTTTGGTTCTTATGCCTTTCAAAGTTGTTTTAATTTAGAATACTGCAGTCATTTTTAAGTTGTTCTATTAATTTTGCTCATGTTAATATGTATCAATTCATAAAGCTCTTCTCCAATTACTTTGAATCTGTTACTTTCATAGTTTCTTTTTTTGCAATGATATTCAATTACTTTCATATGCCACTATGGGTTCTTTATCCATCTCATTATCTGTACAATCAACTGCTGTCTGATTTGGTGAAGGTGAGAAATTCTACAAACACATTTCCAAGATGGCAGAAAGAAGGTTCCTAGGCATGGAAGATTTAAAAAATGTTCTAGAGTCTAAATAATCATCTTTCCCATCCAATAGTCATCTTTTCAACAGAGCAACAAGGAAAATTTTGCTGGAATGTGTAACCCATTACAAATTTGACCTCAAATACTAATAACTCCCTGAATATTCCTTATAATATTGAATCAGGAACTGATTTGGGGTTAAAATAGTTTCCTAAGTTGGTTGGCTAGATAGATTAAATTTATTTTGTTGTTAACCCTATTTCTTTTCCCTCCCCCGTTCTCTTCTCTATCTTCCCATTAGCTACTTCCAACTTTTTTTATTTAAACAAATGCTTTATTAACTTCTGTTTTACATCATTCATTTCCACCAGATTTTGAGTTACAATTTTTTTCTTTTACCCCATTTTTACTTCCAACTTTTACTGCTTCCAATATCATGAAACAAAGAGAACAAAATCATCTCTTTGTAGTCAATGTTTCTCAAGTATCTAATTCCTGACTGCCTCAAGTGTATGCTCTCAGCAAAATAAAAAAGTAAAAAGAAAAACAACCCAGCATATGTAAAATATATAAAATATATGGAAAATATATTTAAAAAAAACCCAGGCTTCAGAGACTGAATATATTGTTTCTCTTTTATACTCAGGAAGGATACTCTGTTTTTTTATTTCTAAATATTGCTCTTATAAGGACTTACTTTATTCTTAGAGGTCTTAACTCTTATTCTATTATCTATCTGTTCCACAATCTGTCATTTATGGACTACTTTCTTTTCTGATGATGGTATTTTAATTTTATCATTCTTATTATACATTTTTATTATTTTTTTGTGTTTGCTGATTATTTCCATTCATATTTCTAAAAAATGTTCATGTACCACTCATTTATCTACATGCCTATATATTTATATATCCAGACCTCATTTCTCTCCCGTACTCTAGTCCTTAATTTTTATCTACTCAATTGCTATCTGATATAAATATCTCAAATTCAAGCAGTACAAATGAGAACTCAGTATCATTCCATCTAAACACACCATTCTTTTGAACTCCCATGTTTTTTGTCAAAACCATAACCTTCCTGTTCCTCTGGTTCACAACCTTACAATCATCCTCAATTTTTCACTTTGTTATTTGCAGATCAAATCAGTTGCTCCCTCTTGTCAGTTCTACCTCCTCAGCTATTCTCATCCATCCCCTTCTCTTTTCAAATACCCTAATTTATCTTTCATCTCTCATATGTAAAATTAGCAATAGTTTTTTAATTGGCTTGCCTTCCTCAAAGCTTTTCCCTCTTTAACCCATCTCCTATATGGATGCCAAAAATAAATTTCTGAAATAGAGGTCTAAGCTTAAGAAGTTTCAATGCTCTTTCCCTTATTTTCTTTTACATAAAAAGCAAATTCCATTTGACATTTAAAGTCATTCACAATCCGGCTCCAGCATCTCTTCCTTGACTGATTACCTCTTCCTCTCCTTCAAGCATCCTACAATTCAACCAAATTTAGTGTCTTACTTTTCCTCTTCTATGACAATCCATCTTCTATTTTCATGACATCGCACTGGCTGTCCCCCAAGTCTAGAGTGCTCTCCGTGTCCATCTCTGCCTTTTGAAATCCCTAGATCCCTTCATGGTCTGGCTAAAATTCCATTTCTTTTAAGAGGCCCTTCTTGATCCTTCCAATTGTTTCTGTATCATTGTATCACTATCTACTTTATGTATACCTTTTACTTACAGTGAATATGTATCCCTTAAAGAAATGGAAACTCGGGGATTGTCTCACTTTTGAGCATCCCACTTTATTTATTTCTTCAGTCCCAGGACTATAATACCAAGGTATATAGTATGCACTTAATAAATGGTTGTTGATTATTTGATTGGTTGAAATGAATGTCTCATCTTAAATGTAGATGTAATCTGAGATAAAGTCCAGTTTTGTTTTCTTCTGTTGTCTAGGCAATCCTAGAACATGGAGATTCTGGGAAATACATAGAAGAGAAATTATGCAGCACAATTCTTTGCATACTGTAGGTATTCAATAAACATTTGTTAAATCTCCTTGACTTATAAGGAGGATTTCAAAATTATGGCAGAAGAGGTTCCTAGATATCTATAGGCACAGAAGGTCTAGAATATTATATCATACTGTCAATTTTCAATGGAAATTAGACTAAAGTTTTGAACCAAATGACATTCTGAGTTATTGTGTAGTTTACTTAAAAGACTAGCCTGCCTATATTACAACTCCTTCTAGGAGACAAGGATCCCATCATCACACCTGTCCAAGAATATAGTTTGCAACCTTGTCATTTCCCAAGGGAAAAGTGAACTTAGACAGTTGTTTCTCTCAGTGTTTATACAAAGTCAAAAGATTCTCGGTTTCAATTTGTCAGTAAAATTAGGAAATCTAATTAGCAAAACATAAGACTTCTGCATGCAGATCCTCAGACAGAGAATGAGTGAACAGTGTTGTATATATTATACACAAGAATATTAGAGTCGTACAGCTGAGAAGACAGTACACTTAGGTCCTAAGGCAAAGGAGTGCTGACGTCTTTGCTAACTGACTTAACAAGTCAGTTAAGGTTCATGGTTAAGGGACTCTCATGGATTTCTTTTCCTTGCTTCCTTAAAGTGATGACTCCTATATAGAAATTTAAAATATAGAGATCCAATGTGGAGAGGGAGCAGCAAAGCAATCTTAAGATAGGGATACTTAAAATAATTCTTTCCCCTAGTAATTCAAGGAAAACCATCGAAGAAGGAGTTTGGTCCTGCTTTCATGATATTGTTAGCCACCTGATTCTGTAAATGGGCTTCAAAGAGTATTGATATCTGGAAAACAGAAAATGCAAAATATCCTCCATCTCCTGAAAGACCAGAGAAAAGGGAGACACAATGCTGCATATATTGTTAAATGTGATTGAGTTAAGTTTTTTCTTTCTTCTTCTTTTTTTTTTTTGTTACAGGGAGGGATTCAGTTTTTGGGCGGGGATGGGGAAGGGAGGTTGCATGGCATCCGGAAAAACGGTGATTTAAAAATAGTAAGCATGAATAAACCTTTTTTTTTTATTTTTTGAAGTACTAGAGATATAGAAAATACAGATAATAACAAAAATAGATCATTATTTTACAGAATTTGAAGGTGTAGGATGTTGTTTTTGTCCCAAGAACAATTGATCTATCTATCTATCTATCTGTCTGTCTGTCTGTCTGTCTGTCTGTCTGTCTACCTATCTATCTATCTATCTAGTAGACATTTAGAGGAAATTTAAAGACTTGAAGAATGATTTCCTTTCATTAACTTACTCTATGATTTTAACAACCCTGGGAAGTATGTAGAAGAGGAAAGTTTAAAAACTAAAATATAGTTAGATACACTGGGGGAAAGAAAGGTGTTCTGATAAACAAAGCTAAGATCTGAATCTCTGGGGGCAGAGTCAATAGGGCAGAGTAGAAACAGTATTTCTGCAGAGCTCCAGCCCACACCACTTCAAAATTATATGAAAGGGGGACTCTGAACAACCTCTGGAACTCCAAAACCCACAAAATGACACAGAGAAGAAAACCTCCTGCTGAGGACAGCCTGGCAGCCTGGCAGGGAGTGGCCAACACAGTGCTCAGGGAAACAAGTCCAGGCCCCCATGAGTCGGAGGTTTTAGCCCCAGGGTGACCAGACCAGCAGCCTGCTGGAGGGAACCCAGAACACCAGCAGCTGTGGCATTTCCAGATTTATCAACACATAGATGCCTAGGACAAAGTGAGAGGTCAGTGCCCCATGGACATTGGGACTGGTTGGGAGAGGGTCACAGCTTCTTCCCCTGGGGGCGAGAAGCCACTGAGGAGCCTGCATTGCCAAGTTGCAGCTTCAGCTCCTGACCTGGAAACTGTAGGGGCATCTGGTGATCAATCTGGGAGGTAATCACACTTGCTTTGCCTTTCTTGGATCTGGATTTTGGTCTGGGGTGGAGGTCTTGGGGAGTGTGACCAGCTTGCCAGAGTGTGTGGAGGCTTCAGAGAGGCCACACACATAATAGCTCCAGCAGTTGAGAAAACCCCAGCATTTAGGACAGAAGCTCCCCTGCCTGGTAGCAGAGTGCTACTGTGGTAAGAAGTCCAAAAATCAAGTAATTGAGTGGCAACATGCTTAGGCAAAGGAAACAATATAAAAAGAAAAATTCAACATTAAACTCCTATTTTTGGGGCAAAGAGGATCAAATCATGAAACAGGAGGATGACTGAAAGGTCAGAACACCTGCACCAAAAGGCCCAAATGAAAATATTATCTGGTTACAGGCCATAAAGGACCTTAAGAAGCAGATAAGAGAAGTGGGGGAAATTGGGAATAGAAATGAGAAAGATGCAAGAAAAGTATGAAATGAGAGAAAAACAGCCTGAGGAAAATAATACCATAAAAATAGATTAACTCAAATGGCAAAAGAGGTTAAAAAAGACAATGAGGAGAAGAATGCCTTAAAAAGCTGATTTTGCCAGATGGGAAAAAAAAAAAACTCAAAAGCTCACTGAGAAGAATCATTCTTTCAGAATTAGACTGAAGCAAATGGAAGCTAGTGACTTTATGAGAAATCAAGACGCTATTAAGCAGATACAAACAAATGAAAGAATAGAAGCAATGTGAAATATCTCATGGGAAAAACCACTGACCTAGAAAATAGATCCAGAAGAGAAAATCTAAAAATCATTGGACTACCTGAAAACCATGATCAAAGAAAGAATCTAGAAATCATCCTTCAAGAAATTCTCATGTAAAATTGCCCTGATATTTTAGAGCCAGAGGCCAAAATAGAGGTTGAAAGAATCCACAGATCACCTCCTAAAAATATTCCAAAAAGAAAACTCCTAGGAATATTGTAGCCAGGTTCCAGAATTCCCATATCAAGGAGAGAATATTACAAGCAGAACAGAAAGAAACAATATTGATATTGTGGAAACACAATCAGGATAACACAGGATCTGGCAGCTTCTACACTGAGGTGATCAGAGTGCATGGAATATGATATTCCAGAGGGCAAAGGATCTGGGATTAAAACCAAGAACCACATACCCAGAAAAACTGAATCTCATGTTTCAGGGGGAAATATGGTCATTCAGTGGAATAGAGGACTTTCAAGCATTCTTGAGGCAAAAACCAGAGTTGAATAGAAAATTTGACATTCAGACACAAGAAGCAAGAGAGGCTTGAGAAAGAAAACAGGGAAAATATATCATAAGGAACTTATCAAAGTTGAACTATTTATATTCCTTCATGGAAAAATGATAACTGTAACTGATGAAACCTTTCTCAGTATGAAAATAGCTGAAGAAGGTGATATGGGCATATGAATACATATGTGAATGTATGTATATATGTTTACAGGTATACATACAGGGCACAGGTCAAATTTAATGGGAAAGGATGATACTTAAGGGGTGAAATTGAGACGTGAGAGAGGAACATAAGGAGAGGAGATGGGGAGAGACAGAATGGGGTAAACTATCCCACATAGAAGAGACAAGGGAAAATGGTTACCAAGGAGGGGAAGAACAGGAAGGCAAAAAGGTCAAACCTTATTCTCATTGAATTTAGCTCAGGGAGAGAATGACACACATACTAAATGGGATATCTCACCCTACAGGTGAGTGGGGGGCAGGGGGATGGGAGGGACATGATGGAAGGAAGGGCAGGCTGGGGTGGAGGGAGGTTGGAACCACCCACTTTTGAAAAGGGACAGGATCAAAGTAGGGAGTGGACCAGGTGGGAGGTGGGATAGGAGGGAGGGAAATATAGTCAGTCTTTTACAGTATATCTACTAGAGTAATGTTTTGCATGGCTACACATGTACAACATATATTGAATTGCTTATCTTCCTAGTAAGTGTGGGTGACAAGGGCAGAAGGGAATGAATCTGGAATTCGAAGTTTTAAAAACAAATCTTTAAAAATATATAAATACTATTATTAAGATGTGCAGGCATTGGGGCATGGGAATTCACCTTCCTCTACTGGAAATGTCAAAGGGGGTATGGGAGAAGAGATGGGAGAGAGCAGATTGGATGAGGGGATGTCCTGTGGGACTGCTATTCTGGGGTCATTGGTAGACGAAAAATGGTAAAATATTGTAAATCAAAATCTGATGGAAATGAATGATGTAAACCAGAAGTTAATAAAGCATTAAAAAAAATCTGGATCTCTGAAACTATTAATAAAATTGAAAAGAAAACTTTTAATCAGCTTAAGTATAAAAACACAGAGGAATATGAAATTAACATAACAAAAATGAGCAAAGTGACATAGTCACAACAAAGACAAAGTAATGGATTTATTTTCTTAAACCAAAAGCTACCACATAGTAATATGCCACCAGAACTAAATATTTTTAAAAGAAAGAGACTGGCAACAAAACTTTTTACCCAAATTAACATAAAAAAGTTTTAGGACATCCAGTCTCAGAAATGGTAATTGAATTAGTTGTAAAGAAACTACCAACGGGATTGTGAAACCTGATCCAGATGGATTTAGATAAAAATTCTATAAATTTTAAAAGAACAATCAATATCTATGCTCTACTAATGTTTCTCAAAAACTGTGACAAGAATTATACCAAATTCTTTATATGAGAAATAATATAGCTCTGAGACAAAAAAATCAATACATAAAAATATACAGAAAGATAAAATAGACTACAGATTAATATAAATAATTAATATGATAAAAATAATGAAAATCCTTCCAAAAAGGATTAGGAGGATGCTTTAGTCTTCCATAAGGATTTATATTATAATCTCCCTTAAAAGGTGATTGTGATGTGATGAAAGCACTTTAAATACTTTAAAAAGCTACTTAATTCTGTATACATATATACTGGTGATCATTGTGATGAAGTTTGATATACTTCAGGGGTTCAAAGTTTAAAAACTAAGAAAACAATTAAGATAACATTAAGAACAAAACCTTGAGGGGGCGGAACCAAGATGGCGGGGTAGAAACAGCTCATCCAAGCCACTCTGCCCCCAGATTCCCCCCAAACTATGTAAAAGGGGACTCTGAACAACTTCTGGAGCCCCAGCACCCACAGAACGACACAGAGAAGCTAACCTCCTGCTGAGGACAGCCCAGCAGCCCTGCAGGAAGGACCAGCACAGTGGTTTGGGAGTCAGCATCGTGCAGCTCGAAGAGCACGGGGAGCAGAGTCGAGCGGAGCCCAGGTCCCTGTGAGCCGAGGTTTTAGCTCAAGGGCGGCAGGGCCAGCAGCCGGCTGGAGGAACCCCAGAACACCAGCAGCTGTGGTGACTCCAGAATTATCAACATAGACATGACTAGGACAAAGTAAGAGGTTAGTGTCCTATGGACTTTGGGACCTGTATTTGGGGAATGCGTCAGCTTCCTCCCTGGGGGCTAGAAGCCACTGAGGAGACACCCCATTTCGTAGTTTTCAGAGGCAGCTCCAGCTCCTGGCCTACGAATTTGTAGGGAGATACAGCGATCAGTCTTGGGGGGTAATCGCCCTTGCTTTAACCTCCATGGATCTGGATTGTCATCTAGGGTGGAAGTCGTGGGTGGGTTTACAGCTTGCCAGAAACGGAAGTTGCCCCCCACACGTTCGGGACGAAAATTCCTCTATCTGGCCTTAAAGCCATAGTGTGGCAACAAGCCCAAAAGTCAAGCAATTAAGTGGCAACATGCCAAGGCAAAGGAAACAGAAAAATGCAACCCTAGACTCCTATTTTGGGGGCATAGAGCGGGAAAAGGACTGTGAGGTCAGAAGTCCTGCTCCAAAAGCCCCAGGGGAAAACATGAGCGGGTTGCAGGCCATAGAGGAACTTAAGAAGGACTTTAAAAATCAAATAAGAGAAGTGGAGGAAAAATTAGAAAGAGAAATGAGAAGGATGCAGGAAAAGTATGAAATGAGGGTCAACAGCCTGACTGAGGAAAACAACACCTTAAAAAATAGACTAGCTCAAATGGCAAAGGAGGCCCAAAAGGGCAATGAGGAGAAGAATGCCTTAAAAAGTCGAATTTGCCAGATGGAAAAAGAATCTCAAAAGTTCACTGAGGAGATTCATTCCTTCAGAGTTAGACTGGAGCAAATGGCAGCTAATGACTTTTTGAGAAATCAAGATGCTGTTAAGCAGATCCAAACAAATGAAAGATTAGAAGGTAATGTGAAATATCTCATGGGAAGAACAAAACCACACGAATATATAAAGATATTTAGAAAAAAGATTTTGACAAAACACACTAAATGCTATTAAATAAAATTGAATAAAAAATATGAACATAAAGGATCTTTTGTTAATATAGTAGAAATTGTGTATACATATATATGATAAGTAAACATAATTTAAAAACTCCTATTCTATAAAATGAGAAAACACTAGTAGATTTCCTAGTAAATAAATGCTTAAAGTGATATTTTACTCTTTCTCTGATGTGTTTTGATGTGGTTCAAGAAATTCCCCAAATAATATTAAGAATAGAGAAATCAATTACAGGTATAAATACAGGCAAATCAAAGGGGGGAAAAGTCCTATTTTTTGATAACACAATGATCTACTTAGAGAATCTCAGTTAATCCACAAAGAACCACATTGAGACTACAAACATAACTTCACTAAATAAATTAAAAAAGTAAATAACATTTCTACAGCAATAACAAACCCTAGAATCAAATATTTGAAAGAAAGTTCCATACAAGATAACTAAAAACAAGCAAACAAAAAAATAAAAAAATAACTTTAAAAAATTGTTTTGAGTCAGTTTTCTAAGGCACACTCAAAACCTATATAAATGCAATTATAATGCTACACAATAAAATAAAAAAATAATTTTTATACCTGCATGTTTATTTCATGTTTGTAGACAGGTTGATATAATATAATAAAAGTGAAGACACAACCAAAATAAACTTACAAATATGGTACTATACGAAATGTCCAGGAGAACTATTTATAGAACTAAAGAATACAATAATAAAATTCATTTAGAAAAAATACACACACATACACACATACAGTCTAATATCTTAAAGGAAATAATGAAGAAGAAATCAGCAATGAAGGGAAAATAGAGAAGTTATTATCAAAGCTATGTTTAAGTGTAAGGGAATAATACTGTACCATATAAAGGCATGAATGTGATAGAGAGAAGTATAAGAAAACTGTATGAAATGATGAAAAGGGAAGGAATTAAAGGAAAATAATATATAAAACCACAAGATAGTAAATGAATACAATAATAAAACAATAAATACTGAACGTTAGAAAATTATAATGACCTACAGATCCAAAAAAGAGATGACAATGAATTATCTTTGTTCTTAGTAGATGTGGGAGAATGTGGGTATGGGAAAAAAAAAATTAAACTGCATATCTTGTGTAATTCCACTTATATATAGGTTAATTTGCAAAACTTTTTCTTCCTCTTTCCTTTTTTTTGAGGGGGTGGTGGTGGTGGTGGTATATTTCCTTGAAAAAGCCAGGGGATGGGACAAATTCATGAACTTAAATAATAGAAAAACATAATAGCTATCCTTGTTGATGTCTTGTCTGATTCTTGGTTTTCTTGGGTTTGTTATTGCTGTAGAAATGTTATTTACTTTTTGAATTTATTTAGTGAAGCTATGTTTGTAGTCTCAATGTGGTTCTTTGTGGATTAACTGAGATTCTCTAAGTAGGTTTTCTTGGTAAAATATTGGAGTAATTTGCCATTTTCTTCTCCAGATCATTTTACAGATGAGGAACTGATACAAATAAGGTTAAGTGACTTGGCTAGGGTTACAGAGCTAGTAAGTGTCTGAGGCCGGATTTGAACTCAGTGCCACCTAACTATACCCACCTCAAAATATCACCAAAAGTTCCATCAAAAAATCAATGTGTGATGGTTCATATGGATGTAGAGTATATTCAGGAAGGATTAGCACCTCTGGTTTGAGGCATGATGAACCCTTTTCATGGCTGCTTCCCACATTTGGTATCCACCTGATCCACCTAACTTTCATTTTTGGTTCCAAGAAATTGTAGCCTGCACAGCAGCTATCCCTGATGGACCATTTCAGCAGATAAGCAAAACCAGATTGAGGGTAACCGAGCATTCTCAAACTCATTGGTGAGTTGAGGGTTCCTACCCCAAAGTATGTGAAGACTTCCCCTGGTGACATGGGCAGATGAGAACAATTTGTTCCAATGGTCATGAAGGCATAGGTAAAGCAGGCATTGTGGAGCACTTAGAGCTCTGTTCAATTTCAAAGACGCCAAGGTCATCCTCTGCATCTCAAGCCATACCCATCATCTGGGTATCTGAGCCGCTTTTTAAGGATCACACTGTTCTCCTCCTTGTGTGAGTAAAGGGTTAGAAAAGATGCCCTAAAACTGTCTGCTTACCCAACCCTGGCCTGATTACCACAGATAGCAGGGATCCCACACTATGGTCAAAGCAAAGCAAAAAAAAAGTATAAGAAATTTCTGCAAAGTTGATTCCACTCACCATTAGTACATGGAATGTATAATACTGGCACAAGACCCCCCAGCATGGCATGGCCATCCGGTTCAACCTATGTAAATATATTGTGATGTATTTATAATTAAATTGTGTTGATTCTATATCTGACAATTGACACTTGATTTATCTTTTTTCTTTCCTGCTGTCCTTCTAACCACCATCTGATCTTCTCTGTAAGTTTTCCTGTAACCTCGGCCAAGTGCCTTAGTAAACTGCTTTGCCTATACATCTTCATTTTTTTTCTTTGTTGACTCCTCTTTCCTAACCCAAGGGATATGATGTGTAAATACCTGCATAAATATACATATGTACATACATAGGCACACAGATTTATAATCATATGCTTATGTATGATTTCAAGCAAAGAATCTGAGATCTGGAGAACACCTTACAAGTAACCTCATTTAACTTCTTACCCCATTCAATAATCCCTATCCTATTCAACATTTTTGATAAGGTAGTGATGTTTTCCTCCTCAAATTGCCTTGTAAAATGGTAAAATATTCATGCATATCCATCCATTAGATTATAAGCTTCTTGAGGGCAGGGATAATATAATTTTTGATTTTTGCATCTCTTGTAAGAATTCAATTGAATTTATTCATTTTACAATGAGGAAAATCAGGCCATGGGAAAGCATCTGGCTCACCCAAGGTCATGTTAGTAAATATCGGAACTGAGACTTGATCCCAGTTTCTGACTAGTATCTGCACATATAACCTCATTCTTATGGTCTTAATATATCTTTATAATACAGTTGCAGAACAAGTTTATTTAAAAATAAATAAATTTTCTACTTCCTTTGAGTCAGGTAGATATAATTCATGACACACAGGTGAGTGTCTAAATATCTGAAGTTCAGCTTTTCACCTATGCATAACCCTTGTTAAAATTTCAAACCTCTCTAGACTATGGACCCTCATTACAACTCAGTCCTATGATGACTTGGTGATTATCATTTTTTCCCAAACATTTGTGTTTTCTTTGGATACCAAGAGGTATATTTTCTTCCCCCCTCACAAATCCCTCCCTCAAGCTAATGTGTGGCCATCTGGCCATTCCCTGCCCCCTGTAGAAAAGGATTGTTGCCATCACTGAGTCATGCTCTCACAGTTGTTAAACAGCAGGGATTATCATGCAGGACAGTATTAAGTGGTATTTAACAGCAAGACCAAAGTCTTCTGTCAAATGCCTGACTTAGTGCTCCTTGATTGTTAGCATCACAGCACTGAGACCTCTTGCACTGAACCATTTTTCATTCTGACAAGAAACTACTGCAGCTATCCCGTGCTGTTTTGCTGGAGCTGACAGTCAAGTATTTTTGTGGCAGAAATATTGCCAAGGAGGAGGGATTAGGGTCAGACAGAAGACATTTGTATCCCTTTTCACTCAAAGTATAATGTCATTCTAAGCAATAGGTGTTCCCCATCAATGACTGGTTAATATATTCAGTATGATCCACTGTCTAGTCATAACAATGGCTGGGGTGTGGTGAAGGAAAAGGGGGTTTAGGTCATGGACCTCACAATGTGGTTATAGAAAATGTGTATTACCTTCTCCATATCTTTTAAAATATAATTTCATGGACATATCTAGAAGAGGGTGAGGTCTGGGTTTATGCATTGATAGAGTATTTTTCTTAAAAAAAAAAAAAGTTCTGTGGGCTCAGAAAACTAATGTAGAATTTTATAAGTGCCCTAATACATGAGTCATGAAATTTAAGGCAAGATAGTATAAGGGGGGAAATAAAAGAAAACACTTAATGAAGGTTTTATCTTCAGGGGAATATGTGACCCTCAGAATCATAAATTCTGGGGCCTGAGACTGAGAATTTTTTTTTTTTCTGTCTAAAGCTGGCTCCTAATACCTGCATGTTTTATAGCTCTACCAAAGAAGAATAATTTTAAGAATGTATATGCATACTCTTAAATGACTATTGGCAGTGAGGTGGCCCAGTGTATAGAGTTCTGGGCCTGGAGTCAGGAAGACTCATCTCTCTGAGTTCAAATCTGGCATCAGGCACTCACTATCTGTGACCTTGAGCAAGTCACTTAGCCCTGTTTGCCTCAGTTTTCTTATCTGTCAGATGAGCTGAAAAAGGAAATGGAAAACCACTGTAGTCATGAAGAGTCTGACACAACTGGAAACAACTGAACAACAACAAAATAATTCGCCAGGGACTAAAGGACAAAGATATAAATATGGTAGATTTATTATGGAAATGATTGATCTCCTCTTTATGTGGAGTATCTTTACAGATTTTATGTGTCCACCTTAATACCTGGTAGACTATGAATAAGTTTTCAGAAAGAGTCCAAATTTGTTCAACATTCAGGTAAATTTTATTAGATGCCTAATTTGTGTCAAGAACTGTGTTAGTCCCGGTAATAGGGATAGGAAATAGATCTGTGATTTCAATGACAGATAATTCCTGATTTGGAAATTCTACCAACACAGATTAGTACCTTTTCTAAAATTTATGTTATTAGAGGGATACCTAGAGCATGGAAAGGTTAAGCAACTTGCTTAAGGTCACAAAGTCACTAGGTATCACTGTATATATTTATATCATCAAATCATAGTTGAACCAAGGTCTTCCTTGTCACAAGATCAGCTCTGTACATACTATGAAAGATCTGAGATACAAAGATAGAAACAAAACAGTCCATTTTCCAAATGGGTTTATATTCTACTGAGGGAAACCACCTAGTAGAATTAAAAGTAAATGTGAGGGGCGGCTAGGTGGCGCAGTGAATAGAGCGCCGGCCCTGGAATCAGAAGGCCCTGAGTTCGGAGCCGGCCTCTGACACTTAATCTATATGAACAAAAAAACCTAGCCGTGTAACCTTGGGCAAGTTACTTAACCCCAATTGCCCTAAAGGGGCGGCTAGGTGGCGCAGTGAGTAAGAGCGCCGGCCTCGGAGTTTGGATGACCCGAGATCAGATCCAGCCTCAGAAAATGAGCACCCACGCATAAACAATGACTAGCCGTGTAACCTTGAGCAAGTTACTTAACCCCAATTGCTTAAAAAAAAAAAAAAGTAAATGTGAAATTCATTCAAAGTAAATGTAAAGTAATTTTTGGAGCAAGCAAGTTCTAAAAACTAGAGCCTGTAAAGTATCTTAAAGAGGAGTCAATTTATAGTATTATTGTTTTTGTAGAATTAATATGTTTTCCAGTCATTCAAGGTGGAGGTAAAGAGGGATTGCATCTAAGCCTCTGTTCTTTCTAACATAAAAGGTTGCCTGATTTTTAAGATGGAAAAATCACATTTCTCCAAATGTTCCTGGGACATTCATCTCCAGGTAGGTGCTTTTATTTTATATCATCAAAAATTATGAGTCCTACATTCCTACATGGAAAAACGATAACTGTGACTGATGAAACCTTTCTCATTATGAAAATAATTGAAGAAGGGTATATAGGCATATGAATACATATGTGAATGTGTCTATATATGTTTACAGGTATACATGGATAAAGGCCACAGGTCGAATTTGCTGTGAGGGGAAGATACTTAAGGGGTGAAATTAAGAGGTGAGAGAGGAATGTGGCAAGAGGAGATGGGGAGAGACAGGGTAGGATAAAGTATCTCATGTAGAAGAGGCAAGGGTAAGTGGTTGCAGGGGAGGGGTAGAAAAGGAAGACAAAAAGTCAAAACCATATTCTCATTGAATCTGGCTCAGGGAGAGAATGACATACATAGAAAATGGGATATCTCACCCTGCAGGAGAGTAGGGGAAAGGGGGATGAGAGAGGAATTGATGGAGGGGCGGGCATTCTGGGGGAGAGGAGGTTGGAAATACCCACTTTCAAAGAGGGATAGGATCAAAGTAGGGATTGGACCAAGTGGGGGGTGGGATAGGTGGGAGGGAAATATAAGCAGTCTTTTACAATATACCTACTATGGTAATGTTTTGCGTAGCTATACATGTACAACTCATACTGAATTGCTTATCTTCACAGAGAGAGTGGGTGACAAGGGAGGAAGGAAATGGATCTGAAATTCAAAGTTTTAAAATTAAATGTTTAAAATATATATATATATATATATATATATATATATATATATATATATATATATAAATAATATTATTAATGCTATTTTGCATGTAATTGAGAGATAAGATGTGCAGGCATTAGGGCACAGAGATTCACCTTGTCCTAATAGTAAAGCCAAAGGGGGTATGGGAGAAGATATGGGAGAGAGTAGATTGGATGAAGGGATATCTTGTGGGACTGCTATTCTAGGGCATTGAGTAGGGAAAAAATGGGGGAAAATTGTACTTCAAAATCTGGCGGAAATAATGATGTAAACCAGAAGTTAATAAAGCACTTGTTTAACTAAAAAAAAAAAATCTCTCACACACACAGAGGTGTGCCTCACTTTATATAGTATGTGGTCTCCCAAAGAGTTAGTTTTAAACATTTTTTTTCTTGTGAACAAAATTAAATTTTAATCATAATGAGTAAACTTAATATTTAAAGTAAAAAAAATTGAGTCCTATTGGCAATACATAGATACATAACAACACCATACCAAATGGAATACTTATGGTACCTAAGAGAGGGAACACACCCAAACTCGAGCAGACGTTCCCAAATGACTAATTGTTTACATTTTCCATGGAAAGTAAATAGAGAGAATGACTAAGATGTGGAAAATAGATCCATTGGGCAATAAGATGCCACATGGACCAATACACTTTTCTGACAGCAGTTATTCTTTATGGTTGAAATTTAAACTCATTTTGGGTTACTTGGTCTTCAAATAGTATTCTTTACCAGTCTTGCAACATCTAGTTCCTAATCAAAGATGACACAAGGAAATGTTACAATCCATGGGTGGGTCTTTTTCAATTTATTGGCTTAATTTAGTAACAATAATATATATACAGATACATACACACACATATATACACATATTATATATGTCTATGCATATACACATATTGTATATGTCTATGTATATATGCATGTGTGTACATAGTTTTGTGTGCATATATGGGTATATGTACAGATTATATATATACACACATATATGTGTATATACATACATATATATATATTATATACATACATATATACACACACACATACATACATACATTTACAGAGAGAGAGAATATAGACTGGAGAAAAATGACTCCCTTTCTGTAATATGCAGTAATCTAGAAGACACCATCAAATGCAGTGACAGAATGCAGTTCTCTTCAAATGCAATTCTCTTCTCACAGAAGATTAAAACAACTATAATGGATGAATGAATGGAAACCTTACTGTGATGTATTCACTTGAAAGGAGACCAAATTATTGTGGGCAAGCAACTAAATAACTAGACATACTTTTTATTTTAAATATTACATTCTTTTCTCCCAATTACATGTCAAGATAAGTTTTAACATTATTTTCTTTTCACCAGATTTTGAGTTCTAAATTTTTCTCCCTTCTTTCCTCTTCTCCCCTCTTCCTAAAATGATAGGCAATTTGATAAGGGTTATACAAGTGGTATCATGCAAAACATATTTCTATGTTAGTCACAGTTGTTAAAAGGAAAACAGAACAAAAGGGAAAAACACAGAAAAGAAAAAAGCAATTTTTAAAAGCATGCTTCGATCTTCATTCAGAGTCCATTGGTTCTTTATCTGAATGTGTATCGCTTATTCCTTTGTGAGTCCTATATACCTGTCTTGGATCACTGTGTTGCTGAGAAGAGCTGAGCCATTTGTGGTGGGTCATCATCCTATATTTCTGATACTGTGTACAACATTTGACTTGTTCTTATTATTTTACTGTCTATCAGTTGGAATAAGTCTTTCCAAGTTTTTCTGAAATGTGCTTGTTCCTCATTTCTTATTACACAATAGTATTACATTATATTCATATATCTTAGTTATTCCTTAATTGATGGGTATCCCCTCAATTTCCAATATTTTAGAAGAGTCTTTCCCCTTTTTGATGATCTCTTTGCAACATGGGCTTAGTAGTTCAAAGGGCACGCACAATTTTGTTTTGTTTTTCCCTTTGGTCATAGTTCCAAATTTTTCAATGAAATGATTGGATCAGTTCAATACTCCACCAACAATGCACCAGCACTCCAATTTTCCCACATCTTCTCCAACATTTATCATTTCCTTTATTGTCATATTAACCAATCTGATAGGTGTGAGGTAGTACCTCAAAGGTGTTTTTATTATTTTTTTCTTAAACATCTGCTTTATTAATTTCTATTTTACATCATTCATTTTCTGCCAGATTTTGAGTTACAATTATTTTTCCCCCTTGTTTTTCCTCTACCCACCCTCCCAGAATAGCAATCCCACAAGATATCACTTCCTCCAATCTGCTCTCTCCCATACCTTCTCCAATACCCCCTTCGACTTTTCCATTAGAGGAAGGTGAAACTTTGTTTCCCAATGCCTGCACATCTTATCTCCCAATTACAAGCAAAAGAGTATTAACAATAGTACATATATGTATGTATGTATATATATATATATATATATATATTTGAAAGATTTAGTCTTAAACCTTGAATTTCAGATCCATTTCCTTCCTCTCTTGTCACCCATTCCCTCTGGGAAGATAAGTAATTGAGTATATGTTGTACATGTCTAGCTATGCTAAACATTACCATAGTAGATATATTGTACAGGGCAGTTTATACTTCCCTCCCACTCATCCCACCCCCCACCTGGTCCATTCCCTACTTGATCCTGTCCCTCTTCTATAGTGGGTACTTCCAACCTCCCCTCCCCCCAAGGATGCCCTCCCATCAATCATCCCTCCTCTCATCCCCCTTCCCCCTATTCTGCTGCAGGTTGAGATATCCCATTTAGTATGTATGTCATTCTCTCCCAGAACCAAATTCAATGAGAATGTGGTTTTGCCTTTTTGCCTTCCTATTCATTCCCCCCTTGCAACCACTTCCCCTTGCTTCTTCTACATAAGATAGTTTGCCCTACCCTGTCTCTCCCCATCTCCGCATGCAACTTTCCTCTCTCACCTCATAATTTCACCCCCTTAAGTATCATCCCTTCCCAACAAATTCAATCTGTGCCCTCTATCCATATAAAACTGTAAACATATATACACACATTCATATATGTATTCATATGACCACACCCTTCTTCCATTATTTTCATACTGAGAAAGATTTCATCAGTCACAGTTGTTGTTTTTCCATATAGGAATGTAAATAGTTCAACTTTGATAAGTTCCTTTTGATTTCTTTTCCCTGATTTACCTTCTCAGGCATCTCTTGCTTCTTGTGTCTGGATGTCAAATTTTCTATTCAACTCTGGTATTATCCTCAAGAATGCTTGAAAGTCCACTATTCCACTGAATGACCATATTTTCCCCTGAAACAAAATACTCAGTTTTGCTGGGTAGGTGACCCTTGGGTTCATTCCCAGCTCTTTTGCCCTCTGGAATATCGTATTCCATGACCTTTGATCCCTCAGTGTAGAAGCTGCCAGGTCCTGTGCTATTCTGATTGTGTTTCCACAATATTGAAATTGTTTCTTCCTGGCTGCTTGTAGTATTTTCTCCTTGATCTGGGGATTCTGGAACCTGGCTATAATATTCCTGGGAGTTTTGTATTTGGGATCTTTTTCAGGAGGTGATTGGTGGATTCTTTCAACCTCTATTTTGCCCTCTGGATCTAAAACATCAGGGCAGTTTTCCTTGAGGATTTCTTGAAGGGTGATTTCTAGGTTCTTTCTTTGATCATGGCTTTTAGGTAGTCCAATAATTTTTAAATTGTCTCTCCTGGATCTATTTTCCAGGCCAGTGGATTTTCCCATGAGATATTTCACATTGCCTTCTAATCTTTCATTTGTTTGGATCTGCTCAACAGCATCTTGATTTCTCATAAATTAGCTTCCATTTGTTCCAGTCTAACTCTGAAGGAATGAATCTCCTCAGTGAATTTTTGAGATTCTTTTTTCATCTGGCAAATTCGACTTTTTAAGGCATTCTTCTCCTCATTGCCCTTTTGGGCCTCCTTTGCCATTTGAGTCAGTCTATTTTTTAAGGTGTTGTTTTCCTCAGTCAGGCGGTTGACCCTCATTTCATACTTTTCCTGCATCCTTCTCATTTCTCTTTCCAATTTTTCCTCCACTTCTCTTATTTAATTTTTAAAGTCCTTCTTAAGGTCCTCTATGGCCTGCAACCCGCTCATGTTTTCCCCTGGGGCTTTTGGAGCAGGACTTCTGACCTCACAGTCCTTTTCCCGCTCTATGCCCCCAAAATAGTAGTCTAGGGTTGCATTTTTCTGTTTCCTTTGCCTTGGCATGTTGCCACTTGATTACCTGACTTTTGGGCTTGTTGCCAAACTATGGCTTTAAGGCCAGATAGAGGAATTTTCGTCCCGAACGTGTGGGGGGCAACTTCCGTTTCTGGCAAGCTGTAAACCCACCCACGACTTCCACCCTAGATGACAATCCAGATCCAGGGAGGTTAAAGCAAGAGTGATTACACCCCAAGACTGATCGCTGGGTCTCCCTACAATTAATTGCAGGCCAAGAGCTGGAGCTGCCTCTGAAAACTTCAAAATTTGGTGTCTCCTCAGAGGCTTCTAGCCCCCAGGGGAGGAAGCCGACGCATTCCCCCAAATACAAGTCCCAAAGTCCATAGGACACTAACCTCTTACTTTGTCCTAGGCATGTCTATTTTGATAATTCTGGAATCGCCACAGCTGTTGGTGTTCTGGGGTTCCTCCAGCTGCTGGCCCTGTCGCCCTGGGGCTAAAACCTTGGCTCAAGCGGACCTGGGCTCTGCTTGGCTCCGCTCCCAGACTGCTGTGCTGGTCCTTTCTGCAGGGCTGCTGGGCTGTCCTCAGTGGGAGGTTAGCTTCTCTGTGTTGTTCTGTGTGTGCTGGAGCTCCAGAAGTTGTTCAGAGTCCCCTTTTACATAGTTTGGGGGGAATCTGGGGGCAGAGTGGCTTGGATGAGCTGTTTCTACTCCGCTATCTTGACTCTGCCCCCCTTATATTAATATTTTATCTGTAAGAAAAGCTTCGAGGCACATGATGCAGACCCTGAAGGCATATGAAATGAAGGAGGATGTGAATGATTTCTTTATACACCAGCACAATATCTCTAATTATAAGCAAATGTTCATACTACTTTCTTGTCACTAGTATTGTATAACATAGTTATATATAGTTATAGTATAATATAGTTATACATTGTATAACTCTTATCACTAAGTTGTGCAAGAATTTATTGAAGAAAAATGGAGGCTAATCACAAGAAATTATTTAATCCTTAAGTCAAGATTAAATGTAGTATGACTTGATATCAAGACTACCTACAACACAAGGATGAGAAAACCATGAAATCCTCAAAATATAGTTCAATTATGTATTTAGATATTTTGCACAAAACATTCATGTTTTGCATATTTTAAATCGATAAACATTTGTAAGAAAATAGCATATTAGAAAAATATTATCAAATAGTAATTATTAAATAAAAATAATTAAATAAATACCATATTAGAATAAAGGGAGTATGCCAAAAAGTTACAAAAATATAAAGAGCAATTAATTATCAGTTGGATGATTATTGATCAAGCTACCTAAAATAATCTCCACATTTACATTTCTTTTATTCCTTATCTCAAAGTTTTTGACTTATTTCCTCACCCATAGATTTGTTGTATTCTATAAATAAATGAAATAGGCCCAAGTATAATGAAAATGTTAACTTTCCACCAAAACACTAATCTGAAGAATAATTGATGGACATTGTAATATTTCATGGAGACAGTTTAAGTAACTTATGGTTCTCATTCTTAAGCTCATAATTTCTCCTAAATAGAACTGAATTTGGTTTCCAAGTTAATAAGGGACCAATATGATAGCATGTTATTAAATAACTATATCTATATTTATACATATACATGAATAATCACTGTATCATCATTTGTATATATGGCGGGCATTGTGTTATATGCCTCTTTCCAGTGGGGCAATTTTTCCCAATATTTTGGAGATGGAGAGTTGATATGTAGAAAAAGGTTAATTAGGGACAATCTAAGATGAGATGGATGATTTTGAACTTGAATCTAAAGGTTAAGTTGAATCAAAAGATCAAGGCTGTAGTTGCATATATCTTGAGCTCCTTCAGATAAGACACATTAAATCTAAAGCTGTCAAGGGGAAAGCTTTCACTTCCTGGAATCCTAAAATCAAAACTCAATAGGGAAGAATGTATTTAAAGAAATGAAAAGCTATGAAATACCAATCTTAAAATATACTTTTGTATATAATCCAAATACAATGGATTTGAATAGATTTAGAATTTATCTGAACAAAAGTCAATACAATATTAGCCAAGCACATATCCTGACCCAATAAGGTAGATATCGAGAGATTGATACTTCCTTATAAAAATGAAGGGGATTGATAATTGTTCTCAGAAAAAATGTAAAACAGGTTAATAACTTCTAGAACATATTTGGAACAAGAAAGGATAACACACCACTGGACTTGTCAAAGGTAACCCAAAGTGTTATTCCTCTGTATGTATCTCACAAAATAGCTAAAAAGGCAAGAGTGAGGGGGGTAGAACCAAGATAGCAGAATAGAAGTAGTGATCTGATTGAGCTCTCTCCCCAAACCACTGGAAATACCTGTAAAACATGTCTCCATACAAACTCTAGAGCACAGTGAACTCAATATTAAAGGATGGTACCTAAAAAATAATATTAAGTTGTGAGAGGGATGTACTGGGAGAAAGAGAAAGGGAGAAGAAGTACATAATCTCACATAAAAGAGGCAAGAAAGAGTTTTTACAATGGAGGGGAAGAGAGGAGAGGTGAAAGGGAGTAAGTGAGCCTTGTTATTATTGGATTTGGCTTAAGGAGGGATCTCCTTGCACACTCAATTTGGTATGGAAATCTATCTTCCCCTACATGAAAGCAGGGAGGAAGGGGATAAGAGAGGGGGGATAATAGAAGGGATGGCAGATGGGAGCAATGGATAATCATAAGTAAACACATTTGTGGAGGAACAGTTCAAAGGAGAGAACAGAATAAATGGAGAACAGGATAGGATAGAGGGTAATATAATTACTCTTTCACAACATAACTGCTATGGAATATTTTTTTTTTGCATGACTATATATATTACCTATATCAAATTGCTTAGTTTCTCAGTGAGAGTGGGTGGGGAGGGAAGAAGGGAGAGAACATGGAACTCAAAGCTTTAAAAATGAATGTTAAAAGTTGTTTTTACACGCAACTGGGAAATAAGGTAAATATACAATGGGGGTATAGAAATCTATATCCTCTACAAGTAAATAGAAGGGAAGGGGATAAGAGAAGGGGTGGGAGTAATAGAGAGGAGGGTAGATTGGAGGAAGGGTTAATCAGAATGCACACTGTCCTGGGGTGGGGAAAGGGAGGACATTAGAAGAAAATTCGGAATTCAAAATCTTGTGGAATTGAATGTTGAAAACTGAAAAGAAATGTTTTTTTAGAAAAGAAAAAAAATGCAAGTGTAAAATTAAAAGGCCTTTAAAGACAAACAAATCAAACAAATGGCTGAATCATGTAAATGAAGTTAACATATGATAATTCAGGACCATGTCATGACCACTAGAAATTTCATATGACGTCCTGAAGGAGTTGGGACTTATTGAACAATGAACATTTTTCAAGGAAAGGAAGGGATTACGTAACATTTCATTGAAGGGAAGTAAAGATGGGAGAGTGAAAATAGCATTCTAGCTGAACTTTCCCAATATTTGTCTCCAATTAATTAAAAAATAACTCATAAAATCAAATACAGGAAAAAGAATAACTAACAAAAGCTTGGGGTGAGACATTTTTCCTGCACAGAGCAATTTAGAAGTTCAGAAGGAGGCACTTGTGGCATTTGTGGCTGGCTGGGAATGCTTGGAGAAAGCAATGTTTTGTGTAGCAATAGCACCAGCAGAAGTACACGAGGGTACTTCTGAGAGGGCAAGGGATTTGGACACTTCATCAGAAAGAGATTATAGGGAACCCCAGTGGTGCTGGTAGGCGGAGGACCATTTCCCATTACCTGGTTCTAGACTTTTAAGCAAAACATTTGATACTCAAACACAAGACTCCAGAGAAAGGTAAACATGAAAGAGAAATCATTAGTAACTTTATTAAGTTAAACTTTTTCACATTCCCATATGGGAAGATGATCCATGTAGCACTTAAGAAGTTTATCATTGTTACAACCATCAGAAAGAGTCTACATAGACAGATGACATGGGTATGACTCAATTGTGATTATGTTTAAAAAAGAAGAAAGAAACAATGTAAGGTGAGAAAGAAATGCACTGGGATAAGGGGGAAGTAAGAGGAAGATTGGGGAAATTTTTCTCACATAAAAAAATGCAATCAAGAGAAAGATGTAGCAATGTAGTTTTAACAGTGGGGGAATTTGTTCAAAAAGGGAAGAATACACACACACACACACACACACACACACACACACACACACACAGAAACACTTTGGTATATTGCCAACAGAGAAGTAGGAGGGAAGGGCGGGAGAAAAAGAGGAAGTGATAAGAGAGAGAATTGATTAAGGGAAGCAGTGGTCAAAAGTAAAGGAGATTTTTGAGCAAAGACAAGGTAAAAAAATAAAGTCCTACCAAATTCTTTCTGTTACAGAAATACTGTTTTCTTTCATAAATACAAGGGAAATAAACACTAATAATAATAATGATAATAAACACTAATCATAAATGCAAATGTGAGTGGAATGAACATAAAAAATAGATAACAGTGGATTAGAAATTAGGATCCAATGATATGCTATTTACAAAAGATCCACTTGAAACAGAAAGATCTATTGAGAGGTAAAATAAAGGGGCTGGAGTGGAATCTATCATACTTTAGCAGAAGTAAAAAGGGCAGGGAGGCAATCATGATCTTGGACTAAGCAACAACAAAAATAGAGTAAAAGAGAAAAGCAGGGAATCTATGTTGTAAAAAAAGTTACCATATATAATGCAATGATATAAATACTAAATATATACACACCAAAAGACACAGAATCCAAATTTTAAAAGAAAAATTAAATGAGAGGGAAATAGATATACGAGTTGAGGACCTTAATTAGCAACTCTCAGAACCAGATAAATATAACCACAAACTAACTATGAAGGAAGTTAGGAGATGAATAGAATTTTAGAAATGTTAACTATGACAGACCTCTGGGGAAAATTGAAGGGGGATAGAAATGAGTATACCAAAATCAAGTCTAAATGGGTGCATGATCTAGGTATAAAGGATGATACTGTAAGCAATCTGGGAAAGCAAGAGATAGTTTATTTGACAGATTTGTGGAAAGGGGAAGACTTTAGGACCAAACAAGAATTAGAGAGCATTATAAAATGCAAAATGGATAATTTTGATTACATTAAATTTAAAAGCTTCTGTACAAACAAAGCCAATGTAACCAAGATCAAGAGGGAGGTGTGAAATTGGGAAAGAATTTTTACAACTTAAGTCTCTGATAAAGGACTCATTTCTAAGATTTACAGAGAATTGAGTCAAATCTATATGAATGCAAGTCATTCTCCAATTGATAAATGGTCAAAGGATGTGAACAGGCAGTTTTCAGAGAACGAAATTAAAGATATCTATAAGCATATGAAGAAATGCTCTAAATCACTATTGATTAGAGAAATGCAAATCAAAACAACTCTGAGATACCACATCTCTCTAGTCAGATTGGCTAAGATGACAAAGCAAGAAAGTGACAAATGCTGGAGAGGATGTGGGCAAATTGGAACACTAATGCATTGCTGGTGGAGTTGTGAACTTATCCAACCATTCTGGAGAGCAATATGGAATTATGTCCAAAGGACTATAAATAATTTCATACCCTTTGACCCAGCAATACCACTTCTAGGGTTATATCCTAAAGATATCATAGAAGTGGGAGGAAGACCCAAATGTACCAAAATATTTATAGCAGCTCTTTTCGTGGTTGCAAAGAATTGGAAACTGAAGGGGTGCCCATCAATTGGGGAATGGCTAAACAAGTTGTGGTATATGAATGTAATGGAATATTATAGTACTTTACGAAATGAGGAGGAGACGGATTTCATATTTACCTGGAGAGACTTATCCAAACTGATGCTGACTGAGAAGAGTAGAATCAGAAGAAATTTGTATACATTCACAGAGACTTCATATGTGTGATGACCAACTATTCTAGACTGGACTCTTCTCATCAATGCAGTGATGTAAGTCAATCCCGAAAGACTCATGAAAGAGAGAAACGTGACATCCAGAGATATAACTAGAAAGAACTGAGCTTGAATCCTGATGGAAGCAAACTACTTGATCTTTTTATTTTCGTAGTTTGGTTTTATTTCTTCTTTACCACTTTTCATCCCACCTAGTACAATACGCCTTTGTAATTGGACTAATGTCTAATATGAATGTATTTGCAGATTCTTTACTGGACTATATGCTGTCATGGGGAGTGGGGGGAGGGAAGTAAAAGACATTTGAAAATCAAGGAACTATGGAATTGAATCTTGTTAACTGAAACTAAACTAATAAATTAATTTAAAAAATGATAAAATTGAAAATTAATAAACTAACAAAAATAGAAGTTGTTTTTTAAAAAATCAATAAAATAGGTAATTAATTGGTTAATTAAAAAGAATTAAAAAGAAACAAAACTATATTACAAGTATCAAAAATGAAAAGAACGAATGCATTAAAACCAGCATGAAATTAAAGCAGTTATTAGGAATTATTTTGTCCAATTATATGCCAATAAAATCGACAATTTAAGTGAAATAGATGAATATTTACAAAAACATAAATTATTCAGATTGACAGAAGAAATAGATCATGTAAAAAATTCTATCTTAGAAAAAAGAAATTGAATGAGTCCGAAAAAAAGAAATTGAATGAGTCATAATGAGCTCCCTAGGGGGAAAGAAAAAATCCCCAAGACCAGATAAATTTACAAACGAATTCTACCAAACATTTAAAGATAAATCATTTTGGATACTATATAAAATATTAGAAAAATTAGGTAAAGGAGTCCTACCAAATTCCTACTATGACACAAATATTGTTTTCTTACATAAGCAAAGGAGAGTAAAAATGGAAAAAGAAAACTGATCATATCAATAACAAAAACAACCAAAATCATATGATTATATAAATAAATACAGAAAATGCTTTTGAAAAAATACAACACCCATTTCTATTGCAAATACTAGAAAGGATAGGAATCAATGAAGCTTTTAAAAAATAATAACATATATCTATAAAAGTAAGAACAAGCATTATCTGAAATGGGGATGCGTTAGAAACCTTCCCAATAAGATGTGGGTGAAGTAAGGATATTCATTAGTATCATTTTTATCGTATTGTACAAGAAATGCTAATAGTTATAAAACAGTAAGACAAGAAAAAAAATAAAAGAGAATATAAATCAGTATCAAGGAAATAACATTATCTGTTTTTACAGATGATATAATGACATACTTAAGAAATCCCAAAGAATCATCTAAAAATTAGCTAAAATAATTAACAACTTTAGCAAAGTTGCAGTAGTGAAAATAAACTCACATTAATTAACAACATTTTTACATACTACCAACAAAACTAGCAGGAAAAGGAAGATAACTTCCATTTAAATTAAAATATTTGTAGACATTACAAAATATTTAGGAAGGTATCTGCCAAAACAAAACTAAGGACTCTATAAACAAAATTGCAAAATGCTTTTCATATACAATATAAGATAAATACAAATCCAAACAACTGGAGAAATAGTTATTATTCATGGGTATGCTGAGCCAATGACAAAAGAACTATTCTATAAATCTAGAAAAAATAACAAATTCATTTCAAGGAAGAAAGTGTCAACAATATCAAGAAAATCAATGAAAAAAAGTGGAGCAATGTGGCCTAAAACAGTTTTCAAACCTTAATACAAAGCAGAAACTATCAAGACAATCTTATTCTGGCTAAGAAAGGGACTGATGAATCTGTGGAATACATGAGGTACACCATACACACTTGTAACTGACCATAGCATTCTAGTGTTTGATAATCCCAAAGATCCAAGTTTCAAGGGGAAGAACTCACTATTTCACAAAACTTACTGGGAAAACTAAAAAACAGTGTGGCAGAAATTAAACATAGACTAACATATCAAATCTTATAGTAAGATAAGGTAAAATGGTTTCCATATAAATTAGAGAAGTATGGAAAAAATACTTCTCAAATCGATGAGCAAGGGAAAATTTAATGATCAAACAAGAGATGGAGAGGATCACAGGGGTAAAAACAGATAATATTGATTGAATAAAATTAAAGTTTTATGCAAACAATGCTAAAGTGACTAAAGTTTGAAGGAAAGTAGAGAACTGGTAGAAATTATAGCATTTCTCTGATAAAAGGTTTCTTTTCTCAAATACATAGGAAAACTAGTCGAATTTATAAGTGGCATTCCCCAATTGATAAATGATTGAAGGATATAAAAAGGCAGATTTCAGAAGAAGAAATCTAACCTATCAGTAGTCATATAACCAAAAAAAAAATTCTAAATCATTAATCAGAAAAAAGAAAATTAGCACAACTCTGAAGTATGTCCTGCCATATATCAGATTGACTAACATGACTGAAAAAGTAAATGAAAAAAGCTGAAGGGAATGTGGAAAAAGAGTGACACTAATACACTAAAGAGTGACACTAATACACTCTTCGTGTGGCATGAAGAGGTTCAACCATTCTAGTGAAGAATTTCTGGTGAAATGGTAAAGCATTCTGGTAAACTATGCCCAAAGAGTAAAAACCAAAAGACATATATATATACTCTTTGATCCAGCAATACTGCTTCTAATTCTGTATCCTAAAGAGATCAACGACAAATGAAAAAAGCTTTTTTGTTACAAAAATATTTATAGCACCTCCTTTTGTGGTGGCAAAGATTTAGAAACTGAGGAAAACCCATCAATTGGGAAATCAATGAATAAGTTGTCATATATGGTTGGGATAAAATAGTATGGTGATATAAGAAATGATGAAGGGGATGGTTTCAGAAAAAAAATGTCTAAGGAAAACTCATGATCTGATGAAAAGTGAAGTGAACAGAACCAGGAGAACATTATACTCTAATAGCAATATTGTAACAATAATGAAACTATGAAACTGCCTTTGGTGATTTGTATATTTATCCATGACAGTTCCACAGGACTCATGATGAAAAATGCTATCCATTTTCAGAGAGATCTGATGAATTCTGAGCGTATATAGAAGCATATTTTTATTTTTTTATTTTTTTTGAAACACAGCTAATATTGAAATATGTTTTGTGTTACTTCACATATATAATTGGTATTTTATTGTTTGCCTTCTCAGTGGATGGGTGAAGGTCTGGAGAGAGGAAGGGAATTTGGAATTAAATTTAAAAAATAATGTGTGTTTAAAATTAAAAATAAATCAATGGACTCTCCAAAAATCCCAGTTACCAAATACTAAGTAAACTCATAGCTATAATTTTGTAGTATAAACTAACATGTCCTATACTATAATTATAAAATTTAACCTTAGAGTAATCTAAAAGATTTAACAAACAAACTCTATTTGACTTGTATCATTATAACAGACTAAATTCTGCTCACATTTTGTGGGTCATTGCTACCCCCCAAACAATCTAAGAGTAATATTTTAATACATATTGCCATGAAAATTCTCCAAACTACAAGAAATGAAGAACTTAAAATAAAGAAACTTATCAGAAGAAATAAGTATCATGTGGGAAAAGAATATTCTTGTTTTCATGTCTCCTCTTGTAGTTGTCCCAATGATTCCTTCAGTCATTCTACAGAGTTTTTATCTTAATACTTGTAATTCAAAAAAGGATTTGTTTTATAGATCTGCACAATAATTCTCAGAAAATTAAATATGAAAGACTACCAGAAGGATAATTATTTGTCCCAGGATCATTTTTATATAAAACCCATAGAAAAGGAAAAGAGCAAGTTAATGATAATTGTAATTTATGTGATTTTAAGATTTACAAAGCACTTTATGTTATCTAATTTTATTTATAGTAAACCTGAATATTATGTGAAATGATAGAAATAATAATAATTGCTTTTATTTTTGTGAATACTATATTACTAGTTGTCAACTGAACTAGAACCAGTCTCTGACTTGGGAATGGCTGGAGCCAAACAGAGCAGGCCATACACAGGTGCATTGGTGATTAAACAGAAACTTTATTAATTTCAGAGTGAGGAAAATGCTTGCAAGCAGAAGCCCCACCTCCTGAGAAGATTTTAACATGCTGGGAAAATATAGGTATAACAAAGGCAGCCCATGTGCACATGAACACACACACACACACACACACACAAACTCAAGTCAACTCTGGACCATGGCAAAATCATTCTTAACTGCTCCCATGGCAGGCTCATGCAGGCATTCCTCAGTCCTGTGGGGACAAGCCTTCAGGTTTATTTTCTCAAATGTTAAGGATCATTGAAACTTGTGATCATTCAGCAGGGTATAGAACCAGAGTTAGTGGGGCAGGAAGTGAAGTGTAGTACCTGGTTCAGTTCATTTCAGTTACAAGGAATAGGGATTGTGAGCATGTCAAGAGATGACTTTCTTCTGCAGCTCATTGGCTCTATTCCTTGGGAAACAGGGGGAGCTCTAACAAATCAAAATAGTTATTGGTTAATATGAAAATTATAAATCCCTCAGTGAACATCTGGTGTTAGTCAAAGCAATACACTTTGCCAGAGGATGAGATCATCCAGAATGCAAAGTATTATTGTTATGCCAAGCTCAGGGCATAGCCTATTGCTGGACCTTAGCTCTGGGAGACAGGGTGTCTCCAAATATCTTGACATATTACAATAGTACTGTACATTATTATTATATTATACTAAAGTTGCAGATAATTTTACTCTCCAGAAATTGTAAAGCAAGTCACACATTTTACAGTGAAACTCTTCACTTGTGGTGACAGAAATGCCATAGAAATAAACAATTCAAATAGATTTGTAGTGGCAATATACTGGTAATATTGTTAACATTGATTCACTGCTTTAAGGTTTGAGTAATTCCATATATATATGTATATATATGTACATATATATGTACACACATGTATGTACGTATGTATATGTACATATATACACACATATGTACATATATATGTATATATGTACACACACACACTGTATTTTATCCTTAGAGTAACCCTGTGAGATAAGTACTGCAAGTATTACCATCTTTATTCAATGAATGGGGAGACAGTTTCAGAGTTTCCATGACTTTTCCATAGTTACACAACTAATTATAGTCACAGGTTAGGAATAGGAAAGACAAGCATTCATTCTGCTTCTAATAAGCCTGTATGAGGCACATTCTAATATATTACCTTTGTATAGTTTTTAATATTGTCTATGGGTCAAAATTTTTCATTGGCAATATACTATATTCTGATTTGGAGTAATAGCATGGCCAAAGGTTAAGAGAATGGCAGTCCTTGTACTTTCCTGGTAACTGCACAATGTCAAGAAAGCCAGAGGAGAGTTCTCAGCACATTGTATTCTACTTTTCTGGAGTAATGATGAGAGGACATTGGAGAAAAAAATTATAAAGAATGCAGAATAGCTTGCGATTTGCATTAGGGTGAGTAATCTCATGGATGAGATGTCTTCTATTAGAGCATTGAATGTATATATTTTTAATGACAGAGATTTCTATTCTCTAGGACACATGGGTCAAGTTGCACATGTTATGGTGAAATCTAAAAGTTTCCAACTTATACTAAGATTTCTACTAAGTTCATCTTTCAGTTTTGAAGAGGATGAATGACATTGTGAATGATGCCTTGAGTTGTACAAGTGGGGCAAAATTTTGCCTTTCTCAGCCTCATTCTCTCTTCTAGTGTCCTTGAAGTCCATAGTAGTGCAAAAGTCAAGATGACTGGTGATAGCCTTTAATGCAGTGGATAACATTGGCATCTTTGATATCTGACTAGGCTCTAAATACTCCACAACACCTGCTTCAGCCACCTTCAAAGCTGTTGGAGAAAATTTTTCTCATCTGCACACTCCACTTTTACATGCTTGTGGTAGACACCCCCCTCATTCATCAAGGGGTTTGAAGTCTGTTGGTTACCTACAACTTGTCTGCCTAGATGATTTTGCAGGAGTGTGGCTGCTTAGCTTTCTATAGCTTTCTGCATGTCTTTCTTTTGTCTTATGTCTTGCTTAACATAATGCCTGACTAGCACGTCTGGTGTGAGGGCTTGTTGATCCCTTTTCTGGGCTGCTCATCTATCTACCTGTGGTGTCTACCTGCCACCCAGTTCTCACCTGTGATAGCTTACTATGTCTTAATATAGGGAATGTGGAATGTCAAACAGTGCTTAGGGTACATAAATTAAATGGCAGGTCTCTACCTGCCCAATGCTTAAATTTTAAAATTAAACTAATTATTTTATTCCAATAAAAAGGGGTAGAGAAGAGAATAATTAACAGCTCCATTTAATTTCACTCCTAGTTTGTATAATTAAATTAAGCCTTAAATGCTATAGAAATTTGAATTAAGCTTTAAATGATATAGAAATTTGAGTTTAGGCAGTTACACTTGTATTCAGATCTATCTGTCTTTTAAATCCTGCCTTAGATAACATACTATCTCTGTCATCCTGGTCAAGTTGCTGAACCTCTTAGCCTCAATTTCCTCATCTGTAAAATGAGGATAATAATAACCCTTTCCTTAGAGGGTTGTTTCAAGATGCAAATGACACAGCAAATATAAAGAAAAAAACAATAGTACTTTTGTTATAGGAGTAGAAGATCTTGACTGGCATACTGGGGTAAAACCGAAAATATTTTATAGAATAATTTAGAGTGCCATGCATTCCTTCCTTCCTACCTCTGAAGGCTAATCGGTCTGGCTGTTTCAGTCAAAAAGAGGATCTCAGTCATTTCTATATATTTTAGAAAGAGACATAAATAACCCTTAAAATATGAGACTGAAACTTAGGCAATAGTATCCCCATTCTTATCTGTTATTTAAAGAACTGGCAGAATATGGACAAGTAAAAGTTGAAACTAATAGGAAAAATATAAAACTGGACTCAGCTGTAGCAGAAAAGGAAGAGATGGTAGTGGGTCATCAGACAATATCACGGAATAGAAGATTCAGGTCAAAGCTACTCACTGAATCCACCTCTTCAAGCACTGGGGGAAATCCTCCCCCTCAAAAAATCTACTCTTGGACAAACTTTCTCTGCTCATGCTTATCCAGTAACACATGATATAACATTCTCTGCTTTCTCATATTGCCTAAGCATTGCCAGCATTCTTATTTTTCTTCATATATAAAAAAGCTAAAGCCTAACACAGAAAAATTTAAATTAGTACAAAACCAAATCTGTATTTCCATGTTGGAAATAGTTTTAACTGGGGGCTTTGAGCTATTTTATTATTTTAATGATTTTTTATCTGATATAAATTCCATAAAACAGCAGAAAAAAGAACAATATAAAAATGAGAATAATTATATTATCACTAGGCTAAAAATAAGCTAGATGTTTCACCAGGGCATGTTTAACTAAATAATTAGCCTCTAATATGAGAAAGGAAAGGAGAGCAGTGTAGAGAAATTCATTCCCTCTTCTTACCAAAGGGAAGCAGAGCCATCCACTGGAATTATATTTATACTGCCTGACTCACAGTTAGGAAAGATTTTGTCAAGGTTAAAGTGCTAGAAGTATTAGTTATAAATTTTGCATATCTTAAACAATAATAATACATGCAATCAAAGGATACCCTAATTTGACTTTTCTGAGGCACAAAAATTGCTAGATTTGTATATTAATAAATGTACCCCAAATGCCACTTGAGAAAGGAAAAGAAAAAAGAATTATAAATATAAATGTAAGAAAATTTTCAGAAAAAAGTGGTGCATCATGCTATGACAGAGACACATATGCCTACATATACATATTAACATACCTTAATTAACAAAAATCTATAGGTCAATTTCTTGATTTTTTCCATATACACATAAAATGTATTTTTTATTTCAATTGAGATTATGCTTATTTTTTCTAAGGACTACTGAAACATAGAAATAATGAAAGTTTTTAGTAGCCCAAATTGATTTAACAAGCATTTATTAAACACCTGTTGTGGTGTTTACAAAGACAAAGATACAAAGAGAAAATGAAAATAAATTTACAACCTTAAGGAATTTATCTTCTACTGGAATTAAAATTTACACAAAGAGGATTCTGGGAAGATGGTGGAATATGACAAAAAAAATTCCAATCTGTCAAGATTTTCTCCCAAACAAGAGTTAAAATAGCACCTTAGGGCAAACAAAGTGTAGGTGGAAATATATAAGAACAGGAGCACAACTGGGATCTGCCTGGGACAATTTGAGAAGATCTGAAGAATAATCCCAGGATAAGATTTGGTCCCTTGATGAGTAAACACCTCCAGGTTAGGTTCTATTTTAACAATGAGCAGCAAGCCCTGGAGTTAGTTGGTTTGAGAGGCTGCCTCCACCTCAGCCACAGGAACCTTTATTCCCAGGATAGTGAGAAGAGTTGGGCATTTGAGCCCATGAAGATCAAGGGAACCTCTACTGACCAGGAATGCCAGACCGAACTGTGCTGCAAAGAGTAGCTGGGGAGAGAAGGAACCAGCACACACCTGGTGAGTGCAGAAGCAGCGGGAAAGAAAGTCTCTGACTGTGGGCTCTTATGGATGATTGGAGATTTGGTTTGGGTTTCAGGCTGGAGGAAATAACTGATGATCTGGGGCAAGAGGCACCATATCCCAAACCCCAGGCCTAGAGGTAATTACAAAAATTATGGTGGCAGAGCCAAGATGGCAGAGTAGAAGCAGCAATGTCTGTTTGCTCCTGCACCAATCACCTTCAATACCTGTAAAATATGGCTCCAAGCAAATTTTGGAACTACAGAACCCACAAAATGACAGAGAGAAACAAATCTACTGCTGAAGCCAGCCTGGGAGGTAAACAAGAAGGGTCTATTGCACCACTCTGGGAGCTGACAGCAGTCCTGGGTGAGCTGTGAATTTTGGACATGGGGTGGCCCTAACCAGTGGCATAGACCAGCCAGTGCAGACTTCAGAGGAATGAATCATTGGCATCTCTGTCTGTGTCCAGACTTCTCAACCCATAAATTCCAAAGATAAAGTAAAAGGTCAGTGGGGAACTCTGTTGGAACTGGGTGACAGAAGAGCACCCTGCCTCTAGGGTGAGAGGTGGCAGAGTCATGGCAGCTGCAGGTGTTGCTGTGTGTATGCCTCTGGAGCTCCTGGTCTTCAGATTGTGGGGGGACCAAGTGACCATTTATAGGGTAAACACTCTTGCTTTGACCTGCTTGGTCTTGGTCGAATTCTTGTGTGACAGTCCTGGGGTGAGAAATACAAGTGCACTAGAGCTTGTGCTGCCTGTAAAGAGAGCATCCTCCTCAGACCTCTGACAACATTTGTGAAAACCACAGCAATTTGGGACAAGGCTGTCTCCACTCTAGAAGCTGAGTTCTGCCCTGGAAAAGAGCTCAAAAGTCAAGTAAGTGGCTGGTAAGATGAGCAAGCAGAGGAAGCACAATCAGATCATAGAATCCTTTTGGGGGACAAAAAGGATCAAAACATGGAACCAGAAGAAATCAAGAAAGTCTAAACTCCTGCATTAAAAGTTTCTAAAAAAATATGAATTGGTTACTGGCCATGGAGGAGCTCAAGAAGGATTTTGAAAATCAAGTAAGATAAGAAGAGGAAAAAATGGGAAAAGAAATGAAAATGATGCAAGAAAATCATGAAAAGGAAGTTAACTAAATATAAATATCTAAAGGATATCTAAAAATACTGAAGAAAATAAAACCTTAAAAAAATAGACTAACAAGTGGCAAAAGAGGCCCAAAAAGCCAATGAGGAGAAGAACGCCTTCAAAGCCTAATTGACCAAGGAAAAGGAATTTCAAAAAACTCACTGAAGAGAATATTTCCTTTAAAATTAGACTGGAGCAAATGGAAGCTAATCACTTTATGAGAAATCAAGAAACTATAAAACAGATCCATACAAATGAAAAAAATAGAAGGCAATGTGAAATAGCTCATTGGAAAAACCACTGACATGGAAAATAGATCCAGGAGAGATAAATTAAAAATTACTTGACTGTCTGAAAGCCATGATAAAAAAAAAAGAGCCTAGGAATGTTCCTTCAGGAAATTCTCAAGGAAAATTGCCCTGATATACTAGAACCAGTGGGCAAAATAGAAATTGAAAGAATTCACTGATTGCTTCTTGAAAAGAATCCCTAAGGGGCAGCTAGGTGGCGCAGTGAGTAGAATGTAGGCCCTGGAGTCAGAGGGACCTGGGTTTGGATCCAGCCTCAGACACTTAACCCACACAGACAAAAACCTAGCCGTGTGACCTTGGGCAAGTTACTTAACCCCAATTGCCCTAAAGGGGTGGCTAGGTGGCACAGTGAGTAAGAGTGCCAGCCTCGGAGTTGGGATGACCCGAGATCAAATCCGGCCTCAGAAAATGAGCACCCACACACAGATAATGACTAGCCATGTAACCTTGAGCAAGTTACTTAACCCCAATCGCTTAAAAAAAAGGAAAAAAAAATATATGTATATATAAAAGAAAAGAATCCCCAAAAGAAAACTCCTGGAAATATAATTGCCAAATTCCAAAGCTCCTAGGTCAAGGAGAAAATATTACAAGCAACTGGGAAGAAACAATTTGAGGACTGTGGCAACACAATCAGGATAATACTAGATATAGCAGCTTCTACCTTAAGTGATCGAAGGGCATGGAATATGACATAGTATTAATCATTATATATATATATATATGTATATATATATATATGTATATATATATATATATATATATATATATACATACACACACACACACATATATTTGAAACATTTAATTTTAAAATTTTGAATTTTGGATCCATTCCCTTCCTCCCTTGTCAGCCACTCCCTCTGGGAAGATAAGCAGTTCAGTAAGTGTTGTACATGTATAGCTATGCAAAACATTACCATAGTTGGTATATTGTAAAAGACTGCTTATATTTCCCTCCCACCCATCCCACCCCCCATCTGGTCCAATCCCTACTTTCATCCTGTCCCTCTTTGAAAGTGGGTACTTCCAACCTCCCCTTTTCCCAGAAAGCCCTCCCCTCCATCACCTGCCTCTCATCCCCATTCTTCCTACTCTCCTGCAGGGTGAGATATTGCATTTAGTATGTATGTCAATCTCTCCCTGAGCCAAATTCAATGAGAATATGGTTTTGACTTTTTACCTTCCTGTTCTTCCCCTCCCTTGCAGCCACTTGCCCTTACTTCTTCTACATGAGATAGTTTATCCTGCCCTGTCTCTCCCCATCTCCTCTTGTCACTTTCCTCTCTCACCTCTTAACTTCAACCCTTAAGTATAATCCCTTCCCACCAAATTCGACCTGAGCCCTCTATCCATGTATACCTGTAAACATATATACACTCATTCATATTTGTATTCATATGCCCATATACCCATCTTCACTTATTTTCATAATGAGAATGGTTACATCATTCACAGTTATTGTTTTTCCATATAGGAATGTAAATAGTTCAACTTTGATAAGTCCCTTTTGATTTCTTTTCCCTCATTACCTTCTCAAGAATCTCTTGTTTCTTGTATCTGAATGTCAAATTGTCTATTCAACTCTGGTTTTTTCCTCAAGAATGCTTAAAAGTCCTGTATACCACTGAATGACCATATTTTCCCCAGAAAGAAGATACTCAGTTTTGTTGTATAGGTGATTCTTGGTTTCAATCCCAGCTCTTTTGATCTCTGGAATATCACATTCCATGCCCTTTGATCCCTCAGTGTAGAAGTTGCCAGGTCCTGTGCTGTTCTGATTATGTTTCCACAATATTGAAATTGTTTCTTCCTGGCTCCTTGGAGTATTTTCTCCTTGATCTGGGAATTCTGGAACCTAGCTAAAATATTCCTAGGAGTTTTCTTTTTAGGATCTTTTCCTGGAGGTGATCAGTGGATTCTTTCAACCTCTATTTCCCCCTCTGGGTGTACAACATCACAGCAATTTTCCTTGAGGATTTCTTGAAGCATGATTTCTAGGTTCTTTCTTTGATCATGGCTTTCAGGTAGTCCAATAATTTTTAAATAATCTCTCCTGGATCTATTTGCCAGGTCAGTGGTTTTCCCCATGAGACATTTCACATTGCTTCTATTCTTTCATTTGTTTGGATCTGCTTAATAACATCTTGATTTCTCATAAAGTCACTGGCTTCCATTTGCTCCAGTCTAACTCTGAAGGAATGAACCTCCTCAGTGAGCTTTTGAGATTCTTTTTCCATTTGGCAAATTCTACTTTTTAAGGCATTCTTCTCCTCATTGACCTTTTGGGCCTCCCTTGCCATTTGAGTTAGTCTATTTTTTTCATTAAACAAATGCTTTATTAACTTCGGTTTTACATCATTAATTTCCACCAGATTTTGAGTTACAATTATTTTCTCCCCTGTTTTTCCCCTATCCACCCTCCCAGAATAGCAGTCCCATAGGATATCGCTTCCTCCAATCTGCTCTCTCCCATATCTTCTCCCATGCCCCCTTCGACTTTTCCATTAGAGGAAGGTGAATCTTTGTGTCCCAATGCCTGCACATCTTATCTCCCAATTACAAGCAAAAGAGTATTAATAATAGTATTTATATATATTTGAAACATTTAATCTTAAGACCTCGATTTTCAGATCCATTTCCTTCCTCCCTTGTCACCCATTCCCTCTAGGAAGATAAGTAATTCAGTATATGTTGTACATATCTAGCTATGCAAAACATTACCATAGTAGATATATTGTACAAGGCTGCTTATAATTCCCTCCCACTCATCCCACCCCCCACTTGGTCCATTCCCTACTTGATCCTGTCCCTCTTCTATAGTGGGTACTTCTAACCACCCCAAGGATGCCCTCCCATCTATCATCCCTCCTCTCATCCTCCTTCCCCCTATTCTGCTGCAGGTTGAGATATCCCATTTAGTATGTATGTCATTCTCTCCCAGAACCAAATTCATTGTGAATGTGGTTTTGCCTTAGTCTATTTTTTAAGGTGTTATTTTCCTCAGTCAGGCTGTTGATTCTCATTTCTTACTTCTCCTGCATCCTTCTCATTTCTCTTCCCAATTTTTCCTCCACTTCTCTTATTTCATTTTTAAAATCCTTCTTAAGGTCTTCTATGGCCTGCAACCCGCTAATATTTTGATTTGTGGCTCCTCCTGTTCCATGATTCCATCCTCTTTGCCCCCAAAATAGGAGTCTAATATTGAATTTTTCTGTTTATTTTATTTCCTTTGCCTAGGCATGTTGCCACTCACTTTACTTTTGGGCTTGTTGCCAGAGTAAGACTCTGCCACCAGATGGGGGAACTTCCTTCCCAAATGTTGAGATCTTCACAACTTCCAGAGGTTTTAACTGGGTGGCCTCTGTCAAGCCTCCACAAGCTCTGGCAAGCTGGACACACACCCCAAGACCTCCACCCCAGACCGCAGTCCAGATTTAGGGAGGTTAAAGCAAGAGTGATCTCTGGATCTCCCTACAGCTCGCAGGACAGTAGCTGAAGCTGCAACTGAAACTGCAAAATGGCTTCTGTGCTGTGTCTCCTCAGCTGCTTCTTGTCCCCAGGGGAAGAAGCCAATGTGTTCCCCAAATACTGTTCCTAAAGTCCATAGCGTACCAACCTCTTACTTTGTCCCAGGCATATCTGTGTTGATAATTCTGAAACCACCACAGCTGCTGGTGTTCTGTGGTCCCTCCTGCTGGCTGCTGGCCAGGTCACCCTGGGGCTAAAACCTCTGCTCATGTTGGCCTGGGCTCCACTCCCAAAGCACTATGCTGGCAGCTCCCAAGGCACTGCACTGTCTGCTCCCAGAGCACTGCACTGGCCATTCCCTGCCAGACTGCTGGGCTGTCCTCAGCAGGAGGATAGCTTCCCTGTGTCCTTCTGTGGGTGCAGGAGCACCAAAAGTTGTTCAGAGTCCACCTTTTACATGGTTTGGAAGTGGTGTGGGGGAGATTGCTTTGGAAGTGCTGTTTCTACTCCACCATCTTGGCTCCTCCCCTCCTATACTCTCCAATTTTCAAGACTATGTTAAAAAATATCCTGAACTCAATAGATGTTTTGAAATAACAATAACTGAGAGAAATATAAGCTACTTACTGAAGACTGAATATGAGGAATTCATAAGGATAGAGTCTTTACTACACACACACACACATATGTACATACACATATGTATATATATATATATATACATGTAAAATGTAAAATGTATGTTTAAGATTGTTATTAATAATTGGGTAGCTCATAAGGAAGATTGAGGGAAATCTGAGCGTGATAAAAATTTTAAAAGTAAAACAATTTAGGAACAACTAGAAAAAGTACTTATTTTATATATATGAGGTATAAGAGGAAGAATCAGTATAGAGGAATTAGATGTGGGAGGAGGGCTGGTAGTTCTGGTAACCCACTTTCATTGGGAAACATGTGTGTGTGTGTGTGTGTGTGTGTGTGTGTGTGTGTGTGTAGTCTTCTAAATTCAGAAGGAAAAAATGGTAGGGGTATAGGGAAGTGGGAGAGGACAAGGGAGGGATCTTTAGAGGGGAGGGGTAGGGAATTAAAAGGGGGATATAGAAGGGTGTTTAGATTTATGAGAATGGGAGAATAGGGGAGGGATCCTTGGAGGGTAGTAGGCAAGTAACAGGAGGGTAATATAATGGATAGAGGAGGTAGGAGTGATAGGAAACAAGACATATGCACAAATCTAAAAACAAATATAAGGAGTCAAATATGTTTGTCAAAGTATATGCCTATATATGTGTGCATATATTTTACTTGTAGAGAAACATATTTAAAGCTTATTGTAGCCTTCTTGGGGGGTGATGGGGGAAGGGAAAAAGAACAAAGTAATAAAAGTATACAGCAGAGAACAAAAGAAAACTCACAAGGAAGCTAGGAAAAGATGGACAATTCTCAACATGATGAGTATTATTTATCATAAAGGCTTTTTTGAAGTGAAAATTCATTGTTACATTTACATTGTTACATTGAGAATCCTCTCTTATGTTGTCCTATCCAGGCAGCATGCTAATGTTTTTTCCTTTCTAAATTTGTATTTAAGTTCTGATATTTAAGTTTTTGATATGTTTTTGTTTCTTTTCTCTATTCTGTATTTGTTTTCCGGTGTTTGAGTCTAAAATAAAATAGAAACATAAGAATACTCTCTGTTCCATCCTTGGGAGGTAGAGGTGGAGGGGGTAGAAGGGCGGCTTCTTGGCCATATTGACTTGTACTGTGACATGACAAAGTTTTTCTTGATTGATCACCAATCTGGAAGAGGTAATTACTAAGTAATTGCACAAAAGGAAAGACCTTCCTTTCTACCCCCTACACACACAGAGCCACCTTTCTTTCTGACTTAATTATGCAGGAAACTTTCAATTAGCATCCTAAAAACTGGTCGAAAGTTTGGCTATGTGATTCCCCCACCTGTCATCATGGCAATTGGACTCATGTGGAACCATCAAAGGAAGATTGGACCAGTCAAGTGTTGTGTGGGCCTAAGTTACTTTTTTTTTCTTTTTGTGTTGTTTTTAACTTTTACTATACTGAATAGAAATCTCAAATTGTAAATGATGAGGCTTAGAGATAATTTCATCAGTTCAAACTCACAGACTTATATGAGTACAGAGATGGCATTCATCCATTAGAATGTTGAGGGCTGATGGTAGAGAGAACCATCAGTAGAAAAATTGCACCAAGAATGACCATTTTCACAGTAGGCCTCAAACAGTAGTTTTCTGGATATATATAAATTGCTTAATTAATAGTTCTAAAAACTCATGTTCTTATGAGGTTTAAGATCAATATCCCTACTAAGCCCAAAGGGTTATTAAACTGTGAATACCCTTTGATCCAACAATACCCTTTCCGTATTTGTATCCCAAAGTGATAATAAAAAATTAAAAAAAGAACCACATGTACAAATATATTTATAGCAGCTCTTTTAGGTGGCCAGGAATTAGAAAGTGAGGGAATGCCCATCAATTCAGGAATGGCTAAACAAGTTGTGCAATATGAATGTAATGGAAAACTATCGTTCTTTAAAACAGGAAGACAGATTTCAGAAAAAACCTGGAAAGTTTTACATGAACTGGTGACGAGTGTAAGTGAGTAGAACCAGGAGAACATCATACACAGCAACAACTTTATGTGATGTCCAACTTTGATAGACTTAGCTCTTAGCAGTACAATGATACAAGACTATTCCAAGACTCATGATGGAAAATGCTATTCACCATCCAGAGAAAGAACTATGGAATCTGAATGCAGATGGTAGCATACTGTTTTCTCTTTTTTAATGCATTGTGTTTTTTTTTCCCTTTTGTTCTGATTCTTGTATAACATGACTAAAGTGAAAATATGGTTAATATGATTGTACACGTATAGCCTGTATCAGATTTTGTGCTGCCTTGGGAAAGGGGTAGATGAAGGAGAGGGAGAAATTTAGAACTCAAAATCTTGAAAAAGTAAATATTTAAAACTAAAAATTAATTAAGTACAAAAATTAGTATCCCTACAAATTAGAATACTAGTTATAAGTTGATGAATATCATTTTGTTAAGGTGCCCTTGTGAATTTTGTTTAGCATTCCTTTCATGTGTATGAATCTGTCATACAGCTAATTCCTACAGTACATTGAGAATCGTTTTTCTTCTTGTTCCTTTTTTTGTGTGGACTTGATGTGAGCCTTAACTGAAATAATTTAATGGACCATTGAGTATGAGAAGAGAAAACTAAAACCCATTCACTAAGATATATTCTTCTATGCCTGAAACTGGTTCAACCACATATTTAGGAACAGAATAGAAAATTGCTCAGTTCACAACCCCCCCTGTTTCAGCAGCAGTCCTTACAGATTGATTTATTTTTATCTATTTTTATATTATCTATGCTTGTAGCCATAACTATATATGTCTGTATCTCTCTATCTATATCTATCAATATCCGTATATAAGTAAACTTCTACATATGTCTGTATCTGTCTATACATTTGCATACATATCTATTGCTATATCATCTCTATCTTCATCTCTCTTTATCCCTATTATAAATGCACAAATGCCTGCTTCACATGACATGGTCTTGAAGAATGAAAGGTCCAAATTGTGAATTTAACATTTCAGATACCAAAGGAGAGTTTCCAAGAAATCCAAGAAACTCAACTTTTTTTGAAAAATCCTGAAATTGATTAACAGAAATTACTTTGTTTTTACAAGAAAGAGTTTTGAATTTGGTGAGTCAGGGCAGTGCATTATAGATTGGGAATTATATTAGATATCTGGTTTCAAGATTGACCTTCAAATTCTATAGTTAATGTACAAAACCAAATCAAACAAACAAACATATACTTCCTCTTGAAAGTATGTGCATGTGATTCAAGGCACTGAATCATAGAGGGTGTGCTGAGTAATTGATTGTATAGCCCCCTAGAATGCCTAAGTACCTAAGTACACATATAATAGAGAAATGATTAAGAATACCTACTACTGTCACTGGTAGAGGAAAGCATAGGCAATTCTACCTGTGACATTTCCACATATCTCCATTTGAAACTTACTGCATAGCATTTCTCTCTTTGATTTCCTTTTTGGGGGGGATTTGTTTTCATATTTTTATTTTAATATTTTATGTTTTCAAGTTATATGTAAAATTATTTTAACATTTTATTTTTACAGTTTTGAGTTCAAAATTATTTCCTACTTTCCCCCCTCCCCCATCACTGAGAAGGAAAGCAATTTGATAAAGGTTATACATGTGCAGTAATGCAAAGCTTTTCCATATTAGCCATATTGCAAGAGAAAGCAGACAAAAAAAGAAACATAAAATTAAAAAAGGATGATTCAATCTGCAATCAGATTCCATGAGTTCTTTCTCTAGATAACATTTTTCATCAGAAGTTCTTCAGAAATGTCTTGTGTTTTTGAATCACAGAGAATAGAAAAGTCATTCACTTATAAAATATTTCTCTTACTATATACAATGTTCTCCCAGTTCTGTTCACTTCACTTTGCATCAGTTCATGTAAGTCTTTCAAGGGTTTTCTGAAAAAAATCTGCTTGTCATTTCTTATAGCACAATAGTATTTCATCACAATCATATACCACAACTTGTTCAGGCATTCACCAAAAACAACATCCCCTCAGTTTCCAATTCTTTGTCACCACAAAAGGATTTTTATAAATATAGATCCTTTTCCTTTAAAAACAATCTCTTTGGGGGTGGCTAGGTGGCGCAGTGAATAGAGCGCTGGCCCTGGAGTCAGAAGGACCTGAGTTAGGAGGAGCTGGCCTCTGACACTTAATCCACACAAACAAAAAACCTAGCCGTGTAACCTTGAGCAAGTTACTTAACCCCAATTGCTTTAAAACAAACAAACAGAACAAACAAACAAACAAAAACAATCTCTTTGGGATACAGACCTTTTAGTGGTATTGCTGGGTGAAAGGGTATGCATGGTTTGATAGCCTTTTGGACATAGTTCTAAATTGCTCTATACAATTGTTAGGTCAGTTCACAACTCTACCAATAGTACATTAGTTTCCCAATTTCCCGAATGCCCTCTAATATTTGTCATTTTCCTTTTCTGTCATATCAGTGAATTTGATAGGTATGAGGTAGTGCCTAAGAGTTGTTTTAATTTGCATTTATCATATCAATAGTGATTTACATAATTTTTCATATCATTATAGATAGCTTTGATTTCTTTATCTGAGAATATCCTATTCATGTCCCTTGACCATTTCTCAACTGGGGAATGAATCACATTATAAATTTGACTCCACTGTCTATACATTTGAGAAACGAAACCTTTATCAGAGAAACTTGCTGTAAATTTTTCCTCTGTTTTATGCTTTTTCTTCTAATGTTGAATATATTGGTCTTATTTGTGCAAAGCATTTTTTAATTTAATATATTCAAAATTATTCATTTTATATCACATAATGCTATCTCTTGTGTGGCAATAATTCTTCTCTTATCCATATATCTGACAGGTAATCTGCTCCATATTCCCTTAATTTGCTTATGGTATCACCGTTTGTGTCTAAATAACATTCCATTTTGATCCTATCTTGGTATAAAATGTGGAGTGTTGTTCTATACCTCATTTCTGCTAAACTGTTTTCCAGTTTTCCTAGCAGTTTTTGTCAAATAAGAAGTTTTTGTTCCAAAAGTTTGAATCTTTGTTTATCAAACACAGGATTACTATGGTTGATATTTAATCTATTTTACTAATCCACTTCTCTATACCCAGTACAGATTGCTTTAAGGATTACTACATTGTGATACAGACTGAGACTAATATGGATAGGCCTTCTTCCATCACTTTTTTTCCCTTGATATTTTCGACCTTTTGTTCATCCAGATGAATTTTGGTATTATTTTTTCTAGCTTTGTAAAAAGTTTTTTTTTTTTTTTGTAGTTTGATTGGTATGGAAATAAATTAGTATATTAATTTTGCAAAATTGTCATTTTTATATTAGTTCAACCTATCTTTCCTTGATTTCTGAGACTGAGACTGAAATTATCTATATTCTGTTCCAAATTTTCCTGAATTGAAGAAATATGGATGATTTTCCACCTCCTTTCCCTCAGGGAAGGTACTTAATTCATCAACAACAACAACAACAAAAATAAGCCAATGTTTCCTGTCTGCTCCACCTTTGGCAATGCACCCATTCAAAATCTGCAGAAAGTTTCAGAAGTTGAATTTGTTTATTACTCTGGGTCTAAAATTAAAGCAATTTGAATCTTTCCTAACAGGCTAAAACAACATGCATAAATTATATCCTTCCCACAATGAACCTCAGAATAGGATATTATAGGAGACAATTTTTAAGTCAGTAATTTGTCAGCACAATGTCTTCCATTTGGCCTTGTTGTAGATGACATAAATTTATTGTAACCATTTCTGTAGATTCAGATTTGGGCCTCATGGTTTGGAACTATATTTGGCATGATTTGGCTTTCCTTTGTACAATTGCTGGCAAAAATCACAAGATAGCTATCCAGCTTGAACACTGATACAAACTTCTGTATCTCCGTGAATGAAATTACCATTCTTGCAGTCTCATGCATTCTCAATCTCTTCCTCATTCTTGACTCTCACTTAAATGAAACTGCTTTCTTCAAAGATACCATTGATTACTTTTGATTGCCAAATATGATACTATTTTGTTAGTCTTCATCCTTCTTGACTTACAGGTAGCATTTGACATTTACCATCACCTTCTCCTGAGAACTTACACTATCTTCTCCATTGTCATATTAGATGGCTAGGTAGCACAGTGCTTGGCCTAAAATCAGGAAAATCCGAGTCCAAATCTGACCTTAAAAGCTGAGTGACATGTATAACCTATGTCAAATTGCTTGCCTTCTCAATGAGCAGGAAGGAAAGGGAATGAACTTGGAACTCAAAATTTAAGAAAAATGAATGTTGAAATTTTTTAGTGGGTAATATTGGAGAAAAAAAATTAAATGTATTTTAAAAGCTGTGTAAAATCTTAGGCAAGTCACTTAAACTCTGCCTAAGTTTCTTCATACTTGAGTAGTATTTACTTCTCAGGATTATTGTTATTGTTCAGTCATTCAATTATGTTTAACTCATCATGTCCCTGTGGACCATAGCACACCTATATTGTCAATGTAATTTTCTTGGTAAAGATAGTGGAGTAGTTTACCATTTCTTTCTCCAATGAATTAAGGCAAACAAGGTTAAGTGACTTGCCCACGGTAATATAGCTACTGTCAGTGGTTGGATTTGAATTTAGCCCTTCTTGACTCCAGGTCCAATGTTCTATTCATTGAGGCATCAAACTTCCTCTCAATGTTATAGAAAAGAACAAGATTACATAGCTAGTCAGTTTAAATGGTAGGACATGAAATAGGATCTTTCTTATTTTCTTAACTTGTAAGATAATTACTATTTAATTCTGTTCTCTCCGGTTCTACATACCAACTATATCGGTTCACTTGTTTTTCTACCTACCCTACACTCCATCTTCTGTGTCCCTTTGAACAAGCAGTCCCACATCCCTGGAAGTAGACCCTTCTCTTTTAGGCCGAGCCTGACTCAGGCTGGCTTAGTGCTTCAAGTTCAGAATAAGAACAGATAGTACACCCAAAGGTTAAAAAGAAGATTTTTACTTAGTCACAAGAGAAATGGGATATCAGAAAAGATATAGCATTGATTTAGCTGGACATAGTTTTCCTGCCACTATGTTAGACATAGTTGTCTGAAAATCCTGGATGAAGGAGATTGCAGCTCCTCAGAGCCTAGCTTTTATATCTAGGGTATCAGGAAATTCTCTATAAAAACTGCTTTATATGTACATATGTAGGTTATGAAATAAGTTAAAAGAATTACATGAGACATTTTATATGGCACTTGGGAGGCCAGGGAGAACTGTTCCACATGGGACTTTGTGGGCATCCTTCTATACAAAGGCACCAAGGATGGTATTTTAAAGTACAATGCTTGATCACCCTCAGGAGCCCAGAGATCTTTTCAGTTTAGGGGAGGTGGAAAATGTGCTAAGTACTATCATTGTAATCTATCTTCTGGAGATGGTGGGAGGCTTGGTAGAATGTTTCACACAATTAATTTAGAAATAGATGGAGCTTTCACTCTCTCCTATAACTCTACTTTCCTATAGGAATTCTAATAATGCTTGTGGGAGAGGCCTCTGAACAATGGGTCCAGCAGAGGCCCTAGCATAGAAGGGAATTAGCAGCACCTGTAGGTGCACTTAGCCTTATATTGAGGTTCTGATAGTGAGAAGATGCCCTTCAGAACTCCACATAAATAAGGACATTGATAGTCTGTATCACAGTGGGGCACCAGAAAAGCAGGAAGAAGAGGGACAGTAGCAGAAGAAAAGGCTGTAGTCAGTGCTATAGGCAGTACTGGATGTATAGTGGACAAGTACATGAGTTTCAGAGGCAAGGGCGAGGCAGACCCAGGGTAGCACTTTGCTTAATATAACCTAGAACTGATTGATATCAATAGTTCTTAGTGGATTTTGGACAACTCCTTCCTTAGGATGGCTTGAAGGTGTACAGGAGGATATTGCTGGGAGTTGGCCAGCCTTCTGGCAACAGAAGAGAATTAGAAATGTTAACCCCATCCCTCTTGAAGAAGTCCCTTAGTAAAACCCTCTAAGGGAGCAAACATTTGTTTTCACCATTCCAATGTGACTTCCAGGGAGGCAGAAATCTTGGCTAGTGGACCAGGAAAAGAAGTGGGTGTCAGTACAGAATGCTTATTATTACTAAACTTGGCCCTGGCACAGGCTACATGCTATAGTGTAATGGCATATTAGTTACCTTATTACAAAGGACCCTGACCCATGAAAAAGAGTTATATCATTATTTGGTCCCTCCCATTGAGGGAGGTGAACCTTGGGTTTTAGGTACCCATTCTCCTTTCTATTCTCCCATTCCTTCAAGGAGTTGTTACATTGATTGTTGATACTATAATAGATTATATGGATTATAAATGATATATTAGAAAAAAAAGGGTAATTAGATTCTTCAAGTCCAACACCTTGTTTATTTATTATTTTTTAGCTATACTTCTGGTTCAATTTTTCTTTTCTCTTTCTAATGCTGCTTGTGTCAGGGATTCTGAATTGCTAATATTATGGGTGTTCAATAGTAGCTCTAAAGCCATTTAAGTTGTGGAGAGTCCTAAGGGGTAGAATGTGGTATGAGCAATACCTGACCTGCAGGCTAGGCTAGTTTGGTTTGTTTTATTTATTTCTATTGGAAGATCCTGAAACCATTTTTAGTACTTAATTGACTCAAGGGACCAAGATTGGATCATTGACATGGATTTGGAGTGGCCTAAATTCAAAATCAAGTAAATAAGAAGACAGATGTGCAGATCCCTCTGGCTTAGCCAGTGTATCAGAATGGCCAACCAAGAAGCATAAAATGCACTCAACTGAATCAATGCAGTGTCCTTGCTAGGTTTTCTATCTGTACTTTGATTAAGTAAATCGAATTTTGCTTGCTGTTAGGTGATTTTTGAGTTTCTCATTTCATTCCAATTGTAAATCCGAGGTACTAGACTTGCCAGCATGATATAAGGCCTAAAACAACCTCCAATGTAAGCAAAACAAATTTAAAAAAATAACTTTCAAATTCAACAGTTTATAGAATCTGCTTGATGAATGGAGCCTATCACATCTATGGGGTGATCTGGGGGTACAAGTCACATTGATTAAGAGTGGGGCATTTTGTTTCCTGTGAAAATATTTTGGATGCCTTGATTGAAGATAGGTTATATAACCATTCTCCACAATAAAATTTGGAAAGCCAGCCCTGGGGGGTTGGGGATATTGGGAACATACTGAATAATACTGTATGAAGGAATGGCATATAGTTTTGTTAGAGGACAATCCCATATTTGCTATCACTGAGAAAATAGAATGTAACCAACATTTACATTCACTGATTCATTACATAAAGCTTGAAGTTTAACTGAAGCTCCTTGTTGTTGCATGGACCTTACTTTGGATCTTATTCATCTAGAGGCCTGAGAGTTCATAAATATACCTCAGAGAATTGAGCACAAGCTTGGAATCACACAGGATATTAGGGATCAACTAGTCTAGCCCTATCAATTTAAAGAGGAGGAAGTTGAGGTCAAACGAAGGAAAGTGGCATGTTAAAAATCAAATTTTGTGGAAGATTCTATATAGCATGTTGGTGACACACAGATAGTAATAAAACAGTTCCTGCCCTCAAGGATTTTATATTCAAGAATCAAGGATTTTAATATTCAAGAATGCAATTAGATATTTTCAAAATGTACATGTTTGTATGAATCTATGTAATATATGGGCATGTTTATAATGTATACATGCATTATTATATAATATATAAGATATGTAGCATAATTTATAACACTTATACATATTTATAATTGCAAACTAATTTGCAACTGGGGGATCAACATCAGATTAGTACAATAGGTGGTATTTGATCTGATAGATGAAAGAAGTTATAGATTCTGCAAAGCAAAAAGGAGGAAGAAAATAATTTCAGATATGTGGGAAAGCCTCCATGGAAACAAGAGATAGGATACAATATATAGGAAGTACAAGTAGGTCGGTTTGATGGGAATCTAGAATTGGTAGACTAATATGGAATAAGTATTGTAAAGGTAGCCTGGACCCAGATTGGGAAGGGATTTAAATCTGTACCCTATTTTTCCAATGGAAATTATTCCTTTATGCTTTAAATTCTTTAAGCTCTTCTGAAGAAACACACTGGAATAAATACAAATATACCATTACTTTGGTTTTATCTACCTAGTAAAGGTGATGACAAGAGCTGAAAGATTATTGAGTTAACTTAATCAAGGTCTGACTAGCCAGTCTATATATGTGAATATAGAATATATTATAGTGTTACAACAAATACATATACATTTATGTGTATGTGTATACACATAAATATATATGTTATATATGTGTGTTGCAAGTATCATATGCACACATGCATATGTGTATGTGTATTCTCAATAACAGTTTTGCTTTTTCCCCTAATTTTTAAGGGCATACTAGTCCAGATCTGCAACTACATAAGTTTAGTTATCTATATGGATTTATGGAGTCCCTGATGTGGAAACTCTGTCTAACAATGCAAAATAACTGCTTTCTAAAATGTATAGTTTTAAAGAATTGTTTGAGATATTTAGTGTTTAAGTGGTTTGCTCATTATCATAAATCTAGTGTGTTTCAGAGGTCGGATTTGAAACCAGATTTCCAGAATACAAAGTCAACCTTCTTTCTTCCATGTTATGCTGCTTTTCTCTCTCCATCATACATAATTACTTTCTAAGAAAAGACTTGGATGTCAAGTCCTATGACTTCATTCATTTGTTCTTCTCCATTCCCTTCCACCCTTGAACTGTGCAGAGAAAGATATCACAAGGATGTAATTAAAAGAAATGACCAGGGAATAAGAACTGCCCATTGGGAGAAACAAAGTTATGAGGATTGTCCTGGCTGACAACACCCACATTCCAAAGGTGGGGGCCAGATGAGGGAGAACTGCTGCCCTCCCCCCACTTCAGCTTCGTCATTAACTTCATAAACAAAAAGGTACAGATGTTACACATTCATTGAAAATGCATTACTTTATGAGTTGCTTAACAGTTGTTTCATCATTGGTACTTAGTGAGAACCTTCCTTAAGGAAAACCTCAATGTGTCACAGGCACATTTATAACTCAGAATGTCTTTGATTAGAAATATCTGGTTTCTGTCTGCAGCCCAAGTAATTCAGAAGCATTTTCAAACAGGATGACCTATTGTCGATCACAGGCTTCCACAGAACTAGCTTAACAGTGACTACTAGAAATGCTCCATGGCCATCACTACGTTTTCCTTAAGTCTTTTTAACTATCTCAATCCTTCTAGGTATTTTTTTTCCTCCACCACTCAGCAACTTAGTGCTTGGATAATTTCCCAGCAGCAGTTTCGCCTGAGTTAAAAATCAGCTAACACCCACAGAAAGATTTTGTTTTTTTTCTTTCTTTATGAATTGAGCTTTAAATCTTTACCTTGATTTAGTGAAAAAATAAAATTGGACAATAGTCAATGTCTCATTTGTATATATTTATACGAATACTGTAACCTGGAGGGTATCTGCTAACCAAAGATATACAGCCATTAACCCTCAGCTAAACAGCTTACCAAAAAGCCTTTTCCGGGAATGGCTTTTAAATGCACAAGCAACTCAAATCTAAAGGCAGAGATATTTGAAGCATACACAAACATACAAGCTTTTTAGATAAACACATTTTCAGGGAGCTTTTGATGAAAGTGATAAGTTACATTATTACCCTTCAGCAGACACTTATCAGCTATAAACATAGGGTGGTTTAGGCTAGAAATCAACCCTCAGGGAAAAACTGAGAGAATTCTGGGACTCACATTTATATAGATCAACATGAACCTGAGACTCACTTTTATTTTCATTTATTAAAAAAGTCTGTGGTCCACTCCTTCAATTTCAAATCCATTAGCATCCTGCCCCCTTAAAGGGGAAGGGGAAAGTAACTGGATTTTATGGACTGATTGCTGATGGTTAAGCTACTGCTCTATTGGTTTTGAGTGCAGAGTTCATTTTAGATACATTATCCATAAACCAGATTTCCAATAGAAGCCATAGCTCCTAATAAGCTTGGGAAATGAGCACAGTTAGCTTGGTCAAACGGAGGCTGCAGACAGGGCTAGGTCTCCTAAATGTCTAATACACTGTAAGTATTGGTATAAATGACCAATTTTCTTCCCACTTCCACACAATTATGTTTCTTGTATGCAAAGGTTGGTTTCAGTTTAGCTGGCCACCAGATGAACTTGAAAATCCTATAAAAAGCAGATTAGAGTAGGAGTTTCAAACATTTTCCCTGTCATGCTCTCTCAAGCAACGTATTTGTCAACTTATGTAACTCCTTTCTGCTTGCCACACATACTCAGCAACTGACTTTTCCAATGTAGAATGGTGTGTTAGAATCATTTTCATGATGTACTTAATCCCTTTCAACAGATAAATACATTTTATTACTGGATAAAAAGATACCAGTCATGAGATAGGTTCATGTTTCTTTCCATTTTCAAATGTAATATAATATTATGTAATATCATTTAAAAGTACTGGAAAAATAAGAAGAAAATTTGGAGTTAAGAACTTACTCAATCTTATTTTAAGTCCTTTTATTTCAATCAACCAACCTACAAATATGTGTTATGCACTCACTACTAAAATGATCCCTACTCTCAGAGGGCTTACATTTCAATAGGGAAATACCATGCACATATGAAAGTATTTCATATAATATTTATTTTAATATATATTTCACATAATATTTATTTATTTTCATATATATATTTATTTTTAATATTTATATTCATATAATAAGTATTTCAGAATAATTACATACTCAAAAGTACTAAAAAAATTAGAATGGGAAAGTCATTTTAGACATTTTCACTGAAGAACAATTAAAAATTGAATGATGGGATTAATTCTTACAGTTTAGGTAGAGAGGAAAGGAGTAGTGGATAGAGAATTGTACTCTGAGTCAGGAAGAGTAGTATTCATTTCATGTCTCTTACATATTATAATCTGGTATGACTTAACCTTTAACTTCTCAGGGTTCCAGACAAATTTCTTAGACTGTAAATTCCTAAACAGGTGTTGAATTTCATTGCAAATTGTATAGAGATCAGAAAAAAAAAAAAGTGAAAAGCAGGGAATGATGGAAGGTGGGAGGCATAGAAGGAATGAGGGAGAGAGAATGAAAGAGACAGAGACAGAGAAAGAACTAGCAGATGCATGAGAGACAATGTTATTATTACTTTTTTTTGACAGCACCTACTCAGTCAAAGCAAAGGGGAGAGTTTCAGATATTTTACTCCATATGAGTAATATAAAAGTTTGTTTACATAATTCAATGAACTTTACCTTTCATTTCAGTTGGAGAGTTATTTACTCTGATTTGCCCACATCATTACTTTAGTCATATCACAATTGTACTACATTGTTACTATTACTGCATTACTCGTGTTACTATGGAGAAAGTTATATCAAGTTATAGCTTGTCTTCTCATTTAAAACTTTTAATCATTCATATATGTTCCTCCTGGACTGATTATTATTTTTCTTTTAATGTTCTTTTTTAAATACCACAAACAATTCTGATTTACCTATTCCCTTTGAGGGCTTACATAAAACAATTAATAATAATAATAATAATAATAGCTATATTTATGTAGCACTTCCTGTGTGCCAAACACTGTGCTAAATGCTTTACAATTATTATCTCATTTCATTTCCACAGCAACCCTGGGAGGCATGTGGTATTATCCCCATTTTACAGATAAGGAAACTGAGGTGAACAAAGTTTAAGTGAGTTGGCCCAGGGTCACACAGATAGTAAGTGTCTTTCTGATTCCAGGGCCTGGAGCCTATGCATGGTACCACCTAACTACCCAAAGAGAAGCTGTTAGCCAAGACTAATTACTACCAACTCTATCTTTGGGAGCATACGGAACTTTCTTCACCGATTGCTCCATCACCTCTGGGCAAAGAGGAAGGAGATGTGTTTCACCTTACTAGTTCTTCTGGAAATAATATTATTTAATTTAATCTAAACTCAGCTGTGTTTTAGGGTTGTTTGCAGTTACATCATTATTGTCATTTACATGTGTGTATACACATACATGTATAAGCATATATTTGCATAAACATAATGCATACATATGTACATATGTGTGCATACACATATCTACATATATATCCTGATTTTGCATTTGCTTTCTTAGTTCTGCATCAATTCATATAATCTTTTCTTATTTCCATGAAATCTTAGATCACCATTTCATACTATACAATAATTATATATAATAATCGTTCCAAAATGGAAGGAAACTCATTTTGTTTATACTTCTATGCTACCCCCCCAAAAAAAAGTACTGCTATTTTGATATTCATAGGACCTTACCCTCTGAGTTTGACTTCCTTCAGATATATGCCCAGAAGTAGGATTGTGGAGGTGAAATTAGCACTTTGTTGACCTCAAATTGACAATTTGGACTGAAATGCCGATTTAATTCACCCATCAGTTAATTGAAATCTATGAAGTGAGTCAATGAATTGATTCAACTGAACAACAGTTTCCCTCCTCTAGCTCTGCTGATGGACTGAATTAGCTAAATTGACAATTTGATTTGGTTTTATTTAAACACCATTTCAATTTGAATCTCATCCCACTTTCTTGATGGTTTTGAATAAGAAACTCGATCTAGGATAAGATATATCCCAAGTTGACTCTTGCAGACTGACCTGAATTTTTATATCATGAAAAATTTGAAATTATTGTTTCTGTAAGTATATTGGCATATCTCAATTTGTGTTAAACTAGAAATTAAATTGTTTATTCTTTTGTACCACTTTAGCTGTCTAGAACGAATGGTTATGGTTTAATGCCCTGGACGTTATTACATAATTTCTCTGCCATAAGACAGAATAGAAAAAACAATAGCTTCCACATTCTTATACTATACTAATTTGTGTGCACATTGTATTTATCTAGTTGATTAGAGCATAGCATATTATAGAATTTATCTAATATAAACTATTTGAGGGGAAGGACTGTTTCCTTTGTATTTGTGTTTCACTAGAAGCTAACATACATTCGGCACTTAATAAATGCTTGTTGGATTGAATTGAGATGACTTTGAAACAAGAAATGTATTTGGAATATTTTGAAAAATTTAAATAGCTATGCAAATTTGAGGCTACTAAGTGTCTCAGTGGATAGAACCTTTGGTCTGGAATCCAGAAGACTCGAGTTCCAATCCTGACTCAGACATTTACTAGTTCTGTGACATTAGCAAGTCACTTAACATCTGTTTACCTTAATGCCCTGGAGAAGGAAATGACAAACTACTCCATTGTCCTTGTCAAGAAAACTCCATGGACAGCATGGTCCATGGGGTCACAAAGAGTTGGACACAACTAATGGCGACAACAACAGCAATGCAAATTTAGGTAATGGTGGTATCAAGGGAGAAGCTCTAGAATTAGTATCAAAACCTTGAGTTCTCCTCTCTGGTCTAACACATACCAAGTGTCTGAGCACAGGAAAGCCATTCCAGTTCTCTGAGCCTCAGTTTAATTGTTTGTAAAATGGAAGTAATTTGCACTGCAAATTTCACAGCATTATCATAAAGGAATTATCTTGTGAACTTTAAAGCACTATGGAAGAGTGAAATATCATTATCCTGAGTATTCAGGGATATCCACTGTTTCTTTCTGAAAATGATACTCTGAGAATCTAGGCATCTTCATTTTCTTTTCCATTCCTGACTTTGATCCAACCATTTTCCATTTATTTGTTCATTCAGTCATTTGTCTATTTATTCATTTGTTATTTTATTTATTTGGCCAAATGGGCCACTTTGAATTCAGAAGACCTTGCTTAATGGAAACTTTTTAAAGCCTATCCAGTCATCACCAAACTGTCATCATGGAATCTTGGGCTATCATGAATATGGGGTATATGTGGCAGACTTGCTAACAGGAACTGTTAGCATTAATCTGCTGGCCTATTGAACTCTAAAGATGTTTCACATTACATTCTTTGATGGCCCTTGGCCTCAAGCTGAAAGATTACCAGTCCTTCATCTGAAGACACATAAATGCTCAGAGCTTTTAGTCTTTAAGGCGATTAAGTAACTTTTTTAAGTAATTAATTGAACTTTTAGTTTTTGTGTTTTTTTCCAGTGCCAAAGAACTATGACAAAGCACCATTTTAATATAGGAAAACAAATCTGTTGCAGTTAACAATTCTTCCTTTTTGCAAAATTTTAGTAGTTGGGATTGCAGAATGGTGATTGGTGAAGATCAGTGTTGTAGATTTTTAGATTTGGGATGCTTGAATACAGTAACTTGTTGAGAGGTATGAAGGTATAGGACTGAAACATCCCCTGATTTATTCAAAATTAGCTAAAGAGGGTCTTATATACAATGACAGCTTCTATGGGCCCATATGAGCCCAGAAAGACACTTTATCTGACCTTATTATGAAAAAGAAAAAGAGATTTTCTAGGCTTGTTTTAATGATTAGAGCAAAAAGCAAAGGGAAATTTACAGTTTGGGGACACATATCAGTCTTATAACAAATATCCAGAAAACAGCTTCCATTTGCCTTTCATACCAGGCATCAAAAGCCTTGTAGTGATACTTCATTTTTTTTCTCAAAATTGTATAGGTGAAATGATTAGTCAAATTCTATTGGAGAGTAATAATTAATTAGAATTATTAAAAATCTCAACAAGGTAGAAAGGCCTCATTTATTAATATAGCATATAAAATATCAATATGCATGTATATATATTTCACAGCAATCAGCATCAATTCACTTATATTCCTTAGGCTGAGGAAGTTGATAGTACTTCCAGGTACAGAATTCTAACAGCCCAAAACCATATTGTTATTGCTCATAATAAAAGAGGTCAAAAGTTACAGAGAATGGATATTATGAAAAACATTTAAGCCATTAAAGTTGTATTGACCCTGTTCTAAACTCCACTTGTACACTTAGTAAACGTCTTTGCCAGGTTACCTGGTAGACTGCTGCCTCTTTCTTACCCTATATTCCATCTCTCCTTATTCACTGGTTCTAGAAAGGAAGCCAAAAACATGCACAACATTCCCTCATCTTAAAGAGGCATGCACGTGCACTCATGTACACAGCTGTAGAAGTAATATTTTTAAAATATGAGTTTTATGTTTTCCCTCTCATATTAAAAAAATCTCCAGTGACTTTCTATTACTTTTAAGTTAAAATATTAATTATCATTCAGCACTTAAAACTTTTCACAATCTGGGTCTACGCTAAGTATTCTGTGGTCTAATCAAACTAGCTCACTTACTGTTCATGCCTAGCATTTCTTCTCTTATCTTTATCCATTGCCTCAATTTGTCCCCTAGGATGAAACATACTTTCTGTATTATTTCTTTAGGTTTTCTTTTTTTTTTCAAAGATGCTCATAAAGCACCTCCCATTGGAGGTCTTCTGATAGGCCAAAACTTGACCATTTCCCAAGGGACATTATAAATCACTAAGCTAGTTAGAACCAGAATCATTTAAAAAGTTGGAACAAGTTTGGTTTTCTAGCACATCGCTGAGTAGGAATCATCTGATTAGAAAAGAAACAACTCTTCTTCATCCTTAGTCAGATCTCCTTCCCCAGCTTTTCTTTTGTCCAGGAGAAAACATTTAAAGTTTCCAAAAATATAGAGGGCTTTGGACTTTGCAATCTCTCTAGAAAGGTTCTAGCAGTATCACTGGATCAAGTGAGGAAAATGTGTGCATTAGGAGGCAAGGACAGAGTGGATATAGATTTGTTGTGTTTAAGGGGAATTTCTTGGACACCTCACAAATACCAAAAAAGGATTTTGTGCATCCAGGAGTTGTAAATTACCTCTTTACTACTTATGTTCTCTAAGTTGGATCCCACTTTACCCTTGATTCTGCAAATGCTTGTGAGAATGAGCATAGGCATGTCATTGCAGCTCCATTGTGGAAACATATCAGAGATGTTTTATTGGTTGGAAGTTTTATCCCAACTGTTTTAACTCTACCATATTGATAAATTCCCAATTCTAAAGGCCCTTTAAAGCTGCCTAATGCAATTGATTACCAAATGTTAATCATGGGGAAAATTCCACTGGTTGACTTATACTGATAGCATTAAAGTGAAGAAGTGAAGAGGACTATACATCCCTTAGAGACCTGACAGAAACATGTAACCAAGTTCTAGAGACCTGGTTTGTGAATAGAATTGGGAGTTTGTACACAGACACTCAAAGCTTATATGGTCTATGTTACCATAGTACTCAGCACATAGAAGGCACTGAATAAATACTTGTTGATTGATTCTTTGTGGAAGTGATTTGAATCAACCATCCCACCCCCTGCCATTTCTGTGTTTCCCCTATGTCTGTTTTGTAACAGACATCATAAAGTTAGTTTTGGTTAAGCTTCTATCATTAGGCTCTTTCTGCCCCATACAGGAAGTTTTATTGTAAGGATGGGAAGCTATTCCAATATTTCAGTGTCTGGACCATTGAGACTTTCTCTATTTTAACCTAAGAAAGAAAGGTGATGGAAACATCTTATTTAATATGGCACACACATGACTACTGAAAGTAGTCTTTAAAGCTATGATTACTTTCACTCAACATCCTATTACACTTTAAGTTCAGAGAGCATTTCTTATAGGAGCATTTCAAAGTAGATTGAATCACCACAGCCCTGGGAAAGGGTAGGTTCCAGAAACAAAGTCTGAAATCAAGCAAAGTCAAGAATCCTTGCAAGTAGCTACGAGTATTCCAGATTATGTACTAGTATGTTGGATGGGAAGAAAAAAATGCCAAATGCCTCTAATCAGGCAACAAGTATTTAAAGTCAACTCCCATTTGTTTGGATTAAGTAAGGAGAGTTCTAATAATTTTAGGAAGAAAATAAAATTAGTTTGATGTATAATAACAATTCACTTTTTATTTTTTACAATTTGTTATTTATTTTTAACATTTTGAAAAAATCGAGTTTCAAATTCTCTCTCTTACTCCCTCCCCTCTCCAAATACCTGGAGACAAGCAAAATGATATCAATTATACACGTGAAATAATGTGAAACATGTTTCCTTATTAGCCGTATTGTTGAAAAAAAATGAAGTGAGTAAATTATGCTTTGTACTCAGAATTCATCAGTTCCGTCTCTGGAGGTGGATAGCATTTTTTTTCTTTTTTGTTATGGGACCTTTGGAATTGTCTTGGATGACTGTATTGATCACAATAGCCAAGTTTTTCATGGGGGACAATCATTGCAACATTGCTGTTGCTGTGCACAATGATCTCCTGGTACTTCTCACTTCATTTTGCTTTTGTTCCTATATATCTTGTCAGGATTTTATTTTTTCCTGAAACTACCCACTTCGGTTATTTCTTAAAGCACAATAGTACTCCATTAAATCATGTTCTGCAACTTGAATAACTTTACTTTTAAATTAATTATGAATATATATGTATCTGAAGCTATTTCCATCACTTTTAAGTATACATCAGAAGTCCTTATTCTTTTGTTCTCCTTTGCTTTTCCTCCAATGATCATTATTCATATAGGTAGGTACTATTTTTATGATAGAGAAAACTAAACGATGGAGACACATACACATGCAAAAATATGAATTTTACTTTAAAGTGCTATAATTTTGTCTCATACCCCCAACAGATTACCTCTTTAATGAGAGTTTATCCTGGTTAATCTGAGAAATAGCCTTAATAACACCAATAAACAGCCTAGCCACATGCTAAGTGGTGGAGTGAAGCCAGACCTTGATTAAAATTTTGCTAGAGAAAATCTAAAAAAGTATGACACCTACACACAATTAATGAACGTTTGTTTGCATTTCTTAATGCCTCTTTTGGGAGACCCTAGCTGTGTGGGGGTATTTTCTCACTAACCTTAAGAGGAGAATGGGAGAATGTTGTTCACACACACACACACACACACACACACACACACACAAACACAAACACAGAGACAGACAGACAGACAGAGATAGAGACAGAGGCAGAGAGACAGAGACTGAGAGACATAGACACACACAGAGACAGACACAGAGACACATACACACGTACACAGAGACAAAGGCAGAGAGAGAGAGAGAGAGAGAGAGGGAGAGAGAGAGAGAGAGAGAGAGAGAGAGAGAGAGAGAGAGAGAGAGAGAGCCCTTATCCGTTGAGAATTTTTTAAACAGTGGAAATGGAAATAGGAGCAAAAACAGGAAATTTGACCCTAGCAACCTGGCTCAGCCTCCTTGTCTAGTCTATCTTCAACACTATTGCTGCTACTCCAATTGCTTAGCACATAATTAGCCTACATATTAGGAACCTCAGGTTTGTACATCTCACTTACCACATTTCCTATACATTCTTAAACATTTCAAACAGAAAAAAGGAGAAAGTGATTTTAATTTGAGGAAAAAAAAAGGTATACATATAACTTCTATCACTTAAAACAAAAGAAGAAAAATAATGCTTAAATATTCTAATAATATCCTTCTTTTATTCTTTCTTCCCCTCTCATTTAAAATAATATCCAATGATACAAAGTCCTGCATGATTTCTGACTCCATAGTTTACCAGTGCTCAATGGAATGGGTTTTCTCCCCTCCCACCCACCCCCACTCTCCCTTTTTATGGCTGCATATTAAAAGTAAACCAGTCTCTGCCAGGTTTGGATAAAAGGCTATTTATTTTCAACCAATTTGATAGCTGCAGTTTTCAGTAATTGAATTTTCTGTGGTCAGAAAAGTAGTAATCTTAGAAACCGAATAAATATTTTTTAATAAAATGGAACACTGAGAAACCCTACAATAATGTCAAAAATGTAGCCACTTATGGATGAATAAATATTTTAAGAAATTTACATTTCACCCAAAGCTTTATGTTTCTGACTTCTCCAGAAATTTTGAGCAGCGTAATATTTTGCTTTGGGGAGGGGGTTTGGTTGGATTTACACAAAATCAGTAAACTCTTTTTCTTCTTTGGTGTATGCACCCTATGGGAACTGTTCTGAACATTGGGGAAGCTCAAGGCAGTGGCTATCATCAATAGCTCTTCAGTTTAATTGCTGCACTGAGAACTTCATGCCACCTGCCTCACATGTTGGAAGAACAAAATCAATATTCTCTAATGCCCGATAATCATCAGAGATGATAATTCCCTTAAATGTCTATGTTTGTTTGTTTCCTTTTTGAGGGGCTGGCAATGAGGTGGGGAAGTGAGTTATTGGGAAATGTTTGGATCTTGAGTCAAAAGACCTGAGATGCTAGGAACAGATATATCTTCCTTATATGCATAAATCTGATCACATTCCTTTACTCCTTAAAACGCCTTAATTAGGTAATGAAGAGATAGTCAATCAACCAACAAGTGCTTGTTGCTTGTTAATTAATCATTGTTATTTAAGTCCTTTTAAGGAGAGCTTTCTTGTTACTGTAAAGGGTATCACGATTCTCCTACTCACCCAATCTCACAATGTATAATCCTCAACTCCTCATACTCTCACTCCATTTTTGTCCTTTATTTGTATCCCCAGCATTTTGCATAGTACCTACCTAGTAACAGAAGCTTTACCAATGCTGGCTGGTTAACTAATTGTCAGGTATTGTACAAAGTACTGGGATACAAGTATAAAAAATGAAAAGAACCTTACTCAAAATGAGTTTGAATGATAATGAAGGAGATAAGCATAGATAGATAGATAGATAGATAGAGCATAGATATAAAGATTTCATATAGGTATTTATACATGACATTTAAGCAAAAAGGTGTTTGAAAAGGAACAAGCAATTGAGTGACTGAGGATAAGAAAAAACTTCTTGTGGAAGATTGCATCTAAGTTGCATCTTAAAGGAAGAACAAGTCTCTGTGTAGTGGAGATAAAGATGGATTGAATTCTTTATACTGCAGATGGCACTGAGATGGGAGACGGGGTAGTGTACAGTCAGTTTTGTTGTGAAAGAAGAGCAATTTAATTGTATTACAGAGTTTGGAAGGTGAAATAATGCCCAATAAGTTTAGAGAGGTAGTGTTAGTCCAGGATAGTAGGACCTTAAAAGCTAAACAAAGGAGTTTTGTTTTACTTTAGAGTCAAAAGGGGACTACTAGAGTTTATTGCACAGAGAAGTAAATGTGCTTCCTTACTGGCTGCCATATCACATATATACTCTAAAACCTGATATTCCATCCATAGACTGCTATCCACCAAACAATTAGCCTTATCCAACATTTGAATACATCGCTTTGGGAGCTAGTGAGTTCCCCCTTACTAACAGTCTACAAGCTGAAGACTATTGTGCACTTGAAAGGTATTTTGTATATATGATTCTTGTTTAAGCATCACTAAAAATATAAAACTTCTGTGCCTCCTCCAAACTCTGAGATTGTGATTCTTTCATAACTTTATAGTCTTACCTGAAACTACTTCTTTCCAAATGGTGTATGTTCTAAATGAGCCACAAATTTCAGAATTGCTTCATATATGATCCAGATTTTCTGATTTTAGTCTCACAAATATAATGCCCTCCCAATGTCTGTCTATTGAATCCCTAACCATTCTTTAAAAACAAACAAACAAACAAAACAACTAATATTGTACTGCCTAGTTCTTCATGACTCCATCCTTTTCCTAATCAGATTGATACTGATCTTTCCCTGCCTTTTTTTAACACCTCTCTTATTTAACATATATTGTTTTTTACATTATATTTATTTGTATATGTGTTATAACTTTCCCCTACTAAACTGTATAGTTCTTGAGGGGAGGGATTATCTTATCTAATATGTGTATCACACCCAACTGAACTTTCTGTACATAGCAGGTACGTAATGAATGAAAATGCAGAGAAATTTGTTGGGATAAGTAGGCTGCAGCATGTAACTCATGATGACTTGTGCTGAAGCACTGTGAATTTTATTAACCAGGAAATGAATGACCGGGAAAAGAGTACCCTAGTTATTTATTGAGAATAAAAATAACAGATGGTTTGCCCTAATACTACACTGGTACCCAATAGCTAATAAGATGCCTTTTTACATTATTGTTTGAATTTAATAAAATATTGATTGAATTAAATAAAAAAGACCTAAGAGAAGTTCTTTCCATACTAGGTGGGTTATCTATTAAGGACTCATGTGAAGACATGGCTAAGAACTATACAGGAAAAAGAGGTAAGTTTGGGTTGTGATGTGTGCCATTGTAGGGAATATAATTAGACATGGAATCATGGAACCCTTGGTATTTATAGGATTTGTCTTCAGAAAAATTGGGTTCTAATTCCTAGCTCTTACATATGGAACTTGTATGACTTTGGACAAGTCACTTATCCTCCTATACCTCTGCTTTCTTATGAGATAGGTGGACTAGTTGTCCTAAGATTCCTTCTAGATTTAAATCTGTGATGTGATAGGACATATAAACATTAAATGTAGACCTTTTTCACAGAAAAGCTTCTCACTGTATCATTTAACACTGTAGAGGAAAAATTGGTTGAAGTAATTAGATTTGTTTTAGGCCCATTGCCCAATTTCCTTTGGACTCAGTCTGATCTGGACACATAAGGATACACTAATTTCCATGACTGTACTACTATTCAGTCCTAAAATAGCTATCTTTCTCTATGCATATAACTCTCTTATTTCAAAGTTCTCAAAACACTTTGCCCACCAATTATAATGAATGAAAAATGACTGTGGGATAAGCAACATGTTAAAATGCTGGGGCTACAATGTGAAAATGAGATAATCTCTGCCTTTAAACAGTTAATATTCTAATTGGGGAACACAAAACAAAACAGAGAGTGGTGGCTAGGGAAGGGTTTTGTAGTTTAGAAAGCCACAGGGATGGTGAGTGAAGTCATTAGGGAGAGGGTACATTGACACAGCCTTTCTATGAGCAATAGAAATATTGGTTTGATTACAGTTTCAAATACAAAAGTCAGATTTAGGTGAAACAATAGGTTGGGGGGAGGGGAGAATGAAGTTAGGAAGGCATAGGCTGGTGAGCAAAGTGGGAGACAAAAATGTGGCCAGTGTATAATGTATAAATATTATTGATCTAAAGGATTACGAGATTACTTTATCGAGACTGGACAATTTTTTTAATTTCTTTTTTTTCCTAAACAAATGCTTTATTAACTTCTGTTTTACAACGTTCATTTCCGCCAGATTTTGAATTACAATCATTTGCCCCCCATTATTCCCCTACCCAACCTCCCAGAATAGTAGTCCCACAAGATATCGCTTCCTCCAATCTGCTCTCTCCCATACCTTCTCCCATACCCCCATTGACTTTTCCATTAGAGGAAGGTGAATCTTTGTGTCCCAATGCCTGCACATCTTATCTCCCTATTACAAGCAAAAGAGTATTAATAATAGTATTCATATATATTTGAAACATTTAATGTTACGACCTCGAATTTCAGACCCATTTCCTTCCTCCCTTGTCACCCATTCCTTCTTGGGATATAAGTAATTCAGTATATGTTGTACATGTCTAGCTATGCAAAACATTATCATAGTAGACATATTGTACAAGGCTGCTTATAATTCCCTCCCACTCATCCCACCCCCCATCTGGTCCATTCCCTACATGATCCTGTCCCTCTTCTATAGTGGGTACTTCCAACCTCCCCTCACCCCAAGGATGCCCTCCCATCCATCATCCCTCCTCTCATCCCCCTTCCCCCTATCCTGCTACAGGTTGAGATATCCCATTTAGTATGTATGTCATTTTCTCCCTGAACCAAATTCAATGTGAATGTGGTTTTGCCTTTTTAGCCTTCCTTATTCTCCCCCTCCTTTGCAACCACTTCCCCCCTTCTACATGGGATAGTTTACCCTACCATGTCTCTCCCCATCTCCTCTTGCCACTTTCCTCTCTCACCTCATAATTTCATCCCTTGAGTATTCTCCCTTCCCAACAAATTCAACCTATGCCCTCTATCCATATATAACTGTAACCATATACACACACATTCACATATGTATTCATATGACCACACCCCCTTCTTCCATTATTTTCATAGTGAGAAAGATATCATCAGTCACAGATATTGCTTTTCCATATAGGAATGTAAATAGTTCAACTTTGATAAGTTCCTTTTGATTTCTTTTCCCTGATTACCTTCTCAGGCATCTCTTACTTCTTGCATCTGGATGTCAAATTTTCTATTCAACTCTGGTTTTTTCCTCAAGAATGCTTGAAAGTCCTCTATTCCACTGAATGACCATATTTTCCCCTGAAACAAAATACTCAGTTTTGCTGGGTAGGTGACCCTTGGGTTGAGTCCCAGTTCTTTTGCCCTCTGGAATATCATATTCCATGCCCTTTGATCCCTCAGTGTAGAAGCTGCCAGGTCCTGGGCTATTCTGATTGTGTTTCCACAATATTGAAATTGTTTCTTCCTGGCTGCTTGTAGTATTTTCTCCTTGATCTGGGGATTCTGGAACCTGGCTATAATATTCCTGGGAGTTTTCTTTGTGGGATCTTTTTCAGGAGGTGATCGGTGGATTCTTTCAACCTCTGTTTTGCCCTCTGGATCTAAAACATCAGGGCAGTTTTCCTTGAAAATTTCTTGAAGGGTGATTTCTAGGTTCTTTCCTTGATCATGGCTTTCAGGTAGTCCAATAATTTTTAAATAGTCTCTCCTGGATCTATTCTCCAGGTCAGTGGTTTTTCCCATGAGATATTTCACATTGCCTTCTAATCTTTCGTTTGTTTGGATCTGCTTAACAGCATCTTGATTTCTCATAAAGTCACTAGCTTCCATTTGCTCCAGTCTAACTCTGAAGGAATGACTGTCCTCAGTGAACTTTTGAGATTCTTTTTCCATCTGGCAAATTCGACTTTTTAAGGCATTCTTCTCCTCATTGCCCTTTTGGGCCTCCTTTGCCATTTGAGTTAGTCTATTTTTTAAGGTGTTGTTTTCCTCAGTCAGGCTGTTGACCCTCATTTCATACTTTTCCTGCATCCTTCTCATTTCTCTTTCTAATTTTTCCTCCACTTCTCTTATTTGATTTTTAAAGTCCTTCTTAAGGTCCTCTATGGCCTGCAACCCGCTCATGTTTTCCCCTGGGGCTTTTGGAGCAGGACTTCTGACCTCACAGTCCTTTTCCCGCTCTATGCCCCCAAAATAGTAGTCTAGGGTTGCATTTTTCTGTTTCCTTTGCCTTGGCATGTTGCCACTTAATTGCTTGACTTTGGGGCTTGTTGCCACACTATGGCTTTAAGGCCAGATAGAGGAATTTTTGTCCCGAAAGTGTGGGGGGCAACTTCTGTTTCTGGCAACCTGTAAACCCACCCACGACTTCCACCCTAGATGACAATCCAGATCCAGGGAGGTTAAAGCAAGAGCGATTACCCCCCCATGACTAATCGCTGGATCTCCCCATGATTTGTAGGCTGGGAGCTGGAGCTGTCTCTGAAAACTACAAAATGGCTTGTCTCCTCAGCAGCTTCTAGACCCCAGGGGAGGGAGCTGACGCATTCCCCAAATACAGGTCCCAAAGTCCATAGGACACTAACCTCTTACTTTGTCCTAGGAATGTCTATGTTGATAATTCTGGAGTCGCCACAGCTCCTCGTGTTCTGGGGTTCCTCCAGCTGGCTGCTGGCCCTGCCGCCCTGGGGCTAAAACCTCGGCTCAGGTGGACCTGGGCTCGGCTCACCTCCTGAGCTCTTCGCTCTGCGCGCTGCCAGGTCCCAGACCTCTGTGCTGGTCCTTCCTGAAGGGCTGCTGGCCTGTCCTCAGCGGGAGGTTAGCTTCTCTGTGTCGTTCTGTGGGTGCTGGGGCTCCAGAAGTTGTTCAGAGTCCCCTTTTACATAGTTTGGGGGGAATCTGGGGGCAGAGAAGCTTGGATGAGCTGTTTCTACTCCGCCATCTTGGCTCCACCCTCCGAGACAGAACAATTTTTAACAGGAAGCAGCTTAATAGACATTAGATTGATTCACTGGATGCTGCATTGGAAGAATCATAAAGTAGTGAAATTATGGATAGTACAATCATTCTTACTATAATAATGGTAACAATAACAACAACCAATCATTTATATAGTGCTTTAACATTTGCAGAACACTGTGCATACTATGTCTTCTTTAAACCTCACCTTAACACCCCTGTGCTATAGGTGCTATTATTATCCCCGTTGCAATGTTGAAGAAACTGAACCTGGGAGATATTGAATGACTTGCTGAGGGTAGCACAGTTAGCAAATGCCTGAAGCAGGAATTAAACTCTGATCTCCCTTTTCCAAGTCCAGCACTCTATTTACTAAGTGGCATAGTTGCCTCTCAATTTTTGTCCTTTCAAAAGACTTGCATGTGGTTTGCTGAATGAAAGCACAAAAAGCTTATCATTATATGTGACAGTTGCATGTCCTCATGAGGGAAAAATAGAATGTAACTTCATTGAAGAGCAAATAAATTCTATGAATCTAAAAGATAGTAATTATAATTCTTTAATTCTTCAAAGAATCTGCCATTTCATTAATGTGACATCCCTCCATTGTTGCACAACAAACTGTCCATACCTTCTCAGCCTGTGAGACTCCTATTTATGTCTTTCATGGTCATAAATTCATTATAAATATCCACCCATCCTTCAGAAAATCTTTTTGATCTTCTCACATTATGTAGGTACCAAGAGAGTTTACAACTGGTTGACAATTGTTCCACATTTGTTACATGACCTCTGGCTTATAAGGAGTCTCCTTTCTTTGGGTTAGGAGAATTGGCCCCAAAGCAGACAAAGATGATCTTACCCTTTTCAAGTCAATAGGTCAGATTTATTAGGATTCTTGGCATAGTTTCTCCCACACCAACGTGTTATAATGAATGAAGGGAGTGCCAGCCACTTCTAGAAGTCAATCAGGCCTTTTCCTAGTTTTGGTGAGAGAGCCAAAATGCATTGTACTTAAATACAGGAAAATCTAGCACTTATCTCAGAGAACTGTTATAAAGATCAAATGAGATAACTTACGTAAACTGCTTTGCAAGCCCCAAAGCACTATAAAAATGCTAATAATTCTGGAACAAGGGATAGAGCTGGACCTCTGGTGTCAATAATAGCTGAGTTCAAATCCAGCCTCAGATACTTATCAACTGCATGACCACAGTGAAGTCATTTAACTGGACTGTCTCATTTTCCTCCACTATAAAGCGAATGTGATAATAGCAGCTATATCCTAGAATTGTGGTGAGGATAAAAGAGGATAATATTTGTATAATACATTGCAAACCATAAAGACCTATATAAATGTTATGAATGCTTATCAACATCAATATTATTATTACTACTAATATCATTAGTTGTTGTTGATGTAATCTGTCATGGGGAGTCAAATTTGTGTTGTTCTTTTTAGAAACTTCATCTCAATGAAAGGTACCATTGCAACATTGGAGGAGAAGAAAGAAAGAAATAGAAGTTGGAAGTCCTTGGTTTTGTGCTGGTTTTCTAGAAGAGATTGGTTCAAGCCAGCAAGACTTTCTCTAGGTCCTTAGACATTTAATTCCATTTAACTTCCTTCCTACATGACTAGAAGGCTAAGCACAGAAGGATAAATTAACAAGGGATTGTTGAGGAAGTTAAAAAAAATAAGTCAACAAGATCTTAAAAATGGTAGGCTTAAGTTAAACTACTTTCTCATATTCTATCCTATTCAGGCCTTGGCAAAAATCAAATATTTTCTTTTTTATAAAATTAATTTATTAGTTTAGTTTCAGTTAACAAGATCTAATTCCATAGTTCCTTGAATTTCAAATTTCCTTTACCTCCCCACCCCCCATGACAGCATATAGTCCAGTATAGGATCTGCAAATACATTCATATTAGACATTAGTACAATTACAAAGGCGCCCTGTACTAGGTGGGATGGAAAATGGTAAAGAAGAAATAAGACCATACAATGAGATGAAAAAGATCAATTAGTTTGCTTCCATCAGGATTCAGGCTCAGTTCTTTCTAGTTATATCTCTGGATGTCGCATTTCTCCTCTTCATGAGTCTTCCAGGATTGACTTATATCACTGCATTGCTGAAACGAGTCCAGTCTGTCATAGTTGGTCATCACAATATGATGCTTCTGTGACTGTATACAAATTCCCCCTGGTCCTACTCTTCTCACTCATCATCAGTTTGTACAAGCCTCTCCAGGTAAATATGAAATCCGTCTCCTCATCGTTCCTTATAGCACAATAATCCATTACATTCATATACCATAGCTTGTTTAGCCATACCCCAATTGATGGGCACACCTTTAATTTCCAATACTTTGCTGTCCATGAAAAGGGCTGCTATAAATATTTTTGTACAGTTGGGTTTTCCTCCCACTTCTATGATCTCTTTGGGATATAATACTAGAAGTGGTATCGTTGGGTCAAAGGGTATGAAATTATTTATAGCCCTTTGGGCATAATTCCAGATTGCTATCAAGAATGGTTGGATAAGTTCACATCTCCACTAGCAATGCATTAGTGTTCCAATTTGCCCACATCCTCTCCAGCATTTGTCATTTTCTTGTTTTGTCATCCTAGCCAGTCTGACTGGAGAAATATGGTATCTCAGAGTTGTTTTGATTTGCATTTCTCTAATCAATAGTGATTTAGAGCATTTCTTCATATGCTTATAGATATCTTTAATTTCTTTCTCTGAAAACTGTTCATATCCTTTGACCATTTATCAATTGGGGAAGGGCACATACTCGTATAGATTTGACTCAATTCTCTGTATATTTTAGAAATGAGTCCTTTATCAGAGACAAAGGTTGTAAAAATTCTTTTCCAGTTTCCCACCTCCCTCTTGATCTTGGTTACATTGACTTTGTTTGTACAGAAGCTTTTCAATTTAATGTAATCAGAATTATCCATTTTGCATTTTATAATGCTCTCTAATTCTTGTTTGGTCCTAAAGTCTTCCCCTCTCCACAAATCTGACAGGTAAACTATTCCTTGCTTTCCCAGATTGCTTACAGTATCATCCTTTATACTTAGATCATGCACCCATTTAGACTTGATTTTGGTATATGGTGTTAGATAATGATCTATGCCCGGTTTCTGCCACACTATATTCCAGTTTTCCCAGCAGTTTCCCAGAAATATTTCACTCTTATACCAAAAACTGGGGTCTTTGGGTTTATCAAACAATTGATTACTATATTCATTAACTGCTGATCCACTACTCTACTCCTCTGCCAGTACCAAGCAGTTTTAATGACTGAAGCTGTATAATAGAGATTACAATCTGGCATAGCTAGTCCACCTTCCCTAGCATTTCTTTTCATTAATTCCCTTGATATTCTAGACCGTTTGTTTTTCCAAATAATTTTTTTTATTATTTTGTATAACTCTAAAAAGTAATTTTTTTGGTAAATTGATTGATATGGCACTAAATATATAATTTACTTGGGGTAAAATTGTCATTTTTGTTATATTAGCTTGGCCCAGACATGAGCAATTGATATTTTTTCCAATTAGTTAGATCTGGTTTTATTTGTGTGAGAAGTGTTTTGTAGTTGTGATCATATAGGTTCTGGGTTTGTTTTGGCAGGTAGATTCCTAAATATTTTATAATGTCTACAGTGACTTTAAATGGGATTTCTCTTTCTATCTCATGCTGTTGAGTTTCATTAGAGATATACAGGAATGCTGAAGATTTATGTGGGTTTATTTTATATCCTGCAACTTTGCCAAATTTATTTATTTTCTCAAGTAGTTTTTTACTTGATTCTCTAGGATTCTCTAAGTATATCATCATATCATCTGCAAAGAGTGATAGCTTGCTCTCTTCTTTGACTAATTTGATTCCTTTGATTTTTTTTTTCTTCTCTAATTGCTACTGCTAACATTTCTAGGACCGGATTGAATAAGAGGGGTGATAGTGGGCACCCTTGTTTCACTCCTGATCTTATTGGAAATGCTTCTAGATTATCCCCATTGCATATAATACTTGCCTATGATTTTAAATAGATGCTATCTACTATTTTGAGGAAGGCTCCATTTATTCCTATACTTTCTAGTGTTTTTAATAGGAATGGATTTGTATTTTGTCAAAAGCCTTTTCTGCATCTATTGAGATGATCATGTGTTTTCTGCTAGTTTTATTGTTGATATGCTCAATTATACTGATGGTTTTCCTAATATTAAACCAACCTTGCATTCCTGGAATAAATCCTCCCTGATCAAAATTTATTATTTTTGTGATGACTTGTTGGAGTCTTTTGGCTAATATTTTATTTTAAAATTTTGCATCTAAATTCATGAGGGAAATTGGTCTATAATTTTCTTTCTCTGTTTTATCTTTTCCTGATTTAGGAATCAGTACTAAAAATTAAATATTTTCCAATGAAACAAAAATCGTGTTTTTGAGATGGGATTTAAAAATACATAAGACATTGGCTAATTTGTAGCTTGTTTCTCAATTATGAATTTCAAAGTCCTTGAACAATAAGGCCATTATATATCATTAAACAGTTCATTAAAGTTACCTGTCTACTTCTGCCTAACTTCGTCTTTGTGGGTGTATCAGTGTGAAGTTCCATTTAAACATAATGTATGTCCTGGACACATGGTTTTATATCTATTGTAGACCTTAGAGCTCTAGAATAACCCCATTATTTTTCAAATGAGGAAATAGGTCCAGAGTAGTTAAGTAAATTGCACAAGACTGAACATATACTATTTACGAGAACTGGGATCCATACATACATCCTTTGACATCATTATTATTTTGACTTTAATTTCCCAATGATTAAGGCATAGTAAAAGACAATGAACAAATAATTCTCAATAGAATTACAAATTGTTATGAACCATATGAAAGCTCAGTCCAAATCCCTAATGAGAATAATGTAAAATAAAGCAAGTTTGAGTTTTCACCTCACACAAAGAAAGTTGACAAAGATGAAAAACAATTAGATAGCAGTAGTTGGTATTCAGCTTTTTCTTGTCTCATGATTAGCTGAAGTGGTGGAGATGGGAAATAGCCCAACAATTCTGAAAATCATTTGGGAATTATGCCAACATAATTATTAAAATGCTTGTTCCTTTTGACACAGAGATCCCGCTGTTTTGCATATAAATAAAAATTTTTTTTATAAATATAAATATATAAATAAATATTTTTTGCAAAAAAATAAAAAAAAGGAAAAAAAAGGTTCCATATACACCAAAATATTTTGTAGTAGTTTTTATGTTAGAAGAGAACAAGAAACAAAATAGATATCCATTGATTCAAGAACAGGTATACCAATTGTGGTAGATAAATATAATGATATATCACTTTATTATAAGAAATCGGAAACATGATAAATGTAGAATAACATGGGGATGTTTACAGGAATTTTTGTGAAGCAAACAGAATCAATAAAACAATATACACAATGAATACAATATAAATGGAAAAGAAAAACTGATACGGAATTCTGTGCAATTTTATTGACCAAACTTGACTCTGTAAAGAAATGATAAACTTTACCTCCCTCTCTTCTGTGCAGAGGCATGGGACTCCATGAATGTGGAATAGTTCATATTATGTAAAAATATATTTGCTATGTTGTATTAATTTTGTTGAACTGTTTATGCATGTATATGTCTATCATTTCTCTTTTTATTCTGTGCTATGAAGGATAATTATCTGGATATGGAAGCAGTGAAAGATCGATTGGGAAATGAAGATTATGTGAATAAAAATAGTTATAAACTTTATCACGTAAATAAATTTTAAGGTGTTTTTATTTCAACATAGTGACAATTTTGAAACTGTGAGCATCTCCCTAAGTGGAGATTGTCTTGGAGTTTTTGCAACTTTTCTGGATGTACTGGTTACCATTTCAAAATGGCTGTGAGCATATGAATTTCAACAAGGAAAAGGGGATATAGCCACATTTTGATTAGCAGATCGAGATCTATCTCCTACCCTTGTGACTTTTTTCCCTTTCATATGTATATTTTCTCATTGATTTCATCCATTATTCAATCAAATTAGTCCCAGTTCAATAATAACTACCTCCCTCTAGCCTTTTCCTTTTATATGAAGGAGTAAAAACTAAAGCCCAAAGCCCAATATGACATTAGGTGGAAACTGGTTATGAAATTACCTATTTATTAATGATGTGTCAAGAGACTGACATGCTAATAGCAGGCACCAGCTGAAGTAGGTCTAATGTAAAAATAACAAACCTGGGCTGTAGAAGCATAGATCTTTCCTTCTGGGGAGAGCCTATCTAAATCCAGATTTTTATCTAAAGGTCTTAATCACCTCATGGAAAGATTTTATAAGAAGGCCAAGCATATTCTGAATCAGTATGTTTTGCAAAATTTCCTCACTGGAAATGTATGAGAAAACATTTAGTGCCAGATGTGCAAAATATTAGTGTCATATCAGTGAACAGGGCAGCCTTGGAGAAAAGTCATTCTCCAATACAAAAATTACTGCATAATCTTAAAATGAGACCTGCAAATGAATCATTGAGTACAATCATAAGCTCTAGGTAACATTTTGTAATGGGAAAAAGAATAAGAAAACATAAGGGTGGGATCATAGAAATGAATAACTTAGATAACTTAAATATATATGAATAATCTAGATAACTTAAATATATTGTAGATAGTCATACTGTCCTAATTCTCACGGTGAAAAAAAAACTAACAAAAAGTTGCTATTAGGAACTTCAGGGGGGGCGGAGCCAAGATGGCGGAGTAGAAACAGCTCGTCCAAGCCTCTCTGCCCCCAGATTCTCCACAAACTATGTAAAAAAGGACTCTGAAAAACTTCTGGAGCCCCAACACCCACAGAATGACACAGATAAGCTAGCCTCCCGCTGAGGACAGCCCAGCACCCTGCAGGAAGGACCAGCGCAGCGGTCTGGGAGCCCGCAACGCGCAGAGGGCAGAGCTCAGGAGCCTAGCTGAGCCGAGCCGAGCCCAGGTCCACGTGAGCCGAGGTTTTAGGCCCAGGGCGGCAGGGCCAGCAGCCGGCAGGGCCAGCAGCCGGCTGGGCCAGCAGCTGGCTGGAGGAACCCCAGAACACCAGGAACTGTGGCGACCCCAGAATTATCAACATAGACTTGCCTAGGACAAAGTAAGAGGTTAGTGTCCTATGGACTTTGGGACCTGCATTTGGGGAATGCGTCAGCTCCCTCCCCTGGGGGCTAGAAGCCACTGAGGAGACACGCCATTTTGTAGTTTTCATAGGCATTTCCTGCTCCCAGCCTACAAATCGTGGGGAGAACCAGCGATCAGTCTTGGGGGGTAATCGCTCTTGCTTTAACCTCCCTGGATCTGGATTGTGATCTAGGGTGGAAGTTGTGGGTGGGTTTACAGCTTGCCAGAAACAGAAGTTGCCCCCCACACGTTCGGGACGAAAATTCCTCTATCTGGCCTTAAAGCCATAGTGTGGCAACAAGCCCAAAAGTCAAGCAATTAAGTGGCAACATGCCAAGGCAAAGGAAACAGAAAAATGCAACCCTAGACTCCTATTTTGGGGGCATAGAGCGGGAAAAGGACTGTGAGGTCAGAAGTCCTGCTCCAAAAGCCCCAGGGGAAAACATGAGCGGGTTGCAGGCCATAGAGGACCTTAAGAAGGACTTTAAAAATCAAATAAGAGAAGTGGAGGAAAAATTGGAAAGAGAAATGAGAAGGATGCAGGAAAAGTATGAAATGAGGGTCAACAGCCTGACTGAGGAAAACAACACCTTAAAAAATAGACTAACTCAAATGGCAAAGGAGGCCCAAAAGGGCAATGAGGAGAAGAATGCCTTAAAAAGTCGAATTTGCCAGATGGAAAAAGAATCTCAAAAGTTCACTGAGGACATTCATTCCTTCAGAGTTAGACTGGAGCAAATGGAAGCTAGTGACTTTATGAGAAATCAAGATGCTGTTAAGCAGATCCAAACAAACGAAAGATTAGAAGGCAATGTGAAATATCTCATGGGAAAAACCACTGACCTGGAAAATAGATCCAGGAGAGACAATTTAAAAATTATTGGACTACCTGAAAGCCATGATCAAGGAAAGAACCTAGAAATCACCCTTCAAGAAATTCTCAAGGAAAACTGCCCTGATGTTTTAGATCCAGAGGGCAAAATAGAGGTTGAAAGAATCCACCGATCACCTCCTGAAAAAGATCCCAAAAAGAAAACTCCCAGGAATATTATAGCCAGGTTTCAGAATCCCCAGATCAAGGAGAAAATACTACAAGCGGCCAGGAAGAAACAATTTCAATATTGTGGAAGCACAATCAGAATGGCCCAGGACCTGGCAGCTTCTACACTGAGGGATCGAAGGGCATGGAATATGATATTCCAGAGGGCAAAAGAACTGGGACTCAACCCAAGGGTCACCTACCCAGCAAAACTGAGTATTTTGTTTCAGGGGAAAATATGGGCATTCAGTGGAATAGAGGACTTTCAAGCATTCTTGAGGAAAAAACCAGAGTTGAATAGAAAATTTGACATCCAGACGCAAGAAGTAAGAGATGCCTGAGAAGGTAATCAGGGAAAAGAAATCAAAAGGAACTTATCAAAGTTGAACTATTTACATTCCTATATGGAAAAGCAATAACTGTGACTGATGATATCTTTCTCACTATGAAAATAATGGAAGAAGGGGTGTGGTCATATGAATACATATGTGAATGTGTGTGTATATGGTTACAGTTATATATGGAAAGAGGGCATAGGTTGAATTTGTTGGGAAGGGAGAATACTCAAGGGATGAAATTATGAGGTGAGAGAGGAAAGTGGCAAGAGGAGATGGGGAGAGACATGGTAGGGTAAACTATCTCATGTAGGGAAGTGGGTGCAAAGGAGGGGGAGAATAAGGAAGGCTAAAAAGGCAAAACCACATTCACATTGAATTTGGTTCAGGGAGAAAATGACATACATACTAAATGGGATATCTCAACCTGCAGCAGGATAGGGGGAAGGGGGATGAGAGGAGGGATGATGGATGGGAGGGCATCCTTGGGGTGAGGGGAGGTTGGAAGTACCCACTATAGAAGAGGGACAGGATCATGCAGGGAATGGACCAAGTCGGGGATGGGATGAGTGGGAGGGAATTATAAGCAGCCTTGTACAATATATCTACCATGATAATGTTTTGCATAGCTGGACATGTACAACATATACTGAATTACTTATATCCCAAGAAGGAATGGGTGACAAGGGAGGAAGGAAATGGATCTGAAATTCAAGGTCGTAACATTAAATGTTTCAAATATATATAAATACTATTATTAATACTCTTTTGCCTATAATTGGGAGATAAGATGTGCAGGCATTGGGACACAAAGATTCATCTTCCTCTAATGGAAAAGTCGATGGGGGTATGGGAGAAGGTATGGGAGAGAGCAGATTGGAGGAAGCGATATCTTGTGGGACTGCTATTCTGGGAGGTTGGGTAGGGGAATAATGGGGGGAAAATGATTGTAACTCAAAATCTGGTGGAAATGAATGATGTAAAACAGAAGTTAATAAAGTATTTATTTAAAAAAATAAAAATAAAAAAAAAAACTTCAAAAAAAAAAGTTGCTATTAGGTCAAATAAACCAATAGTCCCTGGTGCTTGGGTGGGGCTTGAATTTCTAATGAATATAATTTTAAAGGAGAATTTGTCACCTCTACCAGACACAGGGTGGGGGAGAAAGGGAAATTATTTGGATAACAGGGAAGCAGGCAGGATTAGGGTTTTTAAATAATTGATCTCAAGAGCTGTCTACACAAATGAGTGTGATGTGCCTTTGTCCTTTGATTATTCTTGGAGACAGGCCCTATTTTTATCCCCATTTTACAGTTGAGTAAACTGAAGACGAGAGCTTTGCATAGTTAGTATCTGAGACCACATTTGAACTCAGGTATTCTGTGCTTTATCTTCTAGGCCATCTGTAAATGCCACATGAAGGAAAGAGATACACTGTTGTCTGATAGAAGGCAGAAACCTATAAATTGCTTTCTACTCTTTGTCACTCCCTACACCTCCCTCAGGGTAATCAATTATTAGAACAACTTTCAAAATGGCTCAAAGTACAACTCACAAAAAGAAAAGAAATTAAGAAATTATTTAAGAAATCCAGACCATTGATGTAAGAGATAAGATTGTCAATGTAGAATTAAAAATTACAGAAAATTAGAATAAAAAACATTGAAAATATAATGGAAAATCTCACTAATGAAATGAAAGATAGATTAATAGATATGGAACACAAAAATCCTAAAGTAGAAAACAGTTGGAAAAAAGAAAGACAAGCAATAATGTTAAAAGAAAATATGAATTCTATACAGACAAGACGATTGACAGAAGAATGTGAAAAATAAAAAAAAAAACAAATACGACTATGTAGAAACAATATTTTAAGAAAAGATGCCAAAGATTTTGAACAAAAGCATTTAATGAGAAAAACCTAGAGGTGAACACTAGGGAAAAAATGAAACCTACCTTCTTCTTCAAACTCCAAAACAGAAAGTGCTCTAGTTTAAGTGTTGTAATGATGACGAATGCATTTTGCACACATCCAGTTGGGAGACCTTCAAATATGAAAGAAAGCCAAACCAAATAATGCAGAATTATTCTGCAATTATAAGAAATCAGAGAAAGGGATGGTGTAATATATTCCAAAATGTAATGGAGATTCAGCTGCAACCTGAAATGACATATCATAAGTATAATTGCCAAACAAAAATAAAAATTGAAAAATAAAAGTTCAGAAAAGAGGCAGTTTAGGTATTCCTAAAAAAAGGAGGCAAGCAAATTATTTAATTTGAAAACACCTCAAATAGAAACATGAGAAAGGTAAGTAACATAATTATTAGGAAAAGATGAAGTAGTGATTAATAGCTAAATAAAAAATTTACTGAGTATCAATGAATAATGTCTATTTTTAAAATTATATATTACAATTTAAGAAATTATATACAAAGATTTTGCAAGTGGATGTCTACTTTGTAAAGTTTAATATTTAGTTCACAATTTCTGTATTGAATTAGAAGTAAAACATTGCTTTTTTGCCAGTTAGTTGCTTTTGTAGGTATCACTATAGAAAGAAACAGTTAATGAAAAGAGATGACTTAAAATACAAAGTAGTGTTTTCAACCACATATACAAACCCAAAGAGAAAAAAAAAATAATTGATTTGCCTCCACCACTGTATCACAAAGCATGAGTGAGGGGAGAGGGAGACACACACACACACACACACACACACACACACACACACACACACACACACACAAACAAACCCATAGGGGGTTGCAGGGAGAGAGAGAAGGAGAATCACATTGTTTCAGTTTTGCCGTGTCACTAAATTAAGTTTTTGAAAGAAAATGTGCAGTAGTCAGTTTGCATGGTGCAATGATAGAGCTATTATTTCATCTTACTTTCTCTAGTTATTGACACTGCAAATGGGCTTATGTTGATGATGTGAACAGTTATCTCGAATCTACAAGCTATTTATAAAAAGGATGCTGAGAAAGATTGCTCTGTGATTGAAAGTAAGTGAATTAAAGGAAAGATTTAAAACAAAGAAAAATAGCAAAAGATAACTTACAAATACTTACAAGAGAAATAAAAAAATACTTAGGAGGAGCAAAGATAGAAGAGTTGAACAGAGGTCCTGTGTACTACAAACCATTATCCCCCAGAGGTGAATCAATGTCTTTTTGGGAGGTTGCATAAATAGGGAAAAATAAGTAGGTAATATAGAAATATTCAAAGTACCCCAACAAATTAATGGACAAATACCGAAAGGACAGGGATTTGTCATTTACTGATACAAATGAAGGCTATGGAAGGACACTGAGGTGGAGGACAGATAGAACCAGGGACAACATCAGGATTATAAGATCTTACCATACAAGAAAGGGATCAAGTACTATTGTAGAACATTCACAAAAAGTGAAGATGTGTGTACCTACAGTTAAGAGACAGTCGTGTAGTTAGTTTAGTCTGGGAAAAGTCTTTATTTTGGGAGACTATTTTTTCAGACAGATTATTCTTTCTTCATGAGTAGTTATTACCATAGGAGAGGTTCCCTGGGGAGGCAATGTCCATAGTTTTGAAGAGAACATAGAGTCAGAACTCAGATGGCAGAATTTTTAACATGGAGTCAATGGGAGTGAACCATAGAGAGGGAAAGGGAAGGGTATACACCCCTCTGTTACTGGCACAGGTACATCTTTCAAATACCATTGCATCTATCTAATATTGTTTTCCCCTATGAGCAGACATTTTTAACAGTGAGGCATAGCAGAGGGAGAAAAAAGTGTCTACAAAGGCAGCAGCATAAAAATGGAAAGGAAGAGGGAGTTCAGCTTTTGTACTCCAGATACTTAAGACCATGAAAAAGAAAGAACAACTAAGGAATTAATGGAGTTATTTATCATTCAATAAACCATTTATTAAGTGATTACTGTGTGCCAGGAACTGCAACAAGCTCAGGGGACATAAAAAGAGGGCAAAAGACAGGCCCTGTCATTAAAGATCTTACAATCAGATGGTTAAGAGAACATGAAAACAAGCATATACAAAGCAATCTATGTATGAGATAAATAGGAAATGATTAAAAGAGGAATAAGAGGAGGTAGAGAAAGAGGAGGGAGGAAATAAGTAAAAGAGGAATAAGAAGAAATAGAGGAAGCTTCTAGTAGTTAGGATTTTATTTGGGACTTGAAGGCAGTCAAGTAAGGTAGGTGGTCAGAGATGAAGGAAGGAGAACATTAGAGGCATAGGGAAAATCCAGACAAAATGTGCAGAGTCAACAGGCAGATTATTTTGTTTATTTGATTTTTTTTTTCATGGAACAGTCAGGAGGCCGGTGTCACTGAATTGAAGAAAATATATTAGGAAGTAAGGAATAAGACTGGCAAGGAAGAAAAGGGCTAGATCATGAAGAAATAGGAATGTCACAAAAATCATTTTGTATTTGCTCCTGGAGGCAATAAATTAAAGTTTATTATATGGGAGGTGACACGATCAGACCTATGTTTTTAGAAAATCACTTTAATGTCTGAATAGAGAATGGATTGTGTTAAGGAGAGACTCATCAATTGACTATTGCAAAAATCAAGACATGAGTGGTGAGTACATGGACATAAAGAGCTGTCAGTGTCAGAGGAAAGAAAGGAAATATTTGAAATCTGTTGCAAACATGAAATTGAAGGGTCTTGTCAACAGTTTGGATATGGGAGATGAGAGAGAATGAGGAATCACAGCTGATTCCTAGGTAGTGAGCCTGAGGAACATGGAGAATGATGTTGTTCTCTAGAGTAATAGGGAGTCCTTAGGGGAAATTGAAAGGTGTCCTATTATGTGTATGTTTATTTTAAGCTGTCTCCCAGAAATCCAGTCAGAGGTCTCTGAAAGTCAGTGCAGAAGGATTTCCAGTAGTGAAACCAAGATGGCAGAGTAGAGGAGTGCTTAGCCAAACTTTTTCAACATTCCCCTCCAAACAACTTTAAACTGATGCCTCAAATTGAATTCTGGAGTGGTAGACCCAACAAAAGGTCAATGTGATACTTTCTTTCCCCCTAAGACGACATAATAGTTTAGCAATAGAGATATGTTACAATATGGGAGGAGAAGGATGTACTATAATCCACATGGATAAAATACCAATGGTGGGACAAAGTGTCGGTGACAGAAGCAGCAGCAGTTCTGGAAGCTCTCAAGCCAGAGATAGCAAGGAAATCTGACAACTGGTTAGAAAGAGATTATGGGGCACTCCTGTACTAGCATTGGATGCAGGACCAGACACTTTTTGGAAACTCTATTGCCTTTTCCCACTTCTGGGTCATAGTTCAAAGGCAGAAAGGAGCACTTTTAGTCAAGATGGGGCGAGAACCTTAGGGAGAATTTGTTTGGCAACTCCATTACCTGTACCCACCTCTGGTTCATAATTCAAAGTGAGAGATGAACAGTTTTGGTCTAGAGACTGAACGTCCCGAGAGGTAATACCAATTCTGGCTGCAAGGGATCAGAAACTAGGAGGAACAGTATCATTTCAATCCCAAAGGAGAAGGGGATCTGAAGAGTAGTATGGATTGCAATCCTAAGGAGCACTTCCTGGGTTAGGATAAGAGTGCTGAATAAGTGAGTAGTTACCATCCCTCTCCCCAGATCGCAACACCTTGGACACATTTAAGGATTGGAGGGATAAAGACAATTTGGAACTCAAAATTAAAAAAAAAATAAAAGTTTTATATTTAATTGGAAAATGCTTAATGAAATAAATATACTTTTAAAAAATAAAGTTGGGTCAGGATGTAAGACTATGTATCAGCAGAGAGACTGCGACAAAATTTCATTTTTAGAATCTCTCATTGCTGCTGGAAGAATTTTGCTCTTTAATACTGCTTATTTTTCCTCTGAATCCACTGAAATCTGATTTTCCAAAATCTAGGGTACATGCTATATGATGCCAAGTTTTTCCTCTCCTTTCTTATAATAGCTTCTTGGATGGAGTGGTTACTTCTTTCTAGGCTCCCATCAATTTCAACTTAGCAATCAGTGCCTCATTGTTACTGAGAATAAGATAGAGAAGAAAATATTCACTTCTTTGTTTTGCTACTTCTGAATGATTATTATTACTAAAAGAAGTCAAAGTATTAAGCTGCTTTGCTTTTAAAGAAGGAGTAGTTTCAATAGTTGTCTGCATAATTAAAATTCTCCATTACTTCTATTTCATTTTTCTGTGTCAGTATAGTGATTATCAAACTTCTCATTTACTTCTTTCTATCAAGGTGATCTGTTGTATACTTCAGGTAAAAAAAAAATCTTTAATGAATTAGGGATAATGAAAGAAATAAAGAAAAATAAAAAAAAATCTTAACAAAAATTTCATCAAAAAGAAAACTAATGAATGTAAGAAGTGACAGAGGCTAAGAAGTTTAAGGCAGGTGAGCTAATCATTCGACTGAAAGAAGATAGAGAAAAGAACACAATGTAATTAAATTGACAAATGAAGAATAAATAAATAAATTAAATAAAGCACTCAAATGAGGGAATGGATAAGCAAATGGGAAGATTTGTATCAAAGTAGCTTAAGCAAAAATAATCACAAGGACAAAGCATTGAGCTATTGGGAAATCTAGGGCCAAAAGATTTGCACACATGCAAAAATAGATCATATGCTCAGGCACAAAGGAATTATAAGTAAATATATTTTAAAAATGTGGCATGGAATACTGGTTAAAGAGCTGGCTTTTGAGTCAGGAAGACCAATATACAAAACCAACTTCAACACATCCTATCTCCATCAACCTAGAGAAGTCATGTAACCATTCAGTACTTTAGGCAACTGTTTATGACTCTAAATTTGTAGAGAAGGTAATGATCTGGATTTACAGAAGGAGTTGCTCCTTTACTTCTGTCTCCAGTGAAACCACTGGTCCAGTCCCTAAAACTAGGCAAAATAATATTTAAAATATATTTGGAGGAATTAAAGATCTAAACTCTCAGGGAAAATGAGAAAAAAAAATAGTCATGGAAGAGAAATATCACTTTCAGACCTCAAATTATCTGATAAAGTGATAATCATCATACTGGTAAAAAGTAAAACAAGTAGACCAATGGAATGAACTAGATAAGTGTGAATCAGAAGCTATTGAAATCAACAATCTAAGATTTTATAAATCTAAGAAATAGGAAAAAGAATGCCTTTTTTTGTCATGAATTGATAGGAGATAGGTACAACTAATTGGCAGAAATAAGGTTTAGTCCAACATTTAGACACTGTATACTGCAATATGCTAAAAATGGATACATGACTGTTATACTAAAAGTCACGCCATCAAAAAAATTCTAGTAAATCAGAAAACATATCTTTCAGTGCTGTGGCTAGGAGAATAGCAAAAAAAAAAAAATAGGCAACAAGGGACAAACATGACCACAAAATACAAGATAGATTATTTCAATTAAATAAAATGAAATAGCTTTTATATTAACAGAGTTTTAAAAAAAATGTAAAAAGGAAGCATTTTTTTTTTGCAAGGGAGTACCAAATATTTATGACAAACTAATAGTTATTGGCATAAATATACAAGATCCAAACATTCCTTGCTGTATGTGATCAAAGTGTTTGGATAAAAGAATGACAAAATATTGTTCCAACTTTCTCATAATAAGAAATTAAAACCAAAACAACTCTGAGATTTCACCTCACACCAAATACACTGGCACAAATGGCAAGAGATGGCAATGTCCAATGCTAAAGGAACTTTGGAAAGAATGCATACGAATGCACTGTTGCTGAATGTGTGAGATAGAGACATTATTAAAAAGTAATCAATGCTTTAAAAAAAGTAACTAAAATGTTCCGAGTCTTTGAACCAGAGATCCCACTGCTAGACACATGCCCCAAGGAAAGATCCAATATATATTAGCATTTATACCAGCAATTTTAAATTTTTTTTTTGTAGAATCATAGAACTGAAAAGAAAGTAGTCTCAGTTCTAAAATAACATCCTCTAGTATTATCTTTAGTTGAAATAGAGCAATCAGTAAATTTTACACATCAACTGTACATATGGATATATATATATGTATATGTATATATATATATATATATATATGAAGGAGGAATATGAAGAATATTTAACTTTGCATGCCACAAAACAGAGAGGAGAAAAGAGAAAGTAATAGAGAGAAGAATGAGAAGGATATATGTGGAGAGAGAGGGGGGAGAGAAAGAGAAAGTATCAGAGAAAAAGAGAAAGAGAGAGAGACAGAGAGAGACAGAGAGAGAGAGAGAAAGAGAGAGAGAGAGAGAGAGAGAGAGAGAGAGAGATAGTCAGAAAGAGAGAGAGTAAGAGTCAGAGAGAGAGAGAGACTAAGAAAAATCCTTGTGCTAAAATCTGGTTATAGAATAAATGCATATTTATTCATATGACAATTTTATTTATAAAATCAATTTATTGTCTTGAAAACAATGTTCTATTTGGGGCAAACTTCTTTAACATGAGTCCTAGAACTACTAAATCACTAAAGGAAGAAACATCAGATGACTAAATGAGGGAGGAGCTGTTTGGAAAATTCTCTGAAGGCAGAGATTTATAAAATATGCATGGCTATTTGCATAAATTTACATTAGTTCATATCACTAATGCACCATTGCTATTTTCCTAGTTCTTTATTTAATAATGACTATAATTAAATTAAGCCTATCTTCATTGTTCTTTCCTTTATGCCAGTTTGGCAAGCTAGAAATATGTAGGTGGGTTGGGGAAATACACAATACACATGCCTTTTTCAAGAAACTTTTAAATAGATACAAAAGTAGTAAATATAGATAGTGCTAAAGCGAGGAGGGACTTGCAGATCATCTAGCTTCAATGTCTCATTTTACACCTGAGAAAACTGAGGCTTATATGAAAAAAAGAATTCAACCTATTTCCACTCACATATTATTTGAAAAATCAAAAGTGGATCCTCTATCATTCCTGAACGTACAAGGGAACTATGTCTTCTTATTTAAGATTGAACCATAAATGCATTAGTGGAATGACATCTTTTTGTCTCCTCTTTGAAACAAAATATGCTTTTTTCATTCATTGCTTTAGAGTGGGAATATTTCCCAGGGAAGGGGAAAAAAAAGGAAGTAGCTACACAGTTTTTGAATGACTGCTGCTATTGTATGGTTTCTCAAATGTTTCTAGAATACTGGTATACTTTTTCTGGATCAGATTCTATCTTTCAGTATTTGAAAATATCCACCACCACCAATACTCATATACCTCCACCCACCCCACCTCCACCCAAAGTAGAAGCAAAATGTAGTAGAGAGAGGTGAAAAAGTTGAATTTAAATCTGACTTTTGATACCAGCTAAATAGTCGTTAGCAAGTCATTTAACCTCTGTGTACCTCTGATAACACTATAGGACATATTTACTCATAAGTTCTACTTAGATTGAATCAACATTAAAAAAATTAAAAAGGTTTTATAGTTGTCATTTTTTTAAATCATCAAAATTTCCTACAGTGGCCCCCTCTTTTCTTGTCCTAGAGAACTATTACATATACAACAATTAAAAGCGAGAGAGAGAGGGAGAGACAGAAAAACAGAGAGAATAAGCCAAACAGATAGAGAAAAAGTTTGAAAATATATTTTCTATACCATACCTATGAACCTCCCACCTCTACAAAGGGGTGGGAATGTATTCTCAATCTCTTAAGTTATGCTTGTTCTTTGTAATTTTCCAGGATTCGTTTTTGAAAGTTTTGCATTTATTCTTTCCATTTATACTATTGTAGTCATTGTATATGTTACTTTCTTGGTTCTGCTTACCTCAATCTGCCTTAATTCATATAACTTACTCTTTCCATGCTTCTCTGTAGTCATCATATTGGTCTTTTCTTACAGCATAGTAATATTTCATTATAATCATACACTACAATTTGCTTTTCCATTCCTCAAAAAATGGGCATCTATTAGGTTTCCAATTTTTTTGTTATCACAAAAAAGGGCTGCTATAAATATGTTGTTGCTTTGAGACTTCCTTCTTATCAATGATATTCTTTGGTAATAAGTCAACTAATGTAAATTCGGGGTTAAAGTGTATGGTCATTTCAGTCATACTATTTGAAAATTCCAAATTGATTTCCAGATTAGCTATGTAATTTCACCAACAATACACAAATTTCCCTTTCTTGCAACATTATTTTCAACATTGATTATTACCATTTTTCATCAACTGACAATTTTCAAAATGTGAGGTGAAACCCCAGGGTTGTTTTGATGTCTTTATTTTTGTATATTCTCATTATCAGAGATCTGGAGCTTTCTTTCATATGGTCATTAATAGTTTATCATTTTCCTTTTGAGAAATATTTTAATAACTTTTGGCAACTTAACTATTGTCGCATGAAGGCTCTGTATTTCATCTTCTTCCATGACTAAAGCTTTAACTATATAACTTGATAAGATTATCCTTATGAATATGGGTATGCTCCAAGTTCAAAGTACCTTCCAGACTTTCAAGTTCTAGTCTTTGTAATTTAAACATTGGTGCCTCTAATGCTAAAATTTTTAGATTAGTGGGATAATCAATTTTCGTAGGGAATCATATCAAATGCCCACCCCTATGTAGAACCGTTCTTGTAAGTAACAATTAATCTTTATGGACTGAATCTCAGTACCTCTTCTCCTTTCTTTCTCTGAGAACTACACCATTTACTTATTGAAATTTTATGGAGAGGGAGGGTGACATCATGATAGGCACCATCTCACTGGTCTGAGAAATTTAGAAGTCCAATTCACTGAGGACAAGGCTGTCAAACCATCAATGAGCAAACTTCTCAAGTATCTACTATATACGAGGAACTATTGCTAGATGCTAGGTATATAAAGAGAACAAAAGAATTCAATAGTTTCTTCTCTCAAAGAAATTATACTCTATGGATGAGACAATATGTGCATATATAAGTATAACCTGGTATTCACCCATGGAAATCTCAGGTCTTAATCCTCTAAATACCCATTTCTCACCTAGTTAAATCACTTTCATACTTCTCTGGCTAACATTCTCCACCAGAACTCAGGAAAATCATTATAGATAACCCTATCATACTCCAAGATCTTATGAGTCTTAATTCTTCTGCCTCTCCTATTGGAGAGTGAGACTATCATCTCCAAACCTCCATTTAAGGAGAGCCCAATTCAGAAATCTCTTTGTTTCTCACCTGGTATCACTACTTAAGGACTTCTCTGTCTGACTTCTTTACCATGCCCCTGGATCAGGACACCTTCTTTCACTTCAGATTTTCAGCTTCTTTTTGCATGTTGTCTTCACCTATTAGACTTGTGGATTGTTTTCCTCCAGCTCTCTAAGGGAAACAATCTTCTTTTTGTGTATTTGTATTCTCAGTGCCTAGTGCGGGGTCTGGTACACAGATGGTCTTAATAAATGATTATTGATTATTTTTTATGAAGATAAATAATTGAATCAAGAAGCATTACTGCCCTAAAGTATGGAGATAGGAAATTCAAAAGAGAAGTAGAGAGCCCCCTTCAGTCCATCCCCATTGTTACTTTTGCAACAGCCTGGACCATTGCTACTACCAAGGGAGCAAAAGAAGATAGTAAATGGATGAGCAGGAGGCAGAGTCCAGCAGAAATCAGGGAGAGTAGATTACATGGAATTACAGGCAAAACTACCAGGATGAGATCATCACCAGACTTCAGAGCCGTTAGGAGTGTCTGGGCAGACAGATATTAGTTACTGACCTTGCCAAAGAACTCAGTCTAAGATAGTGATTCCTTTACCACCCTCTCCCTTCAGAGATTTCTCTTCCCCAGGGGAGAATAAATTCATTCCTATACTTATCCCTCTTTCTTTAAAGTCGATTTTGCATTTTTATACCCATAGTCTCTAAAAAATGGGACTGTGATAAAACTGAAATTAACATCTCATTTCATTTGTTCAAAGAAAAGAGAGAGGGACACAGAGACAGAGATTGCTGGAAGCTTAAGAGAAATGAAAAGGGATTTATTGCCATATTCTATATTATTAAAGGAAGAAAATGTTTAAATGAATCTATAAGGTCCTGGGTTCACTTGAATACAAATGGATCAGTAATGTTTTGGTGAGAGGATTATTGGTAAGTAGAAGTAGAACACCTTTTTAAGTCTTTGGCCTAGTGAAATTTGCCTCTCCATTGACCCCTCCAGCTGGCTTAAATTAACCCTATCCTTCTCTAGGTGGGGCTGGGGGAGAGAGGAGAGATCCTAGATTGATTTTTTTGTGAAGGCAAACTAGGCCATCTTTTGCCTCAACTCTTACCTAGCCTTTAATTCCTGAATGTTGAGGGTGTTACCTCAGAAAAACTGAGACCTGGGGAAAACAAAACAAAACAAACAAACAAACAAAAACTCTTAGCTTAAGCTCCATGCACATGGGACCATCCTGACTTATGTTTTGCCAGTTTACTGAGCAGAAGAAAGATATTGTTACATATCTTCTTTTTTTTCTTTATTTTTGGAGGGGGGAGGGCAGGGCAATTTGGGGTTAAGTGACTTGCCCAAGGTCACATGGCTACTTTTTTGTGTTGTGTCTGAGGATGGATTTGAACTCAGGTCCTCCTTATTCCAGGGCCGGTGCTCTATTCACTGAGCCACCTAGCCAACCCACATATCTTTTTTAGTAAAAAACTTTTTGACCACATTGTGGTATATACACTAGGGATGAAAGTCTTATAACAACACGACCAAACAAAAAGACTATAATATTAGTAAAGAAGAGAGATAAGAGATTGAACTAGGGTAGTGGATATGTATTAAAAAGAAAAGACACCGATGAGAGATTTGTGGAGGTAGAATATTTAAAACATTATTTGATACATTCAATGATAAATGGTAAATAATTGAGAATAACTCCAAGTTTACAACACTGTCTCCAAGGATTATGATTTCCTTGACAGAATCGTCCTCATAAACTGTGGCTTCTATACAAAAAAGGTGGAAAAAAGGAGGGGTATTAGAGTAAAGAGACAAATTCCTGCCAGATTAACCAAACGTCCTCAAGTCAAGAATGCATTAATAACATGACAACCTATAACACTCATCTCAGATCCAGCCACAAAATATTTAGATTGAATTTGGAAGATTCAGACATAGTTGTTTGGAATTTCTCTTCAATCTTTTAGCCATTACATTTGGTAATGAAACCAGATTGTAATTCATTCAAGGGCTATTTTACCCATGGCTTGAAAGAAATGGTGCATTCTAATGAAAATACTCCAAATAAGGTCCTTTGAATCATGTAAACTGGTAACAATTGGTGTCATTACAAAGTTCTGAATACCTGAAGGTTTCGCCATAAAAAAGATAGATTGGGTGGTCACCATGGCAACCCATAGAGATAAATGCATGTTGAAATACCAGTCAGATGACACTTCCAGAGGGACAGCACGTAGGGCTCTTGCCAGAATAGTGATTGGGGTAGCAAGGCTACCCTAGCTTTGATATCATCTCAAATTTTTGCACAACTTAGGATGCTAAGTGACTTCTGACATATAGCTTGCCGACAGACAACTGACCAAGAAGGTAGAGAAATATCATTCATTTTCAAATGAAGAAAAACCAATTTCTTAATTCTTTCTTTATTTTATTTTAAATTTGTAAGATTCAAAGAAGATTTAAAGATTACTAAGTTATCTTCAAAGATCAAGTCCTTTGCATTGTCACCCTAATACTTCTAGAATAGCTAAAAATAAGACTGTCCAAAATATGTATACTCTAACTCTATTACTTTTTCTACCTCCATAGATAAACTAGATATAGATTTACATATATGTATGTATAGATACACAGATATATACAAACGGATATATGTGCATAAGCCTACATGTGTTTTTTGCATTATGTGTATATACACATTTTTATATGCATGTATGTATATATCTAATAATTCATCTTATGTATTTTTCCTTTTCCACTCTTTACTTTATTCCATTAGTATATTTCTATAAATTTGAACCACAAGGCAAATGCATAAACATTATGAGAGGCCCAAGGAGGAATCAACATTTTGAAACAGTAAGGACCTCACCATTTTATACTTCTCATTGCCAAAATCACAGCAAGAGGGGGTGGGGAATGATGGTGGGGAAGACTGGAAAAAAAATCGAAGGGTGTGTATATATTTGGGGGGGGCAGGGATGGGAGAGCCAGCTTGGCACCAAAAATATAATTTACTGTGCAGGTATTTGATTTGATAGAAAACTTGCTTGATTTAAAAAAAAAAGGTTCTTGACAAGGTCATAATTCATTGAGAGAGGCCAAGCCCACAGCTTAAGTTTGACATTACCCTCCTACTCAAAGCATAACTGGTTTTAGGTGATCCCCTGTGAGGGTAGTATGTTGCAGCTGGCCAAAAAATAGACACACTGGAGCCCTGTGCTAACAGAATATTTTTTTTCTTTAATGCCATGAGCGAAGAAAAACAGTTACATATCTGTGAATCCGGGTTTTGTTTGGCCTCTGAGTGCTCACAGGGCTGGTGTCCTACTGAGGGAGACGGACAGTACAAAATCTATAGCAGACAGGAATGGAGCAAGTAGGATGAGAGAGCCAGGAGGCGGGGAACAGTAGCTGAAGGTTTCTTTTTGCTTGGGCAGTACATGCTATGCCCTTCTTCCTTCCACTTCCTGCACAATTTGAGTCTCGGGTGAAAGACTGCTAATGCAGGCCTTCCAAATGGCTGCTGGCAGATTTCTTACAAGGCAGAAGAGGGCTCTTTCTGTTTAGTTTGATATGACTTGCGCTTCCTTATTTTCTCTCTCTGATTGAGAACAAGAGGCTTGGGTATGGAGGTTGGGGAAAGTAGTAGTACTCAGCTGAGGACTGCTTTATCTCTTCTTCATCATGGTGGTGTAAAAAGAATCAAGAGAACTACACCCAAGAAGGCAATTTTTTATCTACACAACTCATTTACTTATTAGCTGTAGGACAAAAAGAAGCAGACTTGTCTGGCTGTTAGCATCATTATTGTGAAACAGTATTAGAAGCCAGACAAGTACACATGAACAAAGATAGAGGTAAAATGGATCTTAGATATGTTGTAATCCTATCTCTCCTTTTCCAGATATGTAAACTGAGGCTCAGCTATACTAAATGACTTATGGAACGTCACACTGACAGTATAATGAAGACGTGATCTGCACCAGATCTTCTAATACCACTTCCTTTCCCCATAAAACATGAGCAGCAGCAGCAGTGAATAGATCACAGAACCTGTAGTCAGGAAATCTTACCTTACCAAATGGATGATGCTGGACAAACCATTTACACCCTTTCTGCCTCAGTTTCTCCTCAGTAAAGTGAGGATAATAGTAGAACCTACCTCTTAAAATTGTTGTTAGGGTCAAATGAGATAATATTTCTAAAGCACTTAGCAATAATGTCTAGCACATAGCATGTACTATATAAATGTTAATGATGGTTGTGGTTACCATTAGAAGTTAGAAACTTGGGTTTATTTGCTAGATTTCTTTCGCTCTCTCTTTCTTTCTCTCTGTCTCTTTCTCTCTCTCTCTCTCTCTCTCTCTCTCTCTCTCTCTCTCTCTCTCTCTCTGTCTCTCTCCCTCTGTCTCTCTCTTTCTTTATTTCCTTCCTCCCTCCCTCCCTCTCTCCCTTCCTTCCTTCCTTCCTTCCTTCCTTCCTTCCTTCCTTCCTTCTTTCTTTTTTTCACAAAACCTTAAACACAGGTCACTCTGAAGCTCACAGTTTGGAACACAAAAGTCCCTGCCCAAGCTCCACTTGATGGCTAGATCATGGGAGCTCCTGATTAGAGTGAATATCCATAGTAACTGTTTATCTTTGGAACAGCAACCCAGAGGGTCTTCCCCTCCTTGCTTGATTTTTTTTCTAATTAAAGTGGCCATCCCTTGATACACTTCTAAAAGAGACCTATTCCCTGAATGGATGTTATCTCACTCTAAGTGAGTATGTCAAAAGGCCTTAGCCCAAAAGGACCAGGGTCTCCCATTGCATCCTGGGTCATCTCCAGGCATTCTTTTATTGAATATCTGGTCACTGGATCCATTTGTCTCTGGAGGAGAAAGTGAGGCTGGTGACCTTGCATAACACTCCCTCACTCAAATATAAAAGTCAACTGCAGGTCATGTCATCATTTCCCTGATGCCATGGTCTTTTCCGAAAATGAAGACCAAGCAACAATTTAAAACCTTTCCTTTTGCAGGTGAACTGACTGAGGTCCAAGCAGGTGAAATGGAATTCCCAAAGCCATATAAGTAACTATTTAGAACTAGGACTCAAATCTCCTGACTCTTAATCCTTTATTTTTTTTTGGCATCATGTTGCACAGTTTTCTTAATATTTATCTAATGATAACAGTTTGGTGAAGTGAAAAAAATATGGTATCTGTTGTTGCCATTGTTTTCATTTATTTATAGGCATTCTTTGAGTATTTAAAAATTGAAACAACAATAAAGAGGAATGTTTTAAAAGTGTGTTTACTGTAGTGACTTAAAGATGCTTAATATATCCCTATCAGTAACTAGCATAATATCATACCTATAAAGTAAGTGCTTGATAAATGTTAATACTGGGACAAAAGTAGAACTGACAAAATGTAGACAAAGTCCTAGAGGATAAGGCAAGGATAAAGACTTGTGAAAGATACGATCTGTGCTTTTCTATAAGCCAAAAACAAAAGCAAAACCCTGACCCGGATGGATATACAGAACAGTTCCATCATACATCTTTTGTTATCTTTAGTATGTAAATTATTCTTGAGAATTTAGCAAAAACATTCTACCAAACTTCTTTAGGAGGCACATACAATTTTAATACCTTAAACAGGGCAGGTAAATAAAAGAAAGAACCACAGAGCAATATTATAATTGATATTCATTCAAAAACTTAAATAAAGTACAGGTAAACAAGACTATAACAATATATCCTGGAATTGTATTCACTTTGAAAAAGTTGAATTTATGATAGGGTTATAAGGATACTTATGCATTAAGGAAAATTTTCATAATCACATTAAAAACAAAAATCCCTCCAACCATATAATTAAAAAAGTAGCAGAAAAGGCCTTTGACAAAATATAGCATTCATTTATATTAAAAATCCTGTGTTAGGAGTGAACTTAATGCCAACACCTTTTTATTTCAAATTCATTGTTGAGATGTGTAAATCATTGAATAGTTGACAATAGGATGTTTACTCTCCCCAAACACAGTAAGGATATATGACAAGAATACTGGGGCACTTACCTTTTCTGGATATGGTCTGCTTCATATCTTCATGTATGGAGATATGTCTGTTCAGAAGGACAATGCATGGTGATTCAAAAAGTCTTCAGAACTCCACCAAGTAAAGGAGTGTCATTTCTATTAGTGAGATTATTTATAACCTTAGGTGACCAGGAAGCTTTGTCAAGGGAAGCAGGGGTCAATCAAGTACGGGGTGGGGGAGGGGAGAGAGGAGAATTTTGTTGCCTTTACTGAAAACTAATATTTATTGAAGAAAATAGCAAAACCTTGATCCTATCACACCTTACAAAGAATAAGAATAGAAGGAGTCACACACCCTCAATGATAAAAATAGAAACATACTAAAGATGAAATCTAGTTTAATATTCAATTAGGAAACACTAGTAGTTATCCCAATAAATATAGGAGTAAAGCAAACATGCCTCATTTCTCTGCTATTATTTGGCATTCTTTTAGAAGTATTTGAAATAGCATTGAGTTAAGAGAAAAAATAAAAGAAGATAGTCAAAGATAATTTCTAATTCCTGGCATGTTGATTGTTTATTTAGTAAATCCCAGAGAATCATCAAATAAACAAATTGAGGCAGTAGTTTCATTAAAGTAACAAGCTGTAAAATGAAACCACAAAAATAAATATAATACCCATATCTAGATACCAGATTCAAAATAAATACAAAATGCATAAAATATCTGGAAGTCAATTTACCAAAAAAAAAAAATACTCAGTATCTCCATAGATAAAAATGATAAGATATTGAATTAAAGAGGGGGTGTTTACCATTAGCAAAGCACTGAAGCACTGGGCTAAGCTCTGGGGATACAAATAGAAAAAATGAAGTTGTCAGAGATAACACATGGAAATGTTTATAATCTTAACCCAACTTATCTTTCTGAGATTCATTATACATTACCCCCTTCCCAGTATTCTGTAGCAAAGCAACAGTGCCAATTTTATTGTTCTTAATACATAATATTCCCTCTCTTATCTCCATGTCTTTGCACAGTGCTTGGAATACATGACTTCTGCCTTGTGATCTCTTAGAGTCCCTACTTTACCTCAAGACTCAGTTTGTGTCACCTCTGTGAGGACTTTCTTTTTATCACTAAATGCATGTGACCCTTCAAAAGTTACCCTGTTATATTTTATATGTATTTTGCATATACCTAAAAATGTATGCTTTCCTTTCTCCAGATAGATTGTAAGCTCTTTGAGGGAGGGGGCTTTTAAACTTTATACTCCCAGTGCCCCATAGAATGTCCACCACATACAAGGCACTGAATAGATGCTTTTGATCAATTGATTAACTTGTATGAGCTGATATGGAGTACAGTACATCAGGAGAACAAAATACATAACAACTTAGTAGCACAAAGAAAAATAATGCTAAAAAGAAGGCAAGGTTTGAGTAATTACAATGGACAATTTTGATCCTAGAAAACAGTTAAAGGGACAAATCACTCTTGGAAGAAAATTGGAGGAGCCCATGGAGGAGAATGCTTACTACATATTTGGATGTATCCATAATATCGGCTGCTTTTGCTCAGCTATTTCACTTATTTTCACTAGAAAGGAGAGTTCCATTAAGGATTAGAGGGATAATATTCAGAAAAGACAATGATATAAAAAAGCCAAAATTTCTAAAAATAATAAAATGGTTTAGCTCTAGTAATCCTTAACCTGCTGGTGGTTTCCAAAGGGAAAGCAAATAAGTGCCAGAGATATTCAATAGTTCAATCCTCAGTAATTTCCCATGACAGACAGGATTTCAGCATTTACTTTTCTCAGTGATCCATTGAGTATTGATTCCAAGTGAGGTGCTAAACAGGGAAATAAATGTTTACCAGTTATATCTGCCAGTATCATAGAAGTTGTATGGATAAAAGTCCAGTAAAAGGATTTCCTATCATTACTTTGGTTCTCTAAATATTTCCTTTAGCAGATGAAATTATACTCTTTGGATTGAACCATGGAATACTAGAAAGCTTCTTCAGTGAAATCCACAATAATATACTATAACTATATATATTGTAAAAGCAAAATTAATGACAAATGTATACTGCATATATTATAATATAAAGTTGGACAAAGCCAATTGAATTTGACAATTAATATTTGTATCTTAGATAGGGGCTACATGAACTGGACCTGATATTAAATAAGAGGGAATATTAGGGCTAGATTATATTTGAAATGGTGATCTTAAACTACTGATTTTCACTGGTTATCTCTCATACATTGACTGCTCTCCCTCCTCAATTCTGCCTCTTAGCTTCCCTGGCTTCTGTCATGTACCAGTGAAAGCCCTTGATTTCTCTTTGATTAAATCTAGTTTTCAGATATTCGAATTCCATATCTTGGGTATAGTTTATTACTTTCTCTTCTAAGTTTTTCCTTTCAATTCCAGATCTTCAGTTCATTCTCTAGTATCTCTGGCGAAAAATACTGTGACCTCAGGAAATCTCTAGGTTTGAACTATTGCAGTCTGAGCGCTATGGCACTGTATTGAAATCTGCCTGCTATTGTTCCAAAAGGCTCCCTAGTTCCATATTCTGGGGCTCCCCTTGAGCAGGAGCATACCTTCCCAATGTAGGACACCCTTCTTGCTGAAAAGATCTGTGACTGTGCTCCCCATGCAGTACTGCTCTTATATTAGCTATAGTCTATGTTAGAGTATGTGTGCTTGAATTGCAAATTGAGTCCCCTTCTCTCTCAGTCTTTCCTCTCTTCCTCATTGTTTGAAATGAAACTTTGTATTGAAGTAACTTCCATTGTTTTACACGTTATTCTCAGCATCCAAACTTTTTTGGGATTTTTTTTACCTTATATATCTGACTGACCCACAGTGCTCTCCTTACATGTACACTAAGTGCCTGGGAAAGGACTTTATCTGCTCATAGCCATACTTATGCTAGGGGACCATGGCTCTGCAAACCTACTGGTAGAAAGAAAGGATAAATAGGAATACCCTATATCCTCCAAGGAGGAATTTTTTTTTTTATTCTAGAAGACTGTCATAAAATAATTACCCATCCTGGGTCTTAGATAATTCTTCCTCTTTTGCTGCCATCCAATACATAGTCTTATTAGCTATCCAGGTCTGGTTGCACAGTGAGCTTATGCCCAATTTTTCCTTGGTTCCTTATGCAGAAGTTATCACCAGTCGGTGCTGGCCCAGTGAGATAATAGTAGGATGCTTTAGGAGAAAACAGAAAATCCAAAACACTCTCAACTTTTTGAAGCTTACAAGATCTTAATTGGCTTGAAGTTTGGCAGAAAGAGATCCAGGACTGAAACAAAGTTCTCTCTTTGTCCCTTTCCCCATGGTATTAGATTTCTTTTCTTTTCTTTTGTTTATTTGTTTGATTTACATTCTCCCTACCCGCCAAGATTTAGATAGAATGCTAAGCTCATTCTGTTTTTGGAATGTCTCCCTTCTCACTTCAGTTGATAATTTATAGATGACACTTGGGACATGGACAAATATTCTCAGACTTTCCGAACACAATTCCTATGAATTTTTTAGAATATTTTTCCACATGTAGTCTAAAGTCTATGATTAATTGATTTATTGAGATTTGATGCCACCTAGTTAAAGTACACAAGTGAAAATGGAGTAGATTAGTTCTGATTACAACCTATCACAAAGTTCCCTTAAAAAAGGAGGTACATGGGCAGCTAGGTAGCACAGAAGATAGAGCACCGTCGCTGCAGTCAGGATGATCTGAGTTCAAATTCAGAATCTGACCCTTGACACTTACTAGCTGTGTGTCCCTGGCCAAGTCACTTAACCCTGATTGCCTAAAGACAGAGAGAGAGAGAGAGAGAGAGAGAGAGAGAGAGAGAGAGAGAGAAGAAATAAAAACAGCTAAAGAAAAACCCAGAGCATGAAGCAATGAAATCCTATATTTCTAAGGAGAAATTTTAAATTATCATTATTTCTCAAAATATCTTATTGATGGTACAAATAGATGCAGAATTAGACATTCACTGCACCAGAGAAAGCCAACTATCTCTTCTCATGTGCTGTAATAACTTAATTTTTTGTTGTCTTTTTAGAGGAGAGGAGGACAGGGTAATTGGGGTTAAGTGACTTGTCCAATGTCATACTGCTAGTAATTGTTAAATGTCTGAAGCCTGATTTGAACTCAGGTCTTCCTGACTCCAGGGCTCAATTCACTGTGCCACCTAGCTGCCCCTATAATAACTTTTAAACCTGTTCTTGGACAAGTCATAATCTTTCCTCATTAATTTTGTTTATAAGTTTTTATGCTTATGATAAGACCCACCCCCTCCCCCAAATATTTTTATTACTTATTGATGCTCCAAGACTTTTCGAGGCATCACTCTTTGGTAAATAATAATTGACTGAAGATGTTTACTTCACAACATTCAATGCAGGAATAAGCATCTATTAAGGGATAAGTACATGTCAGACATTTTGCTAAGCATTAGGAATATACAAGGGAAAAAAATAAAGCTACTTTTTACCCGGAAGCAACTCAAATTTTAAAGTGGGGGACAGTATATAATTAGATAAGAATCCCTTTCTCTTTATCTCTCTGTATATATACACATATACATTTGCACATATGTGCATTTATAAATATATATATATATACACGTATATATATATACACATACATATATACGTATATGTATGCCTGCAGCATAGCAACAGCTTAACTATTGTCCTTGACTCAAGTTTCACCCTGCTCCAACCCATTCTTCATACAGATCCCAAAGTGATTTTATATGTTTGTATATGTGTGTATGCATGTATGTAATATATACACATATACCTATATGTATATATATTATGCATATATGCACATACAGAGAGAGATGGAGACAGAGCAAATAAATAGAAGGCAACTTTAGATAACAAAGTACTAGCATCTGGAGAGAACCAATAATTTAAGAAATAAAACAAGACTATCAGAGTATTCCTGGATGCAGGGAGTAGTATAAAGCCCCAAGAAATCTTCCATATACTTTTGATAGTGTTTCTGGTTGGAAGTAACAGTGATGGTAAGAAGGTTTCTATTAAATAGATCCCTGCTCAGTCTGTTTTACTTAGGAGTTCTATCTTTCCATTTTTCCTAAGTTACTTTTTTTGTCACCTCTGATTTCTTGGCTGTTACTGGACTCTGCACTGTGTGCTTTCAATATGGTTTTCCAGAACTATTAGACAGCTGGGAACCAGGTGGATAGATCAGTTCAGACAACTGTTGGACCACCATGACTCTGAAACATAAAGAAAACGTGATAGTCAGTTGAGAAACCAGAGCTGGATGTGTGGCAAAGACTTGCCAACCACATGCAAATATATGCATATAAAAAATTTTCTCTTTAGATTTCAAGAAATGAGTTTAAAGTAACACTGCTGCTTCCATTGACCTTGAATGCTGAAATATAACTTAAGAAAACTGTTAAAATGGAAACAAAAATGTAGAAAAAGTGAAAATCACAGTGGAGACAACATTAAACATTCCCTTAATATGTTGTGAAATTGGGAGAAGTTGAAGATCATTGGAACTAAAAAGTGCAAATCCCTTCTCTCTCCTAAGGAATGTATTTTAGCCTTATATCCCAAAACCAAATAAAAAACATATTATGGGGGAAAAAGGTATCTACATTAAGAAAGTTGCACATTAGGTTTTTTTTTTTCAATAATCTCAGGTGTGGCATAAAGGCAGAACTGCCTATTTATTAGAGAGCCATCTTTACACTAAAGAAGAAAGGCTAATTCCTGATTCTAGAAGAGTCTATGCAATTATAGACTTTCATGAAGTAGCAAATCCCCAAGACTGTAAATTACTGAGGAGCTGTCTATATCCATTGGTAGAAGAAATTTCCATAGCAGGAGTTCCACAACCAAAGAAATAACGTCTGGATAGCCTGCTAGAACACATTAATCAACTTTATTTAAAATATAAATTTTATATTTGACATCCGCTCCATTAAATGAATAATTGTTTTTCTTCTCTATGTATAGAATTATGACTTTTACCTTCTCCCTTCCTTCCTTTCTTACTTCCTTCCTTCTTTCCTTCCTTCCTTCCTTCCTTTCTCCACTCCCCTCTTTCTTTCTAAAGCAAACATAATGAAAATAACTGAGCAAAGAATTTACTTCAAAGCCTGGAATTATCATAGGAAGTGCTTTCTAACAAAATCATCAACTTTGGTCAATGAAGCTATTGTCAGATATGATGAACATCTCTTGTCAATACAGTGTATTGTGAAAACGGTTTCTCTTGAGCACAAAGAAATATCAGCTGCAAGAGGAAGATTCATGTCCCAACAGACCTCTCTTTGCCGGCAGCATTGTCCTGGCACATAATGAGAAAACTGATTTTGGAACATGATGGAAATAAAGAAATATGTGTCTCCATTGTAGTGTTGTCTTCTCCTTTTATTAAGCATTTCTTAATTTGTACAGTTCTGTTCCTCTAAGCAAGATCTTTAGGGGAATTCCACTCAAGTTCACATCTCCATCGCTTTTTGCCTGGACTGCAGCAATAACTTTCTAATTCTTCTCCTTGATTCAAACTTCCCCATTCTCCAACCCGTCCTTCATACAGATCACAAAGTGATGTTTTGAAATTGCTGGCTTATCATTGTAACTCTTCTGCTGAACAAAATACATGTGGATACTGATTGACTCTTTGATAAAATACCAGCTTTCTCTTTGACATTTAAAGCTAATTAAAAAAAAATGTAGTGCTAGTTTACCTTTCCCGGATTATTATAAAGTACTTTGTTTCCCCCATGCTTCTGACCATGCAGAGTGTCCTACCTGCTGTAGCACATAAATATCATCACAGCTCCAAACTCCATACTATTTCACTGGCTGTCCCTCATGCCAGGAATGCACCCCCTTTCCACGTCCACATCCTAATATTCCTAGCTCTTTTCAAAGATCAGGACAAGGTTTCCCTCTAATATAAGATCTTTCCCAAGATTTTCAATTTCCAACAATCTCTTCATGTTACTTAATATGTATTTTTAATTGCATATAGTGTGTTTATTATTCTTTTTTTTTCTACATCATATTAAGACTTCTGAATCCAGGGGTAGTTTCATTTGTAGGGATATTTTCATTTTTTTCTCTGTATCTTCAATGCCTAGCACAATATTTCGAACATTGTTCTTGTTCAATCATGTCTGACTCCATTTGGGGTTTTCTTAGCAAATATATGGGTTTGTTTTCTGATTTCCTTCTCATACCAGTTTTACAAATTAGGAAACTCAGGCAAACACGGTTAAATGACTTGCCCTGGGTCACATAGCTAATAAGTGTCTGAAGGTGGATTTGAACTCAGGAGGATGCATCTTCCTGACTCCAGGTCTGGCACTCTAGTTGACATTTTTGGCACACAGCAGATACTTAAACATCTATTTGCTGATAACCAGTTATCTGAATTCATCCCATTTATCTTTTCAAAAAGACCAATTTCTAGTTAATCCCTATATATTTGGAGTGTGTGAGCTTTAGACAACCTATAGACCTTTGTTTTGATGTCATTTCTTCATAATAAAACAACAGCAGGAGGTGCAATAACAGGATATACATCTCAAAAACAGGATCTTTGTTTTTATCTTTAACTACTTCATTCATGGAATCAATCATATTTGAGAGTTTGAAGCATCCTCAGTGGCTATCTAATTCATCCCAAATGTGAAAGGAATATCCCCACTTTAAAACACCCATTATATGGCCTCTAAACTCTGTTAGAGGACCTCCAAGAACATTAATCCACCAACTCTCAAGACACTTTCAAATAGTTCCAATTGTAAATATTTTTTTTCCTTACATAAAATCTAAATTTGCTTCTTTGCAACTCCTACCTAGTGTTTCCGATTCTGCTCTCTGAGACCAATTAAACCAAGTGTAATTCTTTCCCCATATTAGAGCCCTTCACATTCTTGACAACAGGAATCATGCTCCCTCTGAGCCTTTTCTTCTCCAGGCTAAACATCTAAGTTCCTTCAAACTCTCCTCATGTGAAATGCAATCAAGTATCCTGGTTGCCCTCTTCTCAAAACACAGAGTCTTTAAATTATAATACTTAGAAATGAAATCAATACTTTAGGCAAGGTCTGACGAGTAATTTTCAGGGATACAATCATCTTGCTACTAATAGAAGCTACCCTTTTAATGTAATCCAAGTTAGTATCAATTTTTTGATGGCCACATCACATTCTTGACTCAGACTGAGTTTTTATTTGGCATAAATTTATAGATTCTTTTCAGAACAGTTGTATAACCATGGATCCCTGAACTCATAGTTTCAAAGTTGAATTTTGTGACCAAATATAAGACTTTAAATTTATCTTAGAATTTGAATCTATATTCAAATGGCTATAATGCATACCCTTTGAACCAGAAATATCACAACTGGGTCTCTATCCCAAAGCATGAAAGAAAATAAAAGGACCTATATGTACAAAAATATCTATAGTAGCTTATTGTAAAGCCAAAGAACTGGAAATCAAAGGGATACCCATCAGTTGGTGAATGGGTAAACAAGTAGTAGTATATACTTGTGATCAAATAATAGTGTGCTATAAGAATGATGAGCACGTGGATTAAAAAAACCACCTAGAAAGACTTACATGAACTGATTCAAAGTAAAATTAACAGAAACTTGAGAACATTATATACCATAACAGCTATATTGTACAATGATCAATTGTGAATGACTTAGCTATTCTCAGGAACACAGTGATCTAAGATAATTTCAACAGACTTAAGATGGAAAATTTTATCCACCTCCAGAGGAAGAACTGATGGAGTTCAAGTTCAGATTAAAGCATTTTTAAACTTTCTTTATTTTTAATGTTTTTTTGGGGGGAAGGGATGTTTAATAACATCATTGATATGGAAATATGTTTTGCATGATTGCATATATTTAACCTATGTCAAATTGCTTGACTTCTCAGTGAGGGGGAAAGGGAGAGAATTTGGAACTCAAAATAGTTTTTTAAAAACTAATGTTAAAATTACTTTTACATGTAATTGGGGAAAATATATTAAAAATGTATCTCTACCAAATTTCATCATTGCATATTCAACCAATCTACCTGGAGAATGGGAAGATTATTGACATCTCATTCAATTATTGATTACTTTTTTTCCAAAAAAGGAACAACTTAATTTTATCATATATTTGAGAAGCAAGAAAAATATTGAAAATACATAAATCACAAAAACTGCTTTGCTAAAATGATCAATGATCTGAATTGTTCTGTACATACCGTGGTATGGAATTTGGAGGTGCGATTATAGTTATGTAGCACAGCAAGTGGGACACTCTGCATGGTCAGAAGCATGGGGGGAAGAAAATACTTTATAAGAATCCTGGAAAGGTAAACTAGTGCCAGATTTTTTTTTATTAGCTTTAAATCTCAAAGACAAAGTTGGCATTTCATCAGAGTCAATCAGTATCCACATGCATTTTGTTCAGCAGAAGAGTGACAATGATAAAACTGCAATTTCAAAACATCACTTTGTGATCTATATGAACGAACAATGAATTATTAATAAAGCAAACATCTACCTCCCCAAGTCTATGAAAATTGTTAGAAAATTGTCTTCTTGATATGTGAATAATATCACTAGCTTACCAAACATTGCTCTAAAAATTTAGGTTCTAGGCTGGTGGTCTATATGTAGAATGATTTTTTAACATTTCAAATAAAGTTACTCAGAATGCTTCATGTCATTATTTGACCATAATGATTAATGAACCTTTTAGAAAGCCAAATTGTAGTGAGATTCCTTGTTCAATGCATGAATGACTTTCAAAAGAAACCTGAAATAAATCCCTCCCTGTCCCAAAGCTATAAGGAAATTCGATTCTGTAATAAAGGCATTATAAACTAAAATGCCAACTAGAAACTAAGCCCCTTCTAGTTCTCAGAACATTGAGAAAATTGTGCATTCTTTTGCCCTTTCTTCCACAAGGACTCTTGCCTGATTTGCAAAACTTTATATGATTTATTATAAAATTCGTTTCCAATCTGAACTCAGTCACTCAACATATAATTATTAAATTGTGCTAATTATTAAAGGTACACATACATTAGGGTATGCCACATGCATGTTAACCTTGAAGAGTATCTTCCATATGGAGAAACTGAGGAATCTGCTTCCATAAGAATCACAATAATGGGCTGGTTTTATTAAGCCAATGAAGTCATTATTTTCCAGTTTTATCAGCAAAACTTCTGTCAAATAGTGAGTTCTTATCACAGAAACTGGAGTCTTTGGGTTTATCAAATAGTAGATTACTATAGTCATTGACTACTGACTCTTGTGTACCTAACCCATTCCACTAATATGCCACTCTATTTGTTAGCCAATACCAAGTAGTTTTGATTGCTTCTTTAAAATACTGTTTTAGATCTGTTACAGCTAGGTCACCTGCCCTTGCATTACTCATCATTAATTCCCTTGATATTCCAGATCTTTTTTTTTCCCTTCAGATGAATTTTGCTACAGTTTATTCTAGCTCTATAAAATATTTTTGGTAGTTTGATTGGTATGGCACTGAATTAGTAAATTAATTTCAGTAGAATTTTCATCATTATATTAGCTTGGCATACCAATGAGCAAAATATATATTTTCCAATTATTTAAATTTGAACTATCTTCCTGTAAAAAGAGTTTTGTAGTTGTGTTCATATAGTTCCTGGGTTTGTCTTAGCATTTACTTTATTTTTTTGTCTTGCCAGCTATTTTAATTTTTTTTCAGATCAGCCCTGAAAATTGTGGAAAGACTGAACGCTTGTATCAGTGCAAAGGAAGGATAGTGTGAATTTGCATGTGACATTGAGGACCAAAAAATTAAAAACTCATCAGACTGAACTGGCTTCATGGCTTGTTTTCCTCACAAGGATGAAGGAGCCTGCCTTAAAGGATGACAAGTGGATCTCTTTGTGACAGGGCAGGAAAGAACCAAGTGGTTACTACAACACAGATCAGATCAAAATACAATAGACTGGGTCACAGAGGGAACAGGTATCTTCTTCATGACTAAGGCCCGGTGCTACTTGATAAAGCTGATCAGCCCATTGGTGGAAGCATTGTGAGAAGTCACAGGTTTATCGGAGTCCAATTCAGACTCAATTTTCTTGGCCAATTGCTTTCCCAGTTCCACTCCCATTCATCATCACTGATGACATCCCATACAACACCCTGAACAAAGATCTTGTGCTCATACATGGCAATCAATCCTCCAAGGATGAAAGGAGTGAGCTTTGTGAAGACAATTGAATTAGTAGGACAATTTCCTTCAAAGAACTTATGAGGCAGCAGCTTCTTCAGATCATCACCACTCTTGCCTGCAGCTTACAGCTCCTTTTGTGACTCCTCTGCCAACTTTCCTTTTATCAGGGTCTCAGTCTAAGCTAGAAAGTTGCCTAGAAGAATCTTGTGATGAAGGCCATTCCGGATGGGATTCTGTGTCTGAACAGGGACCAGAAAGTAGCAAGGGATCATCCGAGTAGCCTGGTGAGTAAGCTGGTAGAAAACATGTTGTCCATTGGTCCCTGGATCTCCCTACACAATGGGGCCTGTACTGTAGTCAACTCAGGCTCCTGATTTGGTGATGTATTTCCCATTAGACTCCATGTCACCCAGCTGAAAGTAAGCAGCAAAACGGTGCATATACTGGTCATAGGGCAGCAGGGCCTGAGTCTCGAATCCAAAACAGTTAATGTACCAGATGCCTAGCAAGGCCAGTAGCACAGTGGCATTCTTCTACAGTGGAGTGGTGAGAAAGTGATTGTCCATCCAGTGAGCCCCCGACAACAGCTGCTCAAAGTTGTCAAAACCAATATGCAGGGCGATGAAGAAACCAATAGCTGACCACAATGAGTAATGTCCACCAAGCCAATCCCAGAATTCAAACATTTTGAGTGTCGATTCCAAAATCTTGAACTTTTGGTGCAGACAAGGCCACAGAGTGCTTTGGGGCTTTGCCACAGCTGAAGGATCCTTTTTCGCTGCCTGAAGGAATCACTCCTTGGCTGTCTGCATTGGTGATGGTCTCCTGGGTGGTGAATGTCTTGGAGGCAATGATGAAGAGAGACATTTCCGGGTTGAGTTCAGCAAGAGTCTTCAAAATATGTGTACCATCAATATTGAAGACAAACCAGACAAGAGGACTTCCTTTTGAATAATGCTTCAGAGCTTCTGTCACCATCAGAGGACCCAAATCAGAACCTCCAATGCCAATGTTGATCACATCTGTAATCGTCTTCCCAGTGTAGCCTTTCCAGTCTCCCCCATGGATATGTTGGCAGAATGCCTTCATTTTCTCCAGCACTTTGTTCACCTCTGGTCCTATGTCCTTGCCATCCACTAGCATGGGTGTGTTGGAGGGATTCAGCAGAGCCACATGGAGGGCACCCCAGTCCATGGTGAAATTGATCTTCATCCCCTTGAACATTTGTTCCCAAGCATTTTCCACCCCTCGAGGCTTAGCCAGCTCAACAAGCATCTTCATCACATCTTCTGTAATGAGGTTATTTGAATAATCCACATGGATGTGTCCATTTTTGGTATCAAGTTTCAGGCTGAAGCAGCTGAAGTGGTCCTGTTCTGCCTCAAAAAGCCTCCGGAGGTTGAGCTCAGCCTCATGCTTTTGGTGCCATTGGATTAGCTTCTGGAAGTTCGGGTCCTGGCTGAGTGTGGCCATGACAGGGACATGGACAGCCCAGATGGATACGGCGTGAAACTGAAACACTTGATACTCTGCAAATGGCCTTAGCAGTTACTTTAAATGGAATTTCTTTTTCTATCTCTTCCTGCTGGGCTTTGTTAGTAATATAAATAAATGCTGATGCTTTATGTGGGTTTATTCTATGTCTTGCAACTTTGTAAAAGTTAATATTTTCAAGTACTGTTTTAGTTGATTGTCTAGGATTCTCTAAGTATACCATCATATCATCTGCAAAGTGTGATAGATTTTTTCTTCATTGCTTAATTCTAATTTCTTAATTTGTTTCTTCTCATATTGCTAAAGCTAACATTTCTAGTATAAAACTGAATAAAAAGGGTGTTAATGGTCATCCTTATTTCACCCCTGATCTTTCTGGAAATGTTTCTCGTTTACTCCCATTACATATATTGTTAGCTAATGGTTTGAGATAGATACTACTTATTATTTGAAGGAAAATGCCTTTTATTTCTATGTTCTCTCATGTTATAATAGGAATGTTTGCTATATTTTGTTGAAAGTGTTTTTTTTTTCTGCACTAATTGAGAAAAAGCTTATGATTTCTGTTAATTTGGGTGTTGGTATTGTCAATGATGATAATAGTTTTCCTAATATTGAACCAGAGCTGAATTCCTGGTATGACTCACCTGGTTATATTGTATTATCTTCATGATAAGTTGTTGTAAACTTTTTGCTAATATTTTATTTAAAATTCTTGCATCAATATTCATTAGGGAAATTGGTCTGTAATTTTGTTTCTCTCTTTTGGCTCTTCCCAGTTTAGCTATTAGCATTATATTTGTGCCATAAAAAGGACTTGGTAATACTCCTTCACCTATTTTTCAAAATAGATGTAATATTGGAATGTTTGTTATTTAAATGTTTAGCAGAATTCCATTGTAAATCCACCTGTCCCTGGTGACTTTTTCTTAGGGAGTTCACTGATGTTTCTTCAGTTTCTTTTTTTCCCCAAAATCATGTTAAGTATTTTATTTTTTCTTCTGCTAATCCAGGCAATTTTTATTTTTGCAAATTTTCATACATTTCACTTAGATTGTCAGGTTAATTGGCATACAATTGGAAAAAATACCTCTTAGTATTATTTTAATTTTCTCTTCATTGGTGTTGAGTTCACCCTCTTCATTTTTAATACTCATAATTTGTTTTTTTTACTTTCTATTATCAAATAAAAATAACTAAATGTTTATTTATTTTATTGGTTTTTTTCTCCATAAAATGAACTTTATTATTTTGTATAGCTTTATTGTTTTAGTTCAATAGTTTTCTTAATTTCAATTTGACTGCTATATCCTTTGATTTGCAAAATATCTAATTTGGTATATAAGTGGAGATTTTTAATTTAAAAAATTTTTAGCTTCTTTAGTTGCATGTCAAATTTATTGTTCTCCTTTTTCTCTATTTTATTGATGAACACATTTAGAAAGATTACATTTCCTCTAAGAGCTTATTTTGCTGTATCCCTTAAGTTTTGGTATGTTCTCTCATTATTGTCATTCTCTTTGATGAAGTTACTGATTGTTTCTATCATTTGTTGATGGCCTGCTATTCCTTTAAGATTAAATTATTTAGTTTCCAATTAACTTTTAGTCTATCTTTACATGGCCCTATATTACATAAAATTTTTATTGCATTGTAAACACAAGCACAAGCAGCTTTCAAGGGGACAGCTGTATGAACATCTGTAAGGTTCTGATCACATTGCATAGTGAACTCTCTATTTATTCAGCAGAAACGTAAAGCAATACATTCACAGAAACCAAAGTACATAAATAATGTTATGACATAACAACTTATCACTAAAGTGATCGCATAGTTTTCAATAAAGTGGCCACATTGTTTTAGATATCATTCAGTAAGTCCTTAACTTTATCACACTTAAAGAGCAAACCTCCTCAAGGGACACAAAATACAAAGTTCACAGTTCTCCACCCGTAGGTCACAGTAAATTATGATCTTCTTAGTCAGCATTAAGTAACCAAGGAGAGATCTTTTCATCTTACTTGTGGCTGGCTCTGAGATTCCACAGTTCCTTTCCCATGGTCCCAGTTTTTTTTTTTTAACAAATGCTTTATTAACTTCTGTTTTACATCATTCATTTCCACCAGATTTTGAGTTACAACCATTCTCACCACATTATTCCCCTACCCAACATCCCAGAATAGTAGTCCCACAAGATATCACTTCCTCCAATCTGTTCTCTCCCATACCTTCTCCCATACCCCCATTGACTTTTCCATTAGAGGAAGGTGAATCTTTGTGTCCCAATGCCTGCACATCTTATCTCCCTATTACAAGCAAAAGATTACTAATAATAGTATATATATATATATATATATATATATATATATATATATATATTTGAAACATTTAATGTTAAGACCTCGAATTTCAGATCCATTTCCTTCCTCCCTTGTCACCCATTCCCTCTTGGGAGATAAGTAATTCAGTATATGTTGTACATGTCTAGCTATGCAAAACATTATCATAGTAGATATATTGTACAAGGCTGCTTATAATTCCCTCCCACTCATCCCACCCCCCACCTGGTCCATTCCCTACATGTTCCTGTCCCTCTTCTATAGCGGGTACTTCCAACCTCCCCTCACCCCAAGGATGCCCTCTCATCCATCATCCCTCCTCACATCTCCCTTCCCCCTATCCTGCTGCAGGTTGAGATATCCCATTTAGTATGTATGTCATTTTCTCCCTGAGCCAAATTCAATGTGAATGTGGTTTTGACTTTTTAGCCTTCCTTATTCTCCCCCTCCTTTGCAACCACTTCCCCTTGCTTCTTCTACATGGGATAATTTACCCTACCCTGTCTCTCCCCATCTCCTCTTGCCACTTTCCTCTCCCACCTCATAATTTCATCCCTTAAGTATTCTCCCTTCCCAACAAATTCAACCTATGCCCTCTATCCATATATAACTGTAACCATATATACACACATTCACATATGTATTCATATGACCACACACCCTTCTTCCATTATTTTCATAGTGAGAAAGATATCATCAGTCACAGTTATTGCTTTTCCTTGTAGGAATGTAAATGGTTCAACTTTGATCAGTTCCTTTTGATTTCTTTTCCCTGATTACCTTCTCAGGCATCTCTGCCTTCTTGTGTCTGCATGTCAATTTTTCTATTCAATTCTGGTTTTTTCCTCAAGAATGCTTGAAAGTCCTCTATTCCACTGAATGACCATATTTTCCCCTGAAACAAAATACTCAGTTTTGCTGGGTAGGTGACCCTTGGGTTCATTCCCAGCTCTTTGGCCCTCTGGAATATCATATTCCTTGCCCTTCAATCCCTCAGTGTAGAAGCTGCCAGGTTCTGGGCTATTCTGATTGTGTTTCCACAATATTAAAATTGTTTCTTCCTGGCTGCTTGGAGTATTTTCTCCTTGATCTGGGGATTCTGGAACCTAATTATAATATTCCTGGGAGTTTTCTTTTTGGGATCTTTTTCAGGAGGTGATCTGTGGATTCTTTCAATCTCTATTTTGCCCTCTGGATCTAAAACATCAGGGCAGTTTTCCTTGAGAATTTCTTGAAGGGTGATTTCTAGGTGATTTCTTTCTTTGATCATGGCTTTCAGGTAGTCCAATAATTTTTAAATTGTCTCCCCTGGATCTATTTTCCAGGTCAGTGGTTTTTCCCATGAAATATTTCACATCTATCATTTGTTTGGATCTGCTTAATAGCATCTTGATTTCTTATAAAGTCATTAGCTTCCATTTGCTCCAGTCTCACTCTGAAGGAATGAATCTCCTCAGTGAACTTTTGAGATTCTTTTTCCATCTGGCAAATTTGACTTTTTAAGGCATTCTTCTCCTCATTGCCCTTTTGGGCCTCCTTTGCCATTTGAGTTAGTCAATTTTTTAAGGTGTTGTTTTCCTCAGTCAGGCTGTTGACCCTCATTTCATACTTTTCCTGCATCCTTCTCATTTCTCTTTCCAATTTTTCCTCCACTTCTCTTATTTAATTTTTAAAGTCCTTTTTAAGGTCCTCTATGGCCTGCAACCCACTCATGTTTTCCCCTGGGGCTTTTGGAGCAGGACTTGTGACCTCACAGTCCTTTTCCCTCTCTATGCCCCCAAAATAGGAGTCTAGGGTTGCATTTTTCTGTTTCCTTGGCCTTGGCATGTTGCCACTTAATTGCTTGACTTTTGGGCTTGTTGTGACACTATGGCGTTAAGGCCAGATAGAGGAATTTTTGTCCCGAATGTGTGTGGGGCAACTTCTGTTTCTGGCAAGCTGTAAACTCACCCACGACTTCCACCTTAGATGACAATCCAGATCCAGGGAGGTTAAAGCAAGAGCGATTACCCCCCAAGACTGATCGCTGGATCTTCCTACAATTTGCAGGCCAGGAGCTGGAGCTACCTCTTAAAACTACAAAATGGGGAGTCTCCTCAGTGGCTTGTAGCCCCCAGGGGAGGGAGCCGACCCATTCCCTAAATACCAGTCCCAAAGTCCATAGGACACTAAACTCTTACTTTGTCCTAGGCATGTCTATGTTGATAATTCTGGAATCTCCACAGCTCATGGTGTTCTGGGGTTCCTCCAGCCTGCTGCTGGCCCTGCCGCCCTGGGGCTAAAACCTCGGCTCATGTGGACTTGGGCTCGGCTCAGCTCCTGTGCTCTGTGCACTGTGAGCTGCCAGGTCCCAGACTGCTGCGCTGGTCCTTCCTGCAGGGCTGCTGGGCTGTCCTCAGCGGGAGGTTAGCTTCTCTGTGTCGTTCTGTGGGTGCTGGGTCTCCAGAAGTTGCTCAGAGTCCCCTTTTACATAGTTTGGGGGGAATCTGGGGGCAGAGAGGCTTGGATGAGCTGTTTCTACTCCGCCATCTTGACTCCGCCCATGGTCCCAGTTTTTGCCTGAATTTACCCAACTGTCACCTGGATTCAAAGGTAGACAACTCTCAGCTCCTTGTTTAGTTCAGTTCCATATCGAAGCTCACTGTGTCCAGTCCACCTGAAGTCCTTCACAGTTTCTGTTCCTGGGAAGATGTAATGAAAATGGGAATTTGAAGATCTTCTCTGGCCCTTAATAGACCTGGGGGAGGGGTGGAGTTTGAAGACCTCCCCTGCTTTGAAAGTAAACTCTGTCCTATAATAGGCTGAACGTCCTCACTTGGAGCTTGTGGTGGAAAGAGTTTGTTGAAGGGAAGCAGAGCCCACAGGATGCTGGTCAGAGATAGTTAGGTGGGGCGGGGGAGAGGATCTTCATTAAAGAGATAGTTTTGCGAGTAAATATTGATGTTGTATTGGTTTGTTGGAAGGCTGAAGGATGCTGTGGCTCTCAGCATAACTATGTCTTCTGAATATCTTTGGTACTATGATGGAATTGGCTTACTGGTTTTGCTGCTTGATTTTCTGGTGTCTAAATAAATGCTTCAGTTCTATGCTCTATCTGGACAGTTTGGTACATTTTGCAATCAAACATCATGCAATAGTTATTGTAATGGTCTTTATTATTTATAATAAATGTCTTTATTATAAATACATCTATAATGTATTTATCATGGCTTACTGTAAATATTGCATTGGCAATACAGAAGACAAAGCTTAACAGAGCCAAAACAATATTCATGTACTTTGCAGGCACCATCACAAATTCATTTCTTCTTGTGAAATCAACACAGACCCACAAACAAAGACTGAGAACTCAACACAAATTGTTTATATAGTCCCAGGGCCAACAAAACCCTCCTCCAGGACAAGTTTTCTCCTTCTCAACTCTGGAACCACAAGTGTTCTCTTCTGATTTCTGCTCTTTCCCACCTTCAGCTTCTCCTTATATATAGTCATTAGCTCCCTTTTCTTTCCCTCCCTGTTGTATCAGCAAGTTACTCCCACTGTGGGGTTCACAAGTTCTGTTTCTTAACAAAGACTTGCTATAATCATGGGCAATACTCAAGAGAAACTTGATCTGAAACAAGGTGCTAAATAATTAAATAGCTGAAACAAGGCACTAAATACTTCTTTGCTTGCCATTACATGCATCATGATCTGAAAAAGATTCATTTAATATTTCTACCTTACTTCTTTGAATGGTGAGGTTTTTATGCACTAATGCGTGGTGAATTTTTGTGAAAGAGCAATGTACCACTTAGAAAAAGGTATGTTCCTTTCTATCCCCATTCCATTTTCTCCAGAGATCTACGATATCTAAATTTTCTAAATTTCCATTTACCTCTTTAACTTCTTTCTTATTCATTTTGTAGTTAGATTTATCTAATTCTGAGACAGGGAGTTGAGGTTACATACTAGTATAGTTTTGCTCTCTATTTCTTCCTGTAACTCCCTTAACTTCTTCTCTAAGAATCTGGGTGCTATACCATGGTGCATATATGTTTAGTACTGATTTTACTTCATTGTCTATGGAATCTTTTAGTAAGGTGCAGTTTCCTCCCATATCTCTTTTAATTAAATGTGTGCGTAGGCCTTGTCTGAGATCAGGATTGCTATACCTTTTTTTTTTAACTTCAGTTGAAGCATAATGTATTTTGCTCCAGCATTGTATCTTGTCTCTATGTATATTTTTCTGCTTCATATGTGTTTCTTGTAAAGAACATACTGTGGGATTATAGTTTTTTTTAACAAATGCTTTATTAATTTCTGGTTTACATCATTCATTTCCACCAGATTTTGAGGTACAATTTTCCCCCTTTTTCCCTACACACCACCCCAGAATAGAAGTCCCACAAGATATCCACTCATCCAATCCACTCACTCCCATATCTTCTCCCATACCCCCTTCAACTTTACCATTAGGGCGAGGTGAGACTCTGTGCCCCAATGCCTGATCATCTTTTCTGCCAAAATAGTATTAATAATAGTATTAATATATATTTGAAACATTTAATTTTTAAAACTCGATTTTCAGAACCATTCCCTTCCTCCCATGTCACCCATTCCCTCTGGGAAGATAAGCAATTCAGTATGTGTAGTACATGTATAGCTATGCAAAACATTACCATAGTAGATATATTGTAAAAGACTGCCTATATTTCCCTCCCACCCATCCCACCCCCTCATCCCCCTTCCATAGTGGGTATTTCCAACCTCCCCTCCCCCTAGAATGCCCTCCCCTCCATCATCCCCACTCTCATCCCCTTCTCCCTTCCCCCTACTCTAGAGGAGGATGAGATATCCCATTTAGTATGTATGTCATTCTCTCTGAGCCAGATTCAATGAGAATATGTTTTTGCTTTTTTGCCTTTCTGTTTTTCCACTCCCCTGCAGCCACTTCCCTTGCTTCTTCTACATGAGATAGTTTACCCTATCCTGTCTCTCCCCATCTCCTATTGCCACTTTCCTCTATCACCTAATAACTTCACCCCTTAAGTATAATCCCTTCCGACCAAATTCAAACTGTGCCCATTATCCATGTATAACTGTAAACATATATACACAAATTCACATATGTATTCATATGCCCATATACCGTTCTTCCATTATTTTCATACTGAGAAATGTTTCATCAGTCACAATTATTGTTTTTCCAAGTAGGAATGTAAATAGTTCAACTTTGATAAGTTCCTTTTGATTTCTTTTCCCTGATTATCCTCTCAAGCATCACTTGCTTCTTGTGTCTAGATGTCTATTCAACTTTGGTTTTTTCCTCAAGAATGCTTGAAGGTCCTCTATTCTACTGAATGACTGTATTTTCCCCCGAAACAAAATATTCAGTCTTGCTGTGTAGGTGGCCCTTGGCTTCAATCCCAGCTCTTTTGCCCTCTGGAATATCATATTTCAAGCCCTTTGATCCCTCAGTGTAGAAGCTGCCAGGTCCTGGGCTATTCTGATTGTGTTTCCACAATATTGAAATTGTTTTTTTCCTGGCTGCTTGTAGTATTTTCTCCTTGATCTGGGAATTCTGGAACCTGGCTATAATATTCCCGGGAGTTTTCCTTTTGGGATCTCTTTTAGGAGGTGATCTGTGGATTCTTTCAACCTCTATTTTGACCTCTGGGTCTAAAACATCAGGGCAGTTTTCCTTGAGGATTTCTTGAAGGGTGATTTCTAGGTTCTTTCTTTGATCATGGCTTACAGGTAGTACAATAATTTTTAAATTATCTCTCCTGGAATTTTTTCCAGTCAGTGGTTTTTCCCATGAGATATTTCACATTGCCTTCTGTTCTTTCATTTGTTTGGATCTGCTTAATAGCATCTTGATTTCTCATAAACGCACTAGCTTCCATTTGCTCCAGTCTAACTCTGAAGGAATGAATCTCCTTAGTGAGCTTGTGAGATTCTTTCTGCAACTGGCAAATTCGGCTTTTTAAGGCATTCTTCTCCTCATTGCCCTTTTGGGTCTCCTTTGCCACTTGAGTTAGTCTATTTTTTAGGGTGTTATTTTCCTCAGTGAGGCTGTCAATTCTCATTCATACTATTCCTGCATCCTTCTCATTTCTTTTCCCAATTTTTCCTCCACTTCTCTTATCTGCTTCTTAAGGTCCTGTATGGACTGTAGCCAGCTTGTATTTTCCTTTGGAGCTTTTGGAGCATGATTTCTGACCCCACAGTCCTCCTGTTCCATGCTTTTATCCTCTTTGCCCCCACAATAGGAGTCTAATGTTGTATTTTTCTGTTTATTTTCTTTCATTTGCCTAGGCATGATGCCACTTAATTACTTGACTTTTGGGCTTTTTGCCACAGTAGGACTCTGCCACAAGACAGGGGAGCTTCCGTCCTGAATGTTGGGGTCTTTAAAACTTCCTGTTCTGGCAACTTGGATACCCTCCCCAGACCTCCCCCCAGATAACAATGCAGATCCAAGCAGGTTAAAGCAAGAGCGATTAAACTCCAAGACTGATATCTGGATCCCCCTACGGTTCCCAGGCCAGGAGCTGATGCTGCCACTGGAACTGCAAAATGGTAAGTGTGCCATGTCTTCTCTTTGGCTTCTTGCCCCTAGGGGAGGAAGCCAGAGCATTCCCCAAATACTGGTCCCAAAATCCAGAGGCACTAACCTCTTACTTTTTCCTAGACATGTCTGTGTTGATAATTCTGGAATCCCCACAGCTGCTGGTTTTCTCTGGTTCCTCCAGCTAACTGCTGTCCTGGTTACCCTGTGGCTTAAACCGAGGCTCATGCAAACCTGGGCTGGTCTCTCCTTGCTGTGCTGTCAGCTCCCAGAGCCCTTTTCTGGCCCTCCCTGCAGTGCTGCTGGGCTGTCTTCAGTGGGAGGTTAGTTTCTCTGTGTTGTTCTGTGGGTGCTGGGGTTCCAGAAGTTGTTCAAAATCTCCTTTTACATAGTTTGGAAGTGTCATGGGGAACAGCACCTTGGAAGTGCTGTTTCTACTCCGCCATCTTTGTTCTGCCTCTCAGGATTATAGTTTTTTAAAAAATAAATTTCATGTTTATTTTTAGCTTACATCATTTATTTCCACAAGATTTTGAGTTACTAACTTTTCCCCATCTCTCCTCTACCCATGACCCCAAAACAGTGCTCCCACTGTATATCCCTTCCCCAATTTGTTCTCTCCTATATCCTCACCCAACCCCCTTACTACTTCCCAGTAGGGCAAAATGGATCTCTATACCCAAGTGACTGTAAATCTTATTTCCCAGTTGCATATAAATATAATAATAATTATGTATGTGTGTGTATGTGTGTGTTTGTGGGTATGTGTGTATGTAGGTGTAAATAGATGTCCTTCAGACATCAGTCTTGGAGGTTAATTGCTCTTGCTTTCACCTGCTTGGATCTGGATTGTGATCTGGGGGGAGGTCTGCGGTGGGTATCCAATTTGCCAGAAGCAGACGTTGTGAAGACCCCAGCCTTCAGGATGGAAGCTCCCCTGTCTGGTGGCAGAGTCCTACTTTGGCAACAAGTTCAATATATATACAACATTATATTTTAAAACTTTGAATTCCAGGTTTCTACCCTTCCTTCCTCATCATCCATGCTTTCTGGGAAGATAGGCAATTTAATATAGGTTGGATATGTGTAGCTATGCAAAACATTTCAATAGTGGACAAATTGTGAAAGATTGGTTATATTTCCCTCAATCCTATCCTGCCCCCCCATTTGTTCTATTCTCTCTTTTAACCCTGTTCCTTTTCAAAAGTGTGTGCTTACCTAAGCCAAATTCAGTTAGAGTAAGGTTGTCCCATTCCTTTTTGCCTTCCTGTTCTTCCCCTCTATTGTAAAAGTTTTCCCTTGTCTCCTTTCTATGAGATAATTTACCCCATTCTGTGTCTCTCCATCTCCTCTCATTATATTCCTCTCTAACCTCTCAATTTCACCTTTTAAGTATCATCCGTTCCTATTCCATTGGTCCTGTGACCTCTATTTTAACCTACATTCATACACACACACACACACACACACACACATACACATATGTATACACACACACACACACACACACACACACACACACACACACACATATATATATATATATATATATATATATACATACACACACACCCCCTCACATATGCATTCATACACCCATATGCTCTCCTATAGAGGTATATATGCATATATATATATATATATATATATATGTATATATATATATGTATATATATATATGTATATGCATTTATATTCCCTTCAACTTTTCTTATACTGACAAAAGTTTCATAAGTTAAAATTATTATTTTTCCATGTAGGAATGTAAATAATTTAACTTTGATAAATTCCTTATGATTTCTTTTCCCTATTTACTTTCTCATGCTTCTCTTGCTTCTTGTATCTGAATGTCAATTTTTCTACTCAACTCTTTTTTTTTTTTCATCAAGAATGCTTGAAATACCTCTATTTCATTGAAAGACCATATTATACTCAGTTTTGCTGGGTAGGCGATTCTTGGTTTTAATCCCAGCTCCTTTGACCTTCGGAAGATAATATTCCAAGCCTTGCAGTACCTCTGTGTAGAAGCTGCCAGGTCCTGTGTTATACTGATTGTGTTACCACAATATTCAAATTGTTTCTTCAAGGCTGCTTGTAATATTCTCTCCTTGAGGTGAGAACTCCAGGAGGTGATTGTTGGATTCTTTCTACCTCTATTTTGCTCTATGGCTCTAAAACATCAGGGCAATTTTCCTTTAGAATCTCTTGAATGATGATTTCTAGGTTCTTTTTTGATCATGGCTTTCAGATAGTTCAATGACTTTTAAATTATCTCTCCTGGATCTATTTTCTAGGTCAGTGGTTTTTCCAATGCAATATTTCACATTGCCTTCTATTTTTTCATTTGTTTGGATCTGCTTAATAGTATCTTGATTTCCCATAAAGTCACTAGCTTCCATTTGCTCCAATCTAATTCTGAAGGAATAATGCTCTTTGGTGAGCTTTTGAAATTCTTTTTCCACCTGGCAAATTCAACTTTTTAAGGCATTCTTCTCCTCGTTAGCTTTTTGAACCTCTTTTGCCATGTGAGTTAGTCTATTTTTCACTTTTTTTGGAGGGTAGAAGGTAGGGCAATTGTAGTTAAGTGACTTGCCCAAGGTCACATACCTAGTTTTTTGTGTTAAGTGTTTGAGGCTGGTTTTGAACTCAGATCATCCTGACTACAGGGCCAGTGCTCTATTCACTGAGCCACCTAACAGCCCCAAGTTTGTTTATTTTTTAATGTGTTATTTTCTTCAGTCAGGTTGTTGACTCTCTTTTCATGATTTTCTTGTATCATTCTCATTTCTCTTACCAATTTTTCCTCTACTCTTATTTGGTTTTCAAAATCCTTCTTTAGCTTCTCTATGGCCTGTAAGCAGTTCATAATTTTCTGGCAAGCTTTTGGAGCAGGATTTCTGACTTTTTTGTCTTTCTTCTGTTCCATGCTTTATTCCTTTTTGTCCCCATAAGAGGAATCCAAAGTTGGATTCTGTGCCTGCTTTGTTTCCTTTGCTTGCTCATGTTGCCATTCAATTACTTGACTTTTGAGCCTTTTGGTACAGTAGAACTCTGCTTGAAGAGAGGAGAGCTTTCTCCCAAATCACTGGGGTTTTCACAGCTCTTGTAGCTATTAGTTGGCTGTCCTCTCTGAAGCCTCCACATGTTTTGGCTCACTGGTCACACACACCAGGACCTCCACCCTATACAGCAATCCAGATCCAAGCAGGTTAAAGCAATATTGATTACCCTTCAGAATGGTCGCTTGGTCTCCCTACAATCTGTAGGCCAGGACCTCTGAAGCAGCCAGGTGCCTTTGGCTGCCACACCTCAGCCACTTCTCCCTCTAGAGGCAGAGTCCCGACTGCACTCTTGGATTCCCTGTTTCCAAAGTCTACACTGACTTCTCATGTTGTCTTTGGCATCTATGGCTTGATAAGTCTGGAAAACGCCACAGCTGCTGGTGATCTACTCTTCCAGTATCCCTCTAGCCACAGCTGGTTGGGCTACCATGAGGCTAAAACCACAGGCTCATGCGGGGCTGGGCTCTGTTCCCAGCAGGCTGCAATCAACCCTTCCTGTCTGCCTTCCAGGCTGTGTTCAGTGGGAGATTTGTTTCTCTTTGTCACTTTGTGGGTGCCATAGCTCAAAAGTTTGTGTAAAGTCTTTTTTATAGGTATTTGAGTTGGTTATGGGGTGAGCACAGGGAGTTTTCCTGCTTCTACACCACCATCTTGGGGATTACAGTTTTTAATCCATTCTGCTATCTATTTCCATTTTATGGGAGAGTTTATCCCTTTCACATTCACAGTTATGATTACTATTTGTGTCTTTCTCTCCGTCTTATCCTCCCCTCCCCATTTATGCTTTTATCTCTCTTTTCACCCTTTCTGTCCTCACCATTATTTTGCTTCTTACCACTGCATACTTCAGTTTGCCTTTCATTCTATCAGTCTGCTCCCGTTTATTTCCCTTTTCTCCCCCTACTTCTGTATAGAGTAAATTAGATTTATATAACCAATTGATGTGTATGCTATTCCCTCTTTGAGGCAAATCCAATGAAAGTAAGTTTTAAATAATGCTTGTCTCCCTCCCTTCTTTCCTTCTACTGTAATACATCTTTGTGCCTCTTAATGTGTTGTAATTTACACTTTTCTGCCTCCCTCTGTCCTCTTCTTCTGGTACAATCCCTTTTACTTTTATTTACCCTTTAATTGGTTAATTTTTTTTATCATCACAAGTAAGTCACCATATACCACATCCTCTATTTATGTATACCCCTTCTAAATACCATGATAAACATATAGTTCTCAACAGTTATAAATACAGGGATGCAAATTATTTCACCTTCTTGAATAATAAAAGTGTTTTTTTTTCTGTTTACTTTTTTATGCTTCTATTGAGTCTTGTATTTGAAGGTTGAATGTTCTGTTCAGCTGTGGTTTTTTCATCAGGAATGATTGAGAGTGTCATATTTTATTGAATATTCATATTTTCCTTGAAAATTATGCTCTCTTTTTTATATAGCTGATTCTTAGTTGTACTTCAAGCTGCTTTGCTTTCCCAAATATCATATTTATTCCAGCACTGCAATCCTTTAATGTAGAAGCTGTGTAATCCTGACTATAACCCCATGATATCATTACTTTTTTTCTTTCTGGCTGTTTTCCATATTTTCTCCTTTACCTCGTAATTTTGGAATTTGGCTATAGTATTTCTTGGAGGTTTCATTTTGAGAATTCTATTAGGAGATAGATTCTTTCAATCACTATTTTACCCTCTGTTTCTAGTGTATTAGGGCAGCATTCTTCGAAACTTTCATGAAAGATGCTTATAAAGACCCTCTTTTATGTCTTGGCTTTCAAGCACTCCAATAATTCTTAAATTATCTCTCCTGGATCTATTTCCAGGTCAGCTTTTTTTTTTTCCAATGCAGTATTTTAAATTCTCTTAATTTTTTTTTCATTCTTTTGATTTTGTTTGACTGATTCTTATGTCTCATGGAGTCATTAGCTTCTACTTGCCTAATTTTAATTTTTAAGGAATTATTTTCTACAGTTAGCTTTTGTACCTCCTTTTCCATTTGATATTTGTACTTCCTTTTCCAAACTGTTGACTGTCTCTTGCAAACCTCTCATTCCTTTTCCCAATATTTCTTCCACCTCTCTTGTTTGTCTTTTAAAATTCTTCTGGGGATGGCTAGGTGGCACAGTAAATAGAGCACAGGCCCTGGAATCAGGAAGTCCTGAGTTCAAATCCAGCCTCAGACATTTGAAACAAAACAATCATCCATATGACTTCCAAAAAACAAAAAAGAAAATCCTTCTGGAACTCTTTGAGGAATGTTTTTAGGATTTGAGATCAATTCCTATGCCCCTTTGAAGTTTCAGATGTAGGTATATTGGCAGTGATTGCCTTTTTAGGAGTTTGTGTTTTGATCTTCCCTGTTCCCATAGAAACAATCTATAGTCAGTGTCCATTTCTGCTTTTTGCTCATGGTGTTTGCCTAATTTCTGGCTTTTAAACTTGAACCCTCCTGGAGCACAGGGGACACTATACCAAGCATTTTTGTGGTGAAGGATAGGAACCTGGTAACTGGCATTGTATGCTGGGGCCCTCAGGTGCTGGCAGCTAGAGGCCTCAGGAGTCTGTCAGCTTACCTGATGCTGAGCTGGGTCCTAGTGGAGGTGTTTGGCCTGTACTGAGGTCATGTGGGGTTCTTTTGTTTCATGGGAGCTACACTGAAGCATATTAAGGTCCAGCCCTTGGAGCATAGGGAGGTCTGGCTGCTGGAGGACACCTGCCCTCCTGGGGCTGCACTGAAGTTAAGGGTATTGAGGGGGGGAGAGCTTCTTCTGGTTGCTGGAGGATTCCTCTCTGCTTGGGACTGTGCTCAAGCATGTAATAGTTCTCTAAGCTGGGAGTCTATGGATTCCCTTGGCTATGCTAAAACAGGTGGGGGAATGGGGAGTTTCCTGGTGCTGACTTTTTTCTGCTCCACCACTCTGGGGCTCAAGACCTTCTACTAATTTGCTGGGATAGGGCTTCCTGCTAGCTTGCTGGGGTGCTTCCCATTCTGGAATGTACTCCCCTTTTACCTGAATAAGAGAATGAGAAGGACCTTTCTTAATGCTGATCCTCCAATTTTCCTGGCCTAACAGATGGCTCCACCTTGTCTTTCTGCTGTCCGGGATTTTTTCTGGGGCACTATTTTATGATTGTTTAGAGGTCAATGTGGGAGAGGATCAGTGATTTACTGTCAACTTGGCTCCCAGATGTCTATCTGGAGTACTTTAATGAATTATGTAGCTTAATTATCACATATAACCACATATATATATATATATATATATATATATATATATATATATGTGTGTGTGTGTGTGTGTGTGTGTGTGTGTGTGTGTGTGTGTTTGTGTGTGTGTATGTGTATACATATACATACACATACATGCACAGATATACATAATTTTATATACATAGTTGCATTGTCTGAGGTGTGATCGATATTTTCATATTTTTTCTCAAGTGTTTGAGACATACTCAATTCTCTTCTAGACCTTTATTTGATTTCTTCATGAATCTTCATACTTTAAGTATTTTTTAAAAAATGAAAACATGTTTTATATTCTCCTTTCTAATTTATTATGCTACCTTCCTCTACTTTTTGTCCTATTCACTTTCATATTTATAATATTGAAAATTGTTTTATTTTTATTGTTACCCCTCCCATCTAATTAAATTTTATTAGGCTCTTCTTTTCTCTCTCTTCTATACTTAGCTACTTGATGAACTTAATACATTTCTATAACAAGGTTTGTGTATTCAATCTACCTTTGCCCATTTTATGTGAATGAGCCTCATGAGAAACCTATTCTGCTCATTTCTTCTGTGTTTATATACACTTTTGCCATACTCATATTAAGAGAAAGAATAAAGTTTTTTTTCTTTCTTAATTTATTCATTAGGGTATTTCTTTTTTCTACATTTTCCATTCTTCTTTTAAAATATAGAAAACAACAAAACCACATCTTGGTCCTGAATTAGTTTTTCTTTATTCCCTCTGTGATCCTTAAAGACAATGCGATTCTAAATACGTGTATCTCTTTTATCTATTAGAAAATAAAAACCTGGCAATAATGTAGACTATTTAAATTAATCAAATATGTTACCTTTCTAGGATTCTCCTGTTTCTTGTATTTACATTTCAAAGATTTCATGAACATTTGATCTTTTAATTAGATAGGCTTGAAATTTCTTTATTCTCTTAATGTTCCATTTCCTCCTAAGTATTACCATGATATCCAAGATTCTCTCCTTTTTATGGTAGTTACAACATGATATTATTTGGTTATGAATATAATTCTTTGGTATTGTTACTCTGCCTTCTTCTACTATGTTCCCATCATTTTCTTGGATGCTTAAAGTACATTTTTATTTTACCACAAATGTCTGGATTTTGTCTATTACATTCCTGTGTGTTCTGAATTTTTTTTTGCTTTCAGAAGATGATCAGTGGACTTTTTCCTATCTTTCCTTTGCCGTCTTACTGTAACCAATTTAGGTAGCTGACTTTCATGATTACTGCAACAAAACATCTAGTTATGTTTGCTTGTTTTTTTCCATGATTTTTAGGGGGGCTAATCATGCTTAATTTTTCTCTTTTCCAGCTTTATTCTAGATTATGTTTCGATAGTAAACATTTTCGCAATGTTTTATTTTGTTGTGAGGTATAATGGATAAAAAGCTGAACTTAAAGTCAGAAGTCCTGGGTTCAAGTCTTGACAATCTCACAGTATTCTAGGCAATTCTCTAAGATTCAGTTTCAGAAAAAAAGGGCCAACCTGCAGTATCAGAAGTTACCTCAACTGACAGTTCTCTATAAGAAGTCATCAAGGGGGCAGGTAGGTGGTGCAGTGAATAGAACAACAGTCCTGGAGTCAGTAGAACCTGTGTTCAAATGCAACTTTGGACACTTAATGCTTACTAATGATGTGACCTTGGGCAAGTCACTCAACCACAACTGCCATGCTTTCCTGCCTCCAAAAAAAAAAAAAAAAGAGGCCATCAATTTATAAGTTCACATTTAGAAAAACTAAAAAAACCAAAGCAAAACAAAGAAACAACAACAAAATCCAAAGAACTTCTTAGGCTTAAAGAATGAAACCTTTTCTAGATATAATACCTTCCTTTTTGGTAATCACAGAAATAGAATTAGATACTTGTAGCAATAGAACAAAATAGACCTTCATGTGCTTCATGTGTGCTCTGGCTCAGAAAATATGGCTGCTTCCACAACCCATTGAAAGGGTTTTATTTATTTATTTTTTTCAGAATATGATGAAGTTGCCACCAAGAAAGATTTTCTCCAGGTAGGTAGTTATTACTTAAGTTTTTACTATTTCACACCTCTTCATTTTGTTTCACTATCAAAAGAGAATAAAGTAAGAAAGAAAAGCAGTATATATACATATATATATATATATATACATAATATTTAATTCTGAACAAGAATTGAGTAAAATCTAACATTTTATATAGGGATTTATACTTAAAAATGTCATATTCATGATCTCATCTGTTCATTGAAAGCTTTTGAGGTATTGTTATTATTATCTCTATTAATCTGAGTCCCTGGGAAGTTAAATGAATTGCCCATAGTAACATAGTTAGTAAATATCTGAGTTGGAATTTAAGCTAAAATCTTTTTGTTTCTAAGTCCAATATTTCTACTCAGTCAAAAATGTAGCAATCAACTCAGCGGTCAGACCGCACTACTTATGGAAGTTTTCACCAGCTCCTTTTATGATCTAGGCTGGTACATACTTCCCCTAAGTATTTTGGAGACTTTAGTTGGGAGATGGTGAAAGATTTACAATACTGTGCTTTGTATGGACACCCCATTGGATTAACATGTTTGACTGAGCTCAAAACTCTTAAGTGTTACAAAAGTCTCAGAATCCCTGGTAGCTTTGCTTTCAGGTACACACTACTATGTTTGGCATACTGTTTATCATAATACAGAATAGCATATTAAAAAAAAATCTAGAACCTTAGCAAATTTAAAACAATTTTAATTAACTCTTCCCATTTTCCTATCTATTGCATTACTAGCATGAGCAAGCATTAAAATTATCAAGATGAGATAGGAAAAAAACAAACAAACTAGCAGGGGTATGTGTTTTTATCCTAAAGATAATCAACAGACATTAGACATTTCAGGAAAAAAAAAATTAAACTCTTCCAAATATTCTAGATCTGTGTAAGCAACCTTAAAATGCAGCTTATTATAAAAATAATTAAGTACATAATCCTGTTCTGACTGAACAAATCTATATTCCAGTAACATCAGTTCATCCTCTTTCATTTGGAAAAATTAAATGTTCAAAATACGTGATTTTCTTATTAGTCCATATGTGGATTGGGAAAGGAGATTTATAAGATCCTTCATTTCCTTAATCTCAAATATTTGGTAAATGCTTAGAAATGCCACAGCATTTAACCGCTATATTTTACTTACTCTCCCATATGTTCTTTTATGAGATACTGGTCTAGTCTTTCTACTTTAAACAAAGATCTAGGCTGAGCTACTTCCAAGATTAAAAATATAAGGCACATGGGATTGAACCTTTACTTCTGACAACAGAAAAAATGACTCAATTAAGATTTTTTTTTATTCCAAATATTTAGCCAGCACCCTTCTGTATCTTTACACACGCACACACCAGCATACATGTGCACACATACATTCACACATGAATACATAGGCATGTATGTGTATACATTTTTCTCAAAATGAGAAAAAAAATCATTTTTTCAAATGTTTATTTGTTTTAGCTTAGGGCCAGTAATTATTTATTTTTTTTCCCCTGAACCAGAAGTACCACTTTAACTCACTATTATCAAAAACTTAATAACTTTGAAAATTAGATTCTGCTTCAAATCTGTTACTGTATCTTAATGAGAGAATTATAGAAGATGGCGGAGTGAAAGCAAGGACTGACCTGAATTCTCCCACAAACTTCTTCAGACATTTCTAAAAAGGGAATCTGAACAAATTTTAGAGTGACAGAATCCACAAAGAGATAGTGTGGCAGATTTCCCAGGAAACGCAACCTGTAAGGTTGACAGGAAAGATTTCTTGCAATGGGCTGGAATAGGAGAGCAGTCTAGTGCACAGACTGCAGCAGAGCAGACTCAACCATAGAAAAGTCGAGCAGACACCAGTGGTCTGAATCATTGGCTCTTGTGGTGATTCCCAGACCTCGCAGTGCAGGAGTGTGTGTGTGGGGGGGGGGAGGCAGGGGGTGACGGTTGGAACTGGGTGAGGGAGAAGCACAGTCCTGCAAAGGGCCTGCAGCAGTGGCAGCAACTACATGTGGGACTATTAGCCTACAGACTGAATGTTTGAAAGTCATCTGGGAGCCAAGATGGTGGAATAAGCAGTAAGGAGCTCTCATTCTCCCTTATAGACCTTGGAAAACAAAGAGAATATTGCCCTAGGAAAAGTCCTGGAATAGTAGAGCCAGCAGAAAGGAGAGAGCAGTGTATCCAGCAGTGTACGCTCAGGAGGCTAGGGGCATTAATGAGAAAGATCTGTCTTCTTTTGACTCCAGGGGACCAATACAGGGTGGGAGGACTTCCAGCAAGCCAGTAGCAAGCTGAACCTCAGGGGACCAGCAGAAGATCCTGAACTCCAGGGTGGTGGAATGTTGGAAAACTAATTCATTGATGGTGGAGTTGTGAGCTGATCCAACCACTCTGGAAAGCAATTTGGAACTATGTCAAAAGGGCTATAAAATATGCATAGCACATTTGACCCAGGAATACTGCTTCTGGATCTGTATCCCAAAGAAATCATAAAAATGGCAAAAGCATCCACATGTACAAAAACATTTATAGCAACTCTTTTTGTGGTGACCTAGAAATATGAATTGAGTTGATCCTCATCGTTTTGGGGAACGGCTTAACAAGTTGTGGTTTATGAATGAAATGGAATACCATTTCTCTGTAAGAAATGATGAACAGATAAACTTCAGAAAAACTTGAAAAGGCCTATAAGAACGAATGCTGAGTGATGTTATTAGTGCTAGTAGAACACCGTAACACAGTAACAGTCACAGTGTGTGATGACTGATTTTGATAGACTTAACCCTTCTCCACAATGCAAAGACCTTAAACAATTCCAAAGGTCTCATGATGGAAAATGCTATCTGCATCCAGAGACAAACTATCTGACTAAATGACTAAATGAAGAGCAAAGCAGACTCTTTACTATTTTGTTTTATTTTGTTCTCTTTCTCATGGCTTCTTCAATTCCCTATAATTATTTTAGGAATCATGTATAATGTGAAAATGTGTTTAATAGGTATGTATGTGTAGTCTATATAAGATTGCTTGTTGTCTTGGGAAGGGAGGGAGGAGAGAAGGGTAGAAAATTTAAAACTCCTAGAAGTGAATGCTGAAAACTAAAAATAAATTAAACATATGAGCTTAACTTAAAATTACTAGGCAAAATAATATTTATATGCAAAACTTACATGCAATAAAGTCAAGTCAATTACAACTAATCCTGTTTGAAACAAGCAAATGTTAAGCCGCTTTATCCACTTCCTGTGCTGTCCAAGGTTGAAATAAAAAATGAAATCTCTATTCCCACTCAAAGTTGCAGGGGACAAATTCCCTGAAACAAAACTACAGTTCTAGCAGTACTTTTTAAAGATATTGAAGCAACTGCAAAGGAAATTTCCACATTTCAAAATCCATTTAACTATAGTTGAGGAAATTCCACTGAATTCTCAACCGGAAGAGATTTGTCTGTAATGTAATGGCATGCTAAACAACAAATATAAAAAGAATATTCTAATAGAATTCAGTAAATGCCTCCCAAATAATGAATGTCTGACTAAAATAATATTCTCAAGGATTAATATGAATATGTGCCAGTATCTATCTGTGTGAAAAGATATTTTCAAAGATGAAATATTTAAAATCTCTTTATAGATCAGCATTAAAAGGTGAATATTTTCTATCAGTTCTGATCATAAGGCCCATTCTGTTTGCACCCAAATTAAGTGAAATGTTATTCTTACAGAAATAATGATATTATTTTCACTAGTAAACATAAATAAAACATATTCTAGTATTATTAATGTGATGTTATAAATTTCATCTGTGCATAATTAGTAGATATTTTCATTACTTTTTATAAGTGTGTACATAGAATTCTTAATTTAACAAATTTAACAAAGTCCAAAATATTTATTATCTGGAACCTCATAGGAAAGGTTTGCTGCCCCTAATATAGAGTAGCAAAGGCATGAAAATTCTTTTACCTCAAGCCTCTCAGTAAGGCACCCAAGTGTCATGGTGAATAGATTGCTGAACCTAAGTCAGGAAGAATTGTATTAGAATCCGGCCTCAGACATGTACTAACTGTGTGATCCTAAGCATGTCATTTAACCTCTGTTTACTACAGTTTCAGTTCCTTTAATTACAAAATGGGAATAATAATAATAGCATTTACCTCATAGTTTTGTGTAGATCAAATGAAATAGTACTTATAAAGTGCTTACCACTATGTCTAACACATAGTAAACTCTATATAAATACTTGCTTTTGTCCCCTCCCTTCTCTTCATTTTATGTATTAGGAAACTGAAATCTATCCAACTTATGACTTGACAAGGGTCACACAGGTTCTAAGTAGCAGAATCAAAATTTAAATCTAAAGCTCTCTGGCTCAAAATCCAAAACTTCTTATTTTGCAATGAAATATACCCTGATATATTTTGTATCTTCATTTTTTTTAGTTTCTTGAGGTTTATTCAGTAAAATTATTTCAGCAGGTATTTTCTCTTCCCACCTTCATAAATTGTTGAATAAATACACAGTGAAGACAATTCTATATGGTTTTCTAATGGGTTTCTCTTTATATGTGAAATAAAGTCATTGGCCTTTCATCTTGAACATTGTCTTAAGAATTTAGAACTTGGGGCAGCTAGGTGGCACAGGGAATAGAGCACTGGCCCTAGATTCTGGAGGACATGAGTTCAAATCCGGCCTCAGACACTTAACACTTACTAACTATGTGATCGTGGGCAAGTCACTTAAAACCAATTTCTCTGCCTTCCCATCTCCAAAAAGCAAAATAAAATTTTAAACTCATAGTTTAATCTTGCTTTATGAATGGTATTCCCAAGAAATCCTTTCTATACATTCATTTTAATCCCACAATGGCACACTGATTTCTTTGTTGATTGTGACCTTTGTTGCTCACTGCATCAGAGTAGAACTTCAATCATATTTCATTAAACTGTATGGACATCTCATCATGTAATGATTGTACTTTCCTGCCCCATTCCAGTTCTTGAACCATAAACAAATATAGTCTGTAATTTCTACTGGAAAGGATAAGTCAGTGTGCTTGCCATGACTTCAGTCACCTAAACTTTGGACCCCAAACAGCCCTTCCTGTCTACCTCTCCCTTATACATGTTATCTTTTCCAAATAGAACATAAGTCTTTGAGGGCAGGGACTTTCTTTGTTGTTATATTTGTACCCCAAGCCCATTGCACCATGTATAGCACATAGTAAGTGTTTATTGAATGATTTTTCATTCATTTGTTCATTCATCCATAGACAATAAAAGACTGCCAAGATCAGAGGTTCAATTTAGTTTACCAACAGAGACTTCCTTCTCCTAGGCAGAAAGGCAACTGTGTAAAGATAGCAATCACTTAACCAAAATTCACAGCATATGAAAGTGGAATAATTATGGCCAAAGATCAAATGTTTCACTTCTGATTTGGCATCTGTTCATTTTTTAATCTATGAATTTGAATGCATTTTGTTTTTTGCATGGCAGACTTGTGGGCATTTGGCTTGCTGCAATCTATTTCCAATATGAAAATATATGGAATATAAGACGTGACTACAAACAGATTCCTGGAATCAACCCTAAATCCCCATCTTCTCCAATATTTTTGGAAATAGGTAGAGTAATGTTTTCCTTGCTTCATTTCCATGTTTACTGGGATACAACCTTATTACCCTCTATTGCATCAGAAGACATGGAAACATTTGCTCAAATTTATTTAACCACATGACCTCAGAGGGATACACTCTATCACCAAGAAACTTATTCAGTACAAATAATTTCTTTTTTTTTCTTAGTACAAGGAATTACAAATAAACTCTGAACTGCCATTCCAGATGCATAAAATAAAGTATGTTTATCAATATTCTATAGAGGAGAATTAGGGATTTTCTGATTTTATATGTGTATTAATATTTTAATGGATTATTAATACAATATATACAAAAATCTTAACTATTGCACATGTATAAATTATGAAGGGTAATGCATTTTTTTCATAGAACACTAAAAGAATATTGGTATAGATTATTGATTCTATTACTTACAGATTAATGTATTGATCAATCTATAGGCCTTACTAAGCACCTATGTGGCAGGCATTGTACTAAACAGTGTATATTGAGACAGATAATAGGGTATTGGAACTACAATTTCATTACAATGAGTTTAATAATTTACTGTGGTAATTGGGTCTCTGTGGCATGGAAAGATAGTTATCTGTTAAATCTGGAATATCTCATTTTACATCTTCAAGAAGGACTTTGATTTCGATGTTCAGGTGGAGCAGGAAGAAGTCTATGGCTAAGTGTTCAAGATTTCAAAATATATTTTTCTTAGCCACTCTAGAGTACAGGTTAAGAGGTAATTTTCTTAGCTTAGTTCCGCCACAACAAAGGCTTTTCACACAAATGAAAATCACAGACTGTGATCAAGTATCTATCAGAGGAACATTGATACATAAAACATTAAAGTTATGTAAATTAGCATAGATTATACTATGCATTAGATAGAGTAAATGGGCTCCTCAACCCACTCCTGAGATATAATCTAGGTTCAAGTAAGGAGAAAACAATATTATCACAGAAATCTACTCTTAGCAGTTTCTGGAGCTTCAGGTACTGGAAATCAAGTGAATCCCGGGATGCCTAAGAGCCATGCAAAAGTCCATTCATTTCCTTTCATCATATCTCTCTCCAAATTCTTTTATTTTCTTAACTCTAGTCCCTCTCCTCAAGTAGGCAGACTCAGAGTCTCTTAGTCTGAAAAGAGTCATATTTTCCTACACTTAATGCAGCATCATACATCTCAGGGAACCCCTCAACCTCTCTGAGTAAAAGTGATACATAGGAAACTAAGAGAGGAGGGAACACCATCTCCCCATGCTTATTGGCACCTTCTCTGCAATTTACAATCTTAGAAAGTTGGCCAGGGGAAGCTAGGTGGCACAGTAAATAGAACACTAGCCCAGGAGTCAGGAGGGCCTGAATTCGAATCTGGTCTCAGACCCTTAACACATACTAGCCCTGTGACCTTGAGAAAGTCACTTAACCCCATCTGCCCTGCCTTTCCCCCTCTAAAAAAAAAGAAAGCTGTCTGGTTGTGAATTCTATAGGACCCGATAACTGTTATGTGACATAAATGAGAATTGACCCAGGTCTTTTTGACTGGGAAGTTCTATTTAATACACCATGTTTCAGTGGAGATCCAAAAATCAATGTAAATCAATAGTTAAGTGACCTGCAGAAGGACACACATAGCTAAGAAGTGATTTAGCTAAGAATTCATCCCACTTCTTTTAACCCAATCTAGAGCTATGTTCACTGTGCCATGTTGCTTCTAAGGATATTTTATTTTGCTTTTATTCAGATATTAAATTCTCCTTGATAATATTCATTTTTTAGAAATGCTGAAAATGTAAGAAGAATGCTCTATTCATTTTCTTCTGGAAAATAAAGATGAACAGTGAGATTTGCCTCTCTTTTTCTTCTCTCAGTCCCATGTTCCATGTTCTGGAGGTCTCATGAAGAATCTTTTCTCTATTTTCCCATTTAGTCTACCCTTACATAAGTCAATATGTCTTTCAATTAACTTTAAGAAAGAAGCTGACAGGGCTGAACCAATATGGCAGAATAGAAACAGCACTTCCAATGGGCTCTGCCCCACCCCACTTCCAAACAATGTAAAAGGTGGACTCTGAACAACTTCTGGAACCCCAGCACCCATGGAATGACACAGAGAAGCTAACCTCCCACTGAGGACAGCCCAGCAGCCCTGCAGGGAGAAGCCAACACAGCACTATGAGAACAGGCAGCACAGCATGCTGGGAACCGACAGCAGAGCTCTCTGTGAGCCCAGCCCAGGCCCGCCTGAGTCGGGATTTTAGCCTCAGGGCAGCCTAGCCAGCAGCCAACTGGAGGGACCCCAGAATACCAGAGGCTGTGGAGATTCCAGAATTATCAGCACACATATGCCTAGGACAAAGTGAGAGGTTAGTGCCCTATGGTCTTTGGGACCAGTATTTGGGTTAGTCATCAGCTTCCTCCCCTGGGGGGCGAAAAGCTGTTAAAGAAACTCAGCACAGAGGCCATTTTGCAGCATCAGTGGCAGCTCCAGCTCCTGGTCTGCAAACTGTAGGGAGATCCAGCAATCAGTCTGGGGGTTAACCACTCTTGTTTAACATGCTTCGATCTGGATTGTGGTCTGGTGGGGAGGGCATGGAGTGGGCATGTAGCTTGCTGGAGTGTGTGGAGGCTTCACAGAGGCAAGCCAACTAATACCTCCAGAAGTTGTGAAGACCCCAGTATTTAGGACAGAGGCTCTCCTGTCTGGTGGCAGAGTCCTACTGTGGCAACAAGCCCAAAATAAAGTAATTAAGGGGCAACATGCCTAGGCAAAGGAAAGAAAATTAACAGAAAAATGCAACATTAGACTCCTATTTTAGGGGCAAAGATGATAAAAGCATGGAAGAGGAGGAGGACTGTGAGGTCAGAACTCCTGCACCAAAAGCCCCAAATGAAAATACAAGCTGGCTACAGGCCATAGAGGACCTTAAGAAGCAGATAAGAGCAGTGGGGGGTGGGGAAATTGGGAAGAGAAATGAGAAAGATGCAAGAAAAGTATGAAATGACAATCAACAGCCTGACTGAGGAAAATACCACCTTAAAAATAGGCTATCTCAAATGGCAAAAGAGGCTCAGAAAGGCAATGAGGAGAAGAATGCTTTAAAAAGCCAAATTTGCCAGATGGAAAAAGAATCTCAAAAGCTCACTGAGGAGATTCACTCCTTCAGAGTTGGACTGGAGCAAATGGAAGCAGTGCCTTTATGAGAAATCAAGATGCTGTTAAACAGATCCAAACAAAGGGAAGAATAGATAGCAATGTGAAATATCTCACTGGAAAAAGCACTGACCTAGAAGATAGATCCAGGAGAGATAATGTAAAAATAATTGGACTACCTGAAAGCCATGATCAAAGAAATCATCCTTTAAGAAATTCTCAAGGAAAATTGCCCTGATGTTTTAGACCCAGAGGCATAATAGAGGTTGAAAGAATCCATCAATTGCCTCCTGAAAAAGATCCCAAAAAGAAAACTCCTAGGAATCATATAGCCAGGTTGCAGAATTTCCAGATCAAGGAGAAAATACTACAAGCAGCCAGGAAAAAACAATTTCAATATTGTGGAAACACAATCAGAATAGCACAGGACCTGGCAGCTTCTACACTGAGGGATGAAATGTCATGGAATATGATATTCCAGAGGGCAATGCAGCTGAGATTAAAACCAAGAATCACCTACTGAGCAAAACTGAATATTTTGTTTCAGGGGAAAATATGGTCATTCAGTGGAATAGAGGACTTTCAAGCATTCTTGAGGAAAAAAACAGAGTTGAATAGAAAATTTGACATTCAGACACAAGAAGGAAGAGATGCTTGAGAAGCTAATCAGGGAAAATAAATCAAAAGATGCTTATCAAAGTTGAACTTTTTTACATTCCTACATGGAAACACAATAACTGTGTCTGAAGAAACCTTCCTCATTATGAAAATAATTGAAGAAGGGTATATGGGCATATGAATACATATATGAATGTGTGTATATATGTTTACAGGTATACATGGATAGAGGGCACAGGTTGAATTTGGTGGGAAGGGATGATACTTATGGGGTGAAGTTAAGAGGTGAGAGAGGAAAGTGGCAAGAGGAGATGGGGAGAGACAGGGTAGGGTAAACTATCTCATGTAGAAGAGGTAAGGGGAAGTAGTTGCAGGGGAGGGGAAGAACAGGAAGGCAAAAAGTCAAAACCATATTCTCACTGAATTTGGCTCAGGGAGAGAATCACATACATACTAAATGGGATATTTCACCCTGCAGGAGAGTAGGGGGAAGGGGGATAAGAGGGGGGATTATGGAGGGGAGGGCATTCTGGGGGGAAGGGGAGGTTGGAAGTACACACTTTCAAAGAGGGACAGGATCAAAGTAGGGAATGGGCCAGGTGGGGGGGAGGATGGGTGGGAGGGAAATATAAGCAGTCTGTTACAATATATCTACTATGGTAATGTTTTGCATAGCTATACATGTACAACACATACTGAATTGCTTATCTTCCCAGAGGGAGTGGATAATAAGGGAGGAAAGGAATGGATCTGAAATTCGAAGTTTTAAAATTAAATGTTTCAAATGTATATAAATACCATTATTAATACTATTTTGCATGTAATTGGGAGATAAGATGTGGAGGCATTGGGGCACGGAGATTCACCTTGCCCGAATGGCAAAGTGGAAGGGGGTAGGGGAGAAGATATGGGAGACAGCAGATTTGATGAGGGGATATCTTTTGGGACTGCTATTCTGGGGGTGGTGAGTAGGGAAAAAATGGGGAAAAATTGTAACTCAAAATCTGGTAGAAATGAATGATGTAAACCAGAAGTTAATAAAGCATTTGTTTAAATTATATATAGATACACACACACACACACACACACACACACACACACACACACATTTATCAGGCAGTGATATTAAGAAGGAAAAAAGAAAGAAGCTGACTTGTGCAGATTTATTTATGCAAGGGTATGCTAATAAATTGTGTCTTTGAGTAGTGGAGGGGGAAGAAAATATAGGCAAAATACAATTTTGAGTTTAATCTATATCATTAATTTTTAATCCTAGAAATGAAGAAAACAAAGTTAAAGCCCTGATTCATAGTGTTTGCTCTTTTTGAAATATGAATACTCAATTTGAATATCTAAGTATTAAGTTGCTTTCAGTGTATCCTTGGTTACTGTTCTAGCCTTTTCAGGGACATATATATATATATATATATATATATATATATATATATATATATATATATTAATGCTTTATTGACTTCTGGTTTATATCATTAATTTCTGCCAGATATAGAGTTACAAATTTTCTCCCCGTTTTTCCCTACCCACCACCCCAAAATTGCAGTCTCACAGGATAACCTCTTCTCCAATCTGCTTTGTCCTATATCTTCTCCCATACTTCCTTCGACTTTTCCAGTAATGTGTGGTGGATCTCTATGCCCCAGTGCCTGTATATCTTATTTCCCAATTACATGTAAAATAGTATTAATAATATATGGGAAGATAAGCAATTCAATATGGGTTGTACATGTGTAGCTATGCAAAACATTACCATAGTAAATATATTGTAAAAGACATATTATTTTTCTCTCCTTCCTGTTCTCTTTCCACTTGTTCTAGTCTCTTCTTTAATCCCATCCATTTTCAAAAGTGGGTGCTTCCAAATTTCCTCCTCCCAGCCTGCCCTCCCTTTCATCATCCCCTCTTTACACCCTTCCCCGCTACTTTCCTGTAGGGTGAGATACCCTATTAGTGTCTAGGTCATTCCCTTCCTGATCCAAAATCAATGAGAATAAGGTTGACCCATTACTTTTTGACTTCCTGTTCTTCACCTCCTTTGTAACCAATTTCTGCTGTCTCTTCTATATAAGAGAGTTTACTCCATTCTGTCTCACACATCTCCTCTCATTATATTTCTCTCTCACCTCTTAATTTCACCTTTTAAGTTTCATCCCTTCCTATTAAATTGGTCCTTTGCCCTGCATCTATGTATATCTGTTAAATTATATACACACATTCACATATTCATTCATACGCCCATATACCCTCCTATATAAACATATATATGTACATATATATATATATATACACATATATATGTATATATATATACATATACATACACACACACACACATATATATACCCTTATGTGAGTGTGTGTGTGTGTGTGTGTGTGTGTGTGTGTGTTCCCCTCAACTATTTTCATACTGAGAAAAGTTTTATCAGTTACAATTATTGTTTTTCAATATAGGAATGTAAATAGTTCAACTTTGATAAGTCTTTTATTATTTCTTTTCCCTGTTTACCTTATCATGCTTGTCTTTCTTCTTGTATCTGAATGTCAAATTTTCTACTCAACTCTGTTTTTTTTCATCAAGTATATTTGAAAGTCCCTTATTCCACTGAATGACTATATTTTCCTCTGAAACATGATACTCAGTTTTGCTGGGTAGGTGATTCTTGGTTTTAATCCCAGCTCCTTTGACCTCCATAAGATCATTTTCCAAGCCCTTTAATTCCTTGGTGTAGAAGCTGAGAGATCCTCTGTTATACTGATTGTGTTTCCACAATATTCAAATTGTTTCTTCCTGGCTGCTTGTAAAATTCATTTCTTGATCTGGTAATTTTGGAATCTTGCTATAATATTCATAGGAGTTTTCTTTTTGGGAACTTTCTTAGGAAGTGATCAGTGGATTCTTTCAACCTCTATTTTGCCCTCTGACTCTAAAACATCCTGGAAGTTTTCCTTGAGAATTTCTTGGATTGTGATTTATAGGTTCTTTCTTTGATCATGGCTTTCAGGTAGTCCAACATTTTTTTAACGATCCCTCCTAGATCTATTTTCCAGGTCAGTGGTTTTTCCAGTGAGATCTTTCACATTGCTTTTTATTCTTTCATTTGTTTGGATGTATTTAACAGCATCTTGATTTCTCATAAAGTCACTAGCTTCCATTTACTCCAGTCTAATTCTGAAGGAGTGATTCCCCTCAGTGAGCTTTCAAATTAGGCTTCTTAAGGCATTCTTTTCCTCATTGCCTTTTTGAGCCTCTTTTGCCCTTTGAATTAGTCTATTTTTAAGGTATTATTTTATTCAGTCAAGCAGTTGACTCTCATTTCATAATTTTCTTGCATTGTTCTCATTTCTCTTCCTGATCCCCCCCCCACTTCCCATATTTGCTGCTTATGGTCCTCAGTGGCCTGTAACCAGCTTGTATTTTCATTTTGGGCTTTTGGTGCAGGAGTTCTGACTTTGCTGTCTTCCTCCTGCTCCATGATTAGATCCTTTTAGTCATCAAAATTGGAGTGTAAAGTTGGGTTGCTCTGTTTGTTTTGCTCCCTTTGCCTGCTCATGTTGCCAGTGACTCACCTGACCCCTGGGCTTTTTGCCACTGTAGGACTCTGCCACCAAATATGGGAGCTTTGTCCCAAATGTTGGGGTTTTCTCAGTTGCTAAAGGTATTAGTTGGGTGGCCTCTCTGAAGACTCCACATGCTCTGGCAAGCTAGTCTCACACCCTAGGGCCTCCACCCTAGACTGCAATACAATTTCAAACAGGTTAGAGCAAGAGTGATTACCCTTCAGTCTGATTGCTTGGTCCTCCTACACTCGCCCCACCAGGAGTTGAACCAGCCACGTAGTGGCAGCTGCATTGTTGAGGCACTTCAGTAGTTTCTTACCCTGGGGGAAAAGTCTGAGTGCACTCCCAGCTACTGGATACCAAAATCCACAGTGCACTGACCTCTCGTTTTTTTCTTAGCATATATGTGTTGATAATTCTGGAAACCACCACAGCTGCTGGTGATCTGAAGTCACTCCACCTGGTGGTTTGTTAGGCCAGCCCTTGGGCTAAAACCTCTGGCTAGCAGGTGGTTTAGTTGGCTCCCAGGGCACTGGACTGCCTGCTTCCTGCCAGCCTGCAGGGCTGTCCTCAGGAAGATGTTAGTTTCTTTATGTCATTTTGTGGGTTCTGTAGCTCCAAAGTTTTTTCAAAGTCTCCTTTTACATGAATTTGGGGAGTTGGAAGCTGGAGACCCAGAAAATTCCTGTTTCTACTTTGCCATCTTAGCTCTGCCCCTCCCACATATATATTTTAATTGAAAACTCCTAAAGACATAGAAGATCATCTTGATACCAAGGACTGAGTAAGCAGCACTGAAGTAGGAAGCCAGAGAACATAGTATATTAACTCTGATTGCTACTGGGCCCTATTCCTTATTTCCAAAATCCTATAGTATGCAATAATTATAATATATACTTATAAGACAAGTTTGATTCTACTATCCCATATGCCTTCAATCTGTCAACAAATGTATATTAAGTGCTATATGCCAACTGTATTTCAAACCATAGGAAGAAAGGCTACCCCCACTATGGTTATCACTTTGTGTATTTAAGAGAATGGTGAGCTTTAACAGTAGTGGTCAAACATTTTTGTACATACCCCCCTAAAAATAAAAACATGCAGCCCTGATATCTGTGCATTCATTTCTTAATGATATGCACTTGTTACTGTGCCAATGTATTATGTACCTTTTAAACCACATGTAAAAATAGAAATGTAAAAAGATGAGGTAAAATGTAATATGCATATCTAAAATGTATTATTTATTAACTGAATATATACCATTTTGTTTTCACTTTTAGTGAGACAAATAAAATATTTTCACTCATTTTAATGACAGAAATATCACTGACTTTGCTTCATTAATTTTGAAAATCTTGATTTAACATTTTCTGAGTCAACATTTCAGAAGTCTGGTTCTAAGTTCAGTTTATTTTGATATTTGGTTTTAATTGTCATCACAGCTGAAAAAGATATAAAATAAAATATATGGATCTGAATAAAGGAGGAATACGTTATTCCGATAATTCTGGTTCACCTATTAATTATGCAAAGATTGGGGCGGAGCCAATATGGCGGAATAGAAACAGCATTTCCAATGTGCTTTGCCCCACACAAATTTCAAACAATGTGAAAGGGGGCTCCGAACAACTTCTGGAGCCACAGCACCCACAGAACGGCACAGAGAAGCTAACCTCCTCCTGAGGACAGCCCAGCAGCCCGGCAGGGAGCAGCGAGCACAGTGCTCTGAGAGCAGGCAGCACAGGGCCCTGGGAACCAACAGCGCAGCATGCATAGCCGAACCCAAGTCCGAGGTTTTAGCCCCAGGGTGGCTGGGCCTTCAGCCGGCTGGAGGAACCCCAGAACACCAGCAATTGTGGCGATTCCAGAATTATCAGCACAGATATGCCTAGGACAAAGTGAGAGGTTAGTGCCCTATGGACTTTGAGACCAGTATTTGGGGAACACATGGCTTCCTCCCCTGGGGGCAAAAAGCTGCTGAAGAAAAAGCTGCACAGAAGCCATTTTACAGCGTCAGTAGTGGCTCTAGCTCCTGGTCTTCAAACTGTAGGGAGATCCAGCAATCAGTCTGGGGGTTAATCGCCTTTGCTTTAAACTGCCTGGATCTGGATCGTGGTCTGGGGGGGAAGTTTGGGGTGGGTATCCAACTTGCCAGAGTGGGTGGAGGCTTTACAGAGGCCACCCAACTGGCAGAAGTTGTGAAGACCCCACTATTGGGCAGAAGCTCCCTGTCTGGTGGCAGAGACCTACTGTGGCAACAAGCCCAAAATCAAGTAATTAAGTAGCAATATTCCTAGGCAAATGAAACAAAACAAACAGAAAAGTTCAACATTGGACTCCTATTTTAGGGGCAAAGAGGCTCAAAGCATGGAGGAGGACTGTGAGGTCAGAACTCCTGCACCAAAAGCCCCAAATGAAAATACAAGCTGGCTACAGGTCATAGAGGACCTTAAGAAGTAGATAAGAGAAGTAGGGGAAAATTTGGGAAGAGAAATGAAAAAGATGCAAGAAAAGTATGAAATGACAGCCAACAGCCTGACTGAGGAAAATAACACCTTAAAAGATAGACTAACTCAAATATCAAAAGAGGCTCAGAAAGGCAATGAGGAGAAGAATAATGCCTTAAAAAGTCGAATTTTCCAGATGGAAAAAGAATCTCAAAAGCTCACTGAGGAGATTCATTCCTTCAGAGTTAGACTGGAGCAAATGGAAGCTAGTGACTTTATGAGAAATCAAGATACTATTAAACAGATCCAAATAAATGAAAGAATAGAAGGCAATGTGAAATATCTCATGAGAAAAACCACTGACCTGGAAAATAGATCCAGGAGAGATAATTTAAAAATTATTGGACAACCTGAAAGCCATGATCAAAGAAAGAACCTAGAAATCATCCTTAAAGAAATTCTCAAAGAAAACTGCCCTGATGTTTTAGATCCAGAGGGCAAAATAGAGGTTGAAAGAATCCACAGATCACCTCCTGAAAAAGATCCCAAAAAGAAAACTCCCAGGAATATTATAGCCAGGTTCCAGAATCCCCAGATCAAGGAGAAAATACTACAAGCAGCCAGGAAGAAACAATTTCAATATTGTGGAAACACAATCAGAATAGCCCAGGACCTGGCAGCTTCTACACTGAGGGATAGAAGGGCATGGAATATGATATTCCAGAGGGCAAAAGAGCTGGGAATGAACCCAAGGGTCACCTACCCAACAAAACTGAGTATTTTTTTCAGGGGAAAATATGGTCATTCAGTGGAATAGAGGACTTTCAAGCATTCTTGAGGAAAAAAACAGAGTTGAATAGAAAAATTGACATCCAGACACAAGAAGCAAGAGATGCTTGAGAAGGTAATCAAAGAAAAGAAATCAAAAGGAACTTATCAAAGTTTGGCTATTTACAGTCCTACATGGAAAAACAATAACTGTGTTTGATGAAACCTTTCTCATTATGAAAATAATTGAAGAAGGGTACATGGCATATATTCACAGATATATATGGATAGAGGGCACAGGTTGAATTTGATGGGAAGGGATGATTATTTTTTTTTGGAGGGCAATTGGGTTTGGGTGACTTGCCTGGGGTCAAAAGGCTGGGTTTTTGTTTGTGTGTTGGGTGTCTGGGGCCGGATCCGAACTCGGGTCCTTCTGGCTCCGGGGCTGGCTCTCTGCTCGCTGCGCCCCCTAGCCGCCCCAAGGAAGGGATGATTCTTAAGGGGTGAAGTCAAGAGGTGAGAGAGGAAAGTGGCAAGAGGAGATGGAGAGAGACAGGGTAGGGCAAACTATCTCATGTAGAAGAGGCAAGGGGAAGTAGTTGCAGGGGAGGGGAAGAAAAGGAAGGCAAAAAGGCAAAAGCATATTCTCATTGAAGTTGGCTCAAGGAGAGAATCAAATACATACTAAATGGAATATCTTACCCTCACTCACTCTCCTGAGTAGGGGAAAGGGGGATGAGAGGGGGGATGATGGAGGGGAGGGCATTCTGGGGAGAGGGGAGGTTGGAAGTACCCACTATCAAAGAGGGACAGGATCAAAGTAGGGAATGGACCAGTTGGGAGGTGAGATGGGTGGGAGGGAAATATAAGCAGTCTTTTACAATATATCTACTATGGTAATGTTTTGCATAGCAATACATGTACAACACATACTGAATTGCTTATCTTCTCAGAGGGAGTGGGTGACAAGGGAGGAAGGGAATGGATCTGAAAATCGAAGTTTTAAAATTAAATGTTTCATAAGATGTCCAGGCAGTGGGGCTCAGAGATTCACCTTGCACTAATGGCAAATTCGAAGGGGGTATGGGAGAAGATATGGGAGAGAGCAGATTGGATGAGGGGATATCTAGTGGGACTGCTATTCTGGGGTGGTGGGTAGGGAAAAATGGGGGAAAATGTAACTCATAATCTGGTGGAAATGAATGATGTAAACCAGAAGTTAATAAAGCATTTGTTTAATTAAAAAAATAAAAAAATAAAAGGAAAAAAAACAAAAAAAATAAAATTTCAGCACTCTATCCAAAAAAAAATTATGCAAAGATTTTTGTTGATAATAAGTTCATAAATATCTATTTTCCTTGAAGTCAATCAATTGTTGTTGTTTTTACCAACTCTTTTGAAGGTGTTTCACTTTTTTTTTCTATTTTTAACAAATAGATTCAAAATCCAATGAACTTTTCTTCATGGACTATTTTAAAACATTTTAGAAAATTATGATTCCAAGTTGGAATATGTGAAATTGTAAGAATTTTATAGGTAACACATATTATTTTCAACAAAAATAAAAGCCTATTGTTTTATGTCTTGCTGAGATGATTTCATATTCTTTTTTTTTTATTTTTTTTTAAACATTTTTTTTAAACAAATACTTTATTAACTTCTGTTTTACATCATTCATTTCCGCCAGATTTTGAGTTACAATCATTTTCCCCCCATTATTCCCCTACCCAACCTCCCAGAATAGCAGTCCCACAAGATATCGCTTCCTCCAATCTGCTCTCTCCCATACCTTCTCCCATACCCCCATCGACTTTTCCATTAGAGGAAGATGAATCTTTGTGTCCCAATGCCTGCACATCTTATCTCCCAATTATAGGCAAAAGAGTATTAATAATAGTATTTATATATATATTTGAAACATTTAATGTTATGACCTTGAATTTCAGATCCATTTCCTTCCTCCCTTGTCACCCATTCCTTCTTGGGATATAAGTAATTCAGTATATGTTGTACATGTCTAGCTATGCAAAACATTATCATAGTAGATATATTGTACAAGGCTGCTTATAATTCCCTCCCACTCATCCCACCCCCCACCTGGTCCATTCCCCACATGATCCTGTCCCTCTTCTATAGTGGGTACTTCCAACCTCCCCTCACCCCAAGGATGCCCTCCCATCCATCATCCCTCCTCTCATCCCCCTTCCCCCTATCCTGCTGCAGGTTGAGATATCCCATTTAGTATGTATGTCATTTTCTCCCTGAACCAAATTCAATGTGAATGTGGTTTTGCCTTTTTAGCCTTCCTTATTCTCCCCCTCCTTTGCAACCACTTCCCCTACATGAGATAGTTTACCCTACCATGTCTCTCCCCATCTCCTCTTGCCACTTTCCTCTCTCACCTCATAATTTCATCCCTTGAGTATTCTCCCTTCCCAACAAATTCAACCTATGCCCTCTATCCATATATAACTATAACCATATACACACACATTCACATATGTATTCATATGACCACACCCCCTTCTTCCATTATTTTCATAGTGAGAAAGATATCATCAGTCACAGATATTGCTTTTCCATATAGGAATGTAAATAGTTCAACTTTGATAAGTTCCTTTTGATTTCTTTTCCCTGATTACCTTCTCAGGCATCTCTTCCTTCTTGTGTCTGGATGTCAAATTTTCTATTCAATTCTGGTTTTTTCCTCAAGAATGCTTGAAAGTCCTCTATTCCACTGAATGACCATATTTTCCCCTGAAACAAAATACTCAGTTTTGCTGGGTAGGTGACCCTTGGGTTCATTCCCAGTTCTTTTGCCCTCTGGAATATCCTATTCCATGCCCTTCGATCCCTCAGTGTAGAAGCTGCCAGGTCCTGGGCTATTCTGATTGTGTTTCCACAATATTGAAATTGTTTCTTCCTGGCTGCTTGTAGTATTTTCTCCTTGATCTGGGGATTCTGGAACCTGGCTATAATATTTCTGGGAGTTTTCTTTTTGGGATCTTTTTCAGGAGGTGATCGGTGGATTCTTTCAACCTCTATTTTGCCCTCTGGATCTAAAACATCAGGGCAGTTTTCCTTGAGAATTTCTTGAAGGGTGATTTCTAGGTTCTTTCCTTGATCATGGCTTTCAGGTAGTCCAATAATTTTTAAATTGTCTCTCCTGGATCTATTCTCCAGGTCAGTGGTTTTTCCCATGAGATATTTCACATTGCCTTCTAATCTTTCGTTTGTTTGGCTCTGCTTAACAGCATCTTGATTTCTCATAAAGTCACTAGCTTCCATTTGCTCCAGTCTAACTCTGAAGGAATGAATCTCCTCAGTGAACTTTTGAGATTCTTTTTCCATCTGGCAAATTCGACTTTTTAAGGCATTCTTCTCCTCATTGCCCTTTTGGGCCTCCTTTGCCATTTGAGTTAGTCTATTTTTTAAGGTGTTGTTTTCCTCAGTCAGGCTGTTGACCCTCATTTCATACTTTTCCTGCATCCTTCTCATTTCTCTTTCCAATTTTTCCTCCACTTCTCTTATTTGATTTTTAAAGTCCTTCTTAAGATCCTCTATGGCCTGCAACCCGCTCATGTTTTCCCCTGGGGCTTTTGGAGCAGGACTTCTGACCTCACAGTCCTTTTCCCGCTCTATGCCCCCAAAATAGGAGTCTAGGGTTGCATTTTTCTGTTTCCTTTGCCTTGGCATGTTGCCACTTAATTACTTGACTTTTGGGCTTGTTGCCACACTATGGCTTTAAGGCCAGATAGAGGAATTTTCGTCCCGAACGTGTGGGGGGCAACTTCCGTTTCTGGCAAGCTGTAAACCCACCCACAACTTCCACCCTAGATCACAATCCAGATCCAGGGAGGTTAAAGCAAGAGCGATTACCCCCCAAGACTGATCGCTGGATCTCCCCACGATTTGTAGGCTGGGAGCCGGAAATGCCTCTGAAAACTACAAAATGGCGTGTCTCCTCAGCGGCTTCTAGCCCCCAGGGGAGGGAGCTGACGCATTCCCCAAATACAGGTCCCAAAGTCCATAGGACACTAACCTCTTACTTTGTCCTAGGCAAGTCTATGTTGATAATTCTGGAGTCGCCACAGCTCCTGGTGTTCTGGGGTTCCTCCAGCTGGCTGCTGGCCCTGCCGCCCTGGGGCTAAAACCTCGGCTCACGTGGACCTGGGCTCGGCTCGGCTCCTGCGCTCTGCCGGCTCCCAGACCACTGCGCTGGTCCTTCCTGCAGGGTGCTGGGCTGTCCTCAGCGGGAGGTTAGCTTCTCTGTGTCGTTCTGTGGGTGCTGGGGCTCCAGAAGATTTTCAGAGTCCTTTTTTACATAGTTTGTGGAGAATCTGGGGGCAGAGAGGCTTGGACGAGCTGTTTCTACTCCGCCATCTTGGCTCCGCCCCCGATGATTTCATATTCTAATAACTCAAGGTATATTCAGAGTGAGATTCTTCAAGTTTCAAAAGAAAGCCATCTTTAAAATAATATTGATAATTTAAAAAAACATTTAGAGAATTTTTTTATTAAGTTTTCAATGGCTTTCTTGTATAATGTCGGTCATGAAAAATTAAATATCAGATGTTTCAGTTCTGCTCTTTCATGAAAGTCTAGAATTATCTTCAATTCATGATATTTTTGTAGAAATATTTTAAGTTACTTAATTTTGTTCTGACTCATGTAATTACAACTATATAGTATAAATTTTAAGGCCACTTAAGTAGACCCATGTCAATTGCAAAACAGAGCAATACGATGAAAGCTAATAGAAGACTAAAGGCACCAATGCTAAATTCCTTGTATTGTAGAGTCCCTACTTTTAACCCAGGTTTTTTTGTGTGTAGTGTATATGAAATGAGATAATCTGATACACAGATGGATGCCACCAGGGTCAAACTGTATAGTGATTTAGTACATATCCTCTGTCCCATTCTTCTAGAGCAAGCAAGCTACATCTGCCCTGAAGGGATCTAGAAAAGTCTGAGGGCTTTGTGGTGTGTCTCTTCTTTATTGCCATCAGTTCAAGTCCTCATAGGCAATGTTTCCTCCATTGTTAGGGCCAATGTCCAGTGTTCCAGTTCCATTTAACCACTTACCATCAATTAGAATTTATAGAGATATTTTCTTCAAAGTCATAGCAAGAATAAATATACAAACATCTTCTCCACCTCAGGGGCATATTCTCTCATATATCCCATTAATCTTTGGGGACTCAAAACTTCTCAGTTTCTACTTTGCATTCATGCTACCAACTGCATGTCTGACTGTTTCATGTCAACTGAATAAGTCCTTGCCTCAGTTATTAATGGCTTTGTTCCAGAAGGTAATTTCTGAAAGTTCTTCCTTGTTGCTTAAGTCACTGATGTTGGGATGGGTGCAGAACTCAGACCAGACTTTGATTTCTAGATTCCTGGGGCTCACTCTCCTGACCATTAAAAATACATAAGGATAAAGCTTCCACTCTCATTAGATATAATATAAAATATAAATGTAGAATCCAAAGGCCATTTCTTGCAGGTTTCATGGCCTCTCCCAATATTACGTGATCATTCACTGTGAACAATTAGCAAAAGTCCAAATATAAAGAGAGGAGTCAAAAGGGTTTAGGCAAGAGAGACAAGACAGAAGCCTACTAAAGACTTCCCATTCACCATCTGGTTAGCAGGTTATCAAATGCCAAATTTTCCTCCACTGTCTATCTGAAGCATTTGCTTTATATGACATCTTCACACTCTCAAAATCAAGCTCCTTAACTTCTCCATGCATCAAAGTTACATTGGCTAAGCATACTGATGAGGTCCACATGTATACCAGATACCAATTATTTAGTAAAATTAATTTCTTTAGTTAAAAAGAAAAAAGAGAAATATACCTAACATTTTCTGAGCAGTGTCAATGGATCATTTTGGGCACTCCATAAGGTGTGTGCATCTTGCTCTGAGATGATTGACTACAGGAATGTGTCTTTGTAGAGTTTTGTTTGAAGAATCATTTGAACTTAAGCAAGCATACTTTCCAATGCAGTCTTTGGATGTAAGGCTAAATTTGGTCATTATGTTTTTTGGGAAAAAAAATTTCTTCCTCCACAGATCAAGGAGAAATCAAGGGGGGGAGGTGAGAGAGAGAGAGAGAGAGAGAGAGAGAGAGAGAGAGAGAGAGAGAGAGAGTTAGAAAGGAAAAAAATCAGAGAATGTCTCAATACTTCTATTATATAAGTAAGCATCTTGCTTTCTTCTAATAATTTTTTCTAGCAAAATTAAGAACAATAGGTAGCATTTTAAGGTTCACAAAGCACTTAAAACATTATATCATTTTATTCTTACAACATCTTTGAGAAATAAGGTCTGTTATAGTCCACATTTTACAGATGGGGAAGCTGAGACAGATGGAGGTAAAGTGACTTACCCAGGATCTCATAAGTATTAGATGTTTGAGGCAGGATTTAAAGTCAGAACTTCATAATTCTAAGGTGATGATCTATTTCCTCTATCATCTGGATTCCTCAAAGCCATAGTTAATTCAATTGTAAGTAATTACTGAATTTTAGAGGTGGTTGTCCCAGAAATTTATAGGGTCTGCATTAAGTCTATAATGCTCAGTAGAAATGGCAGTAAATGCCTACTTTCTTTCCTGTGTTTTAAAGGCTATCTAAAAGTTGGATCATCCAAGCTGTTTCTCTCTATAACTTTCCTCATTTTTTATTTCAGTATTATTTGCAATGTTCCATGTCTCTGGGCTTAGAACCACTTTCCCACAGTCTGGGACACCTGACAACAATTCATGGAAAAAGAAAACAACAACAACAATAACAATGACGACAACACCTTTATTTGTACTTTTAGTTGAGCATTGGCTTAATGTAAATTAACAATATGATGTGGTTGTTCAAAAACATATGCCACCTCCTACTGTACTAATTGAGATTTGGCATCTAGACAAAATTCCTATACACTCTGCACTGGTCAGTCCACACTCAAAATATTGTGTACACTAGTGGACACCACATTTTAGGAGAGATATTGACAAGTGAGAATCAATTTTAAAAGATGAACAGGTTTATATGTGCTCTGAGGAACAGTTGAGGCAACTGCAGTTGTTAAAACACCAGAACTGTTAGGCAGAACATGAGAGTTGTATTCAAGGACTTCAAGCGATGCTTTGTGGTAGAGGAATACTTAGGTTATATGGCCCCAAATAGGAGAACTAGGAAAAATGTGTCAAAGTTAAAGTTAGATTTCAACTTAAAATGAAGAAAACTTTGCCATTACAGTTGTTGTTTTGCTTTACTGACCCCAACCCCCCCACACACAAAATCAAATTTGGCTAATTGTAGAAGAGATTCTCTGACAAAATACTGAGCATCCTATTTATGAAAGTGTTCAAACAGAGGCTGGTTGACAATAGTTAGGAATGTCATAAAATGGGTACTGTCTAAATTTCCTCTTAATGCTAAGATACTTCTATATTAATCTATATATCATCTGACTTTTTGATTATGTAGGAAATAAGAATAAAATGTATCAGTCCATTTAATTTTATGATACTTTACTTCAAATTTTAATTTTGCATGCTTGTCATTTTAAGGTGGATGTTGCAGATAAAGATTTCATCTTTTATTAAGACATGGTTATTAGTGGGGATTTTTTTCTGGACATATGCACATGCCCAAAAGAGAAACATTAAAAGGGAGATTTGTATTACTAATTGTATAGTAAACTTAAAACTATCGAGAAAATTGGTAAGATTTGAGGGGTAAATGCACACAAGTACAAAACTGGAATTTGTGTATACAAATCCAATTGTGTGTGTGCTTGTGTGTGTTTAAAGCAAAACAACAGTAAGAAAATTTTCCTCCTTTGGGTAGGGGGGTTGGGAGGGAATCAGGGTTAAGTTCCTTCTCTGCATGTGGAAAGCATTTTTCATCATGAGTCCTTTGGAATTATCTTTGATCATTATATTGCTCTTATTGGTAAATTGTTTATAGTTGATCATTGTATAATATGGTTATAAAGGTGAACAATGTTCTCCTGGTTCCGCTCACTTAATTTTTCAGTTTCAGTTATGTAAATTTTTCTACATGTTTCTGAAACTGGCCTGCTTAGCAATTCTTATAGCACAATAGTAGTCCATTACTATATTTTCAAAACAACTTGTTCATTGATTCCCCAATGATGGGCATCCCTTTAATTTCTGATTCATTGCCACCACAAAAGAGAGGCTATAAATATTTTTGTACAAACAAATCAGATATTGAATTACAATTTTTCCCCATTTTCCCCCTACTCTCCACCCCAGAATAGAATCCCTCAGGATAACCCCTCTTCCAATCTGTTCTCTCCCATCTCTTCTCTTATACCCCCTTTGACTTTTCCAGTAGGACAAGGTGAATCTTCATTCCCCAATGCCTACACATTTTGTCTCCCAATTATATGCAAAATAGTATTAATCAAAGTGTTTATATATTTTAAAACAATTAATTTTAACAATTCAAATTGCAGACCCATACCCCTCGTCCCTGGCCACCCACTCCCACTGGGATGATAAGCAACTCCGTATATGCTGTACATGTATAACTATGCAAAGCATTTCCATAGTAGATATATTGTAAAAGACTGACTACATTTCCCTCCCTCTTATCCCACCTCCCACCTGGTCCACTCCCCACTTTTATCCTATCCCCTTTCCAAAGTGGGTGCTTCCAACTTCCCTCACCCCCATCCTGCCCTCCCTTCCATCATCCCTGCTCTCATTCACTTTCCTCCTACTCTCCTGTAGGGTGAGATATCCTATTTCGTATGTATGACATTCTCCCACTGAGCCAAATCCAATGAGAATAAGGTTTTGCCTTTTTGCCTTCCTGTTCTTCCCCTCCCCTTCAACCACTTTCCCTTGCCTTTTCTATATGAGATAGTTTATCCCTTTCTGTCTCTCTGAATCTCCTCCCACCATATTCCTCACTCACCTCTCAATTTCACATCTTAAGTATCATCCTTTCCCATTAAATTCAACCGGTGCCCTTTAACTATGCATACCTGTAATCATATATACACCCATTCACATATGTATTCATATGCCCATATACTGTTCTTTAGCTATTTTCATACTGAGGAAGGTTTCATCAGTTACAGTTATCTTTTGTCCACGTAGGAATGTAAATAGTCCGACTTTGATAAATTCCTTATGATTTATTTCCCTTGTTTACCTTCTCAAGCATTTCTTGCTTCTTATGTGTAAATGTGAAATTTTCTATTCAACTCTGTTTTTTTTTTCCTCAAGAATGCTTGAAAGTCCTCTATTCCATTTAATGACCATATTTTCCCCTGAAACATGATACTCAGTTTTGCTGGGTAGGTGATTCTTGGTTTTAATCCCAGGTCTTTTACCCTCTGGAAACCATATTCCATGCCCTTCCATCCCTCAGTGTTGAAGCTGCCAGATCTTGCGCTATCCTGATTGTCTTTCCACAATATTGAAATTGTTTCTTCCTGGCTGCTTGTAGTATTTTCTCCTTGATCTGGGGATTCTGGAACCTGGCTATAATATTCCTGGGAGTTTTCTTTTTGGGATCATTTTCAGTAGGTGATATGTGGATTCTTTCAACCTCTATTTTGCCCTCTGACTCTAAAACATCAGGGCAATTTTCCTTGAGAATTTCTTGAAGGATGATTTCTAGATTCTTTCTTTGATCATCGTTTTCAGGTAGTCCAATAATTTTTAGTTTATCTCTCCTGGATCTATTTTCCAGGTCTTTGTTTTTTCCCATGAGATATTTCACATTGCCTTCTATTCTTTCATTTGTTTGGATATATTTAAGAGCATCTTGATTTCTCATGAGGTCACTAGCTTCCACTTTCTCAAGTCTAATTCTGAAGGAATGATTTTCCTCAGTGAGCTTTTAAGATTCATTTTCCATCTGGCAAATTCGACTTTTTAAGGCATTCATCTACTCATTGCTTTTTTGAGCCTCTTTTGCCATTTGAGTTAGTCTATTTTTAGGACATTATTTTCCTCAGTAAGACTGTTGACTCTCATTTCCTACATTTCATACATTTCATACATTCTCATTTGCATCTTTCTCTATTCTCTTCCCAAATTTTCCCCCACTTCTCTTATCTTCTTCTTAAGGTCCTCTATGGCCTGTAACCAGCTTGTGTTTTCATTTAGGGCTTTTGGTGCAGGAGTTCTGTCCTCACAGTTCTCCTCCTGTTCCATGCTTTTATCCTCTTTGCCCCCCAATAGGAGTCAAATGTTGAATTTTTCTGTTTATTTTATTTCCTTTGCCTAAGGATGTTGACACTCAATTGCTTGACTTTTGGGTTTCTTGCCACAGAAGGACTCTGCCACCAGCCAGAGGAGCTTCCATCACAAACACTGGGGTTTTCTCAACTGCTGTACACCCCGAGACCTCCACCCCAGACCACAATCAAGATCCAAGAAAGTTAAAGCAAGAGCGATTACCCTCCAGATTGATCACCAGATCCCCCTATAGTCTGCAGGCTAGGAGCTGAAGCTGCAATGTGGCAACATGGCACAAGCTGTGGGAGCTCCTCATCAGATTCTTGCCCCCAGTGGAAGAAGCTGATTTTCTCTCCCAACTAGTCCCAAAGTCCATAGGGCACTGACCTCTCACTTTGTCCTAGTCATCTATGGGTTGATAATTCTGGAATTGCCACAACTGCTGGTGTTCTGTGGTCCCTCCAGCTGGCTGCTGGTCTGGCCACCCTGGTGCTAAAATCTATGACTCACCCGGGCCTAGGCTTGGCTCCCACAGCACTATGCTGGCCACCCCTCCTGGTCTGCCCTCAGTGGGAGGTTAGCTTCTCTCTGTCATTTTGTGGGTTCTAGAGCTCCAGAGGTCATTCAGAGTCCCCCTTTTATATAATTTTGAAGTGGTGTAGGCTGTAACACTGTGAAAGTGCAGTTTCTAGCCTGCCATCTTGACTCTGCCCCCCTCTCAATGTTTTGTTCAATAGATACAATATATAGAACTTTCCCTTCTTCTATATGGTCTACAACCATTCACCTTCTAATCTGAATTTACCAAATAGTAATGGAACTATAGACACTCTTCTAAAAACAGTTTGGATGAACTTGATCAAATCTAAGACCTATTCCAATTTTCATTTGTTTTCCTTTTAGAAGACAGGGAAGAGAAGCAAGATGAAGCAAAAAAAGTTATGAATTCTTCCCAAATCGAATATTCCTCCCATCATGCACAGGCTTTCTTAGACAGAAATTTATGTCCTTCTTTCTCCTAAGCTTTTTTGTGGAAGATTATTTTGCTGTTGTTGTTCCTTTGCTTTTTAAATAAATTTGATTATAAGAAAGAAAATGCTGAAAAGCAGAAAGTTATGAATTTTCATGGTATGGCTCTCAAACATTTTGCTACGTATAAAAAAAAGAAATTATAGAGAGGCAATTAGGAGGTAACATCCAAAGTATGTCTTTAAACACAGAGTTATAGCATTAAAAATGGTTGGTCATAAAAGCCAAAAGGAGGTGTTGATAACATAATAAAAGTGTTCACTAATTTCTAAATCTTTAAGGCCTCTCTAGGATTGTGAATGACAGCCTGTGATCCATCACTTGCCTGTTACCAATTGTGCTTTGGCAAGAAGATGACTGGATTTTAAAGGATGATTACAAGCCTCGTTCCTATATTGTTCATGCTAATTGCTGTTTGAAAACTCTGTTTATTGTCTGTCTCAATGACACAGTTCTGTGTTCTTTCAGGCATGCAGAAAAATTTGATATGTCATATCCAGCAGCTGCCTGCTTGGCATTCTGCATACATGTGGTAGTGGTGAGTCTCCACTTGGATTGGCCTTTAACCATTTGTCTATAGGTTTTCATTGTTATTTCTCTTAAATCTTACCCAATTTATGAACTAGTTGTGAAATGATAAAACACTTAATATGTTTGTAATAACTCTGGTTCCCAAAGCTCTAAACCCTCATTAATCCTTTGTAATATCCTTGTCAGAAAAAGTGACTAGACTTGCAATTTCAGTATTAATATTGAGAAGCATGGTGAGAGTAAATTATTTGCCACCTCATCCATTCATTCTTTCATTCATTCATTTAATCACCAAATATTGATTAAGTCTCTGTTTTGTTCTAGATATATGCAGTTATCCAGGACTGACACAGAACAGTCTGGTACCTTGGGATCATGATTAGAATGAAATGAAACACTCATAGAATATCTGGAAGTCAACAAAAAAACGATATTTAGTCAGCCATAGCAGAAGAAGAACATGAGGTGTAAGGAAAAATATTCAGGGAAGTTAAAGCTTTGATTTAGTTGAATAAAACTTCCTTGTTTATATGTTACCTATGGTAATATGTGGGTCAATCTTGAGCCTCCTCATGTCCAGGCTGTTCTTGTACTCAGACTAAGCAGAAAGTTATGAATATTAGTGGTATGGCTCTCAAACATTTTGTTAACTCAGTACATAGCCTTAACAGTCTGTGCCTTTTTATTATTGTTCAGTTGTTTTTCAGTAGTGCCAGATTTTTAGTGACCCCATTTGGTGTTTCCTTGGCAAAGATACTGAAGTGGTTTTCCATTTCCTTCTCCAACTCATTTTACAGATGAGGAAAATGAGGCAAACAGGGTTAAGTGACTTGTCCAGGGTCACATAGGTACTAAGTGTTTGAATGCAAATTTGAACTCAGAAAGATGAGACTTCCTCAGGTCAGCTATGTGGTGCAGTGGATAGAGCACTGACTCTGGAGTCAGGAGGACCTGAGTTCAAATTCGGCTTCAGACACTTAACACTTACTAGCTGTGTGATTTTGGGCAAGTCACTTAACCCTAAATGCCCTGCCTTCCCCCTCCAAAAAGAAAAAAAAAAAGATGAGACTTCCCTACTCCAGGCTATCAGGCTATACACTGCACCACCTAGCTTTCAGTCCCCTAATCAATTAAAACTTTAAGATAATTTCCATAACTTTTAATCGAGAGAACCAGCCTAGACTACATATTGTGAGATCTTAGCAGACATATACTCACAAACAACAGAGAACAAGACTCTTCTCAACTTCAAATTAACGTTCTCTTATCCCTATCCTAATTAACCCTAACAAGGTGCCCTCTGGGATTCCCAGTCCATAGTGAACAAATTTCCCTTCATCATGGACCTTCTTTTATTAAACTCTTTTGAGTTCTCCTTAAAACCTGGATCTCCCCTGATGGCACTGGCTCCCTTTTTGGCACCTTCAATAATACCCTCTTAAAAGAAATCTGTGAAGTAAAATCTTGTTATACCCATTTTATAGATAACAACACTGAAATTAAAAACAAACAAACAAACTCAAATGATCCTAACGTCACAAAATGTCTGATTTGGAGTTAGTCCTCAGCAAAAGGAAAAGTCTTTCAACTTTTCTTTGTTTAATTTTGACTTAGTCTTTGCTCCCCACTACAACTTCTAGAATCCTTACTGCCACTCAATACTCTCTCTTCTTTATAAATTCTGTATCAACATTTTCCTTCCAGTACAAATTGTGGTGGTAGTTCTATACTGGTCCCTGGGTAATTCTTCTTCCTTTTTCAAAGAGTTTGATACTTAGATTATCATGCTCTATTCCTAGCTGCTGCCCATATACCAGAGGACTTCTTCATCAAGGTGGATACTCCCTTCAAACTACCATATCTAACAATTTTTCAGCCATCTTAGGTTCCATGACCTACTCTTTCAAACAATGTTAGTGATATATACTTTCTCACTCCTCCTCTGATTTCCTATTTCTTCAATCTTGAACCAATAGTTATCCAATTCAACACTACTGCTTCAATTCTTTAATGCCTTGTCCTATTGTCCTATTGTTATCCCTGGCTAACCTCAGTTTTGGATTATTTCCATCACTTACCACTTCTGCTACTATTTAAATACTGAGTAACACAACTGTGTTGATTGGACACATTACACATTAATGTTGTCCAAATTCTCCTGGACCCCCCCACTAAGGCAATTATTTTATTCATTTCTAATTGGTTACCATTTCATATTATTTCCAATAACTTTTTTTATCTATTGGCTCCTTACACTATCTTCAAATATGTCCATATCTTTATCATCATCACAATATATTCACAAGATCTCCTATTTATTTCCCTATGCTATTATCAAATATCTCTCCTTCTTTTGTCATCCAAACTCCTGGAAAAAAAAAATATCTTCACTCATTGTCTTTACTTTGTCTCCTCCCTATTCTCGATCCCAGTCACCTGGTTTAAAATGTCATCACTTGACTGAAAGTGCTCTTTCTTGAATGACCAATGATTTCTTAGTTCTCTAACTTGATGGTCTTTTTTCAGTATACATCACTCTCAATTTATCTGTTGTATTTGATACTGTTGGTGGCAGAGCCAAGATGGTGGAGTAGAAACAGCACTTCCAAGGTGCTCTGGACCACACCACCCCCAAACAATGTAAAAGGGGAATCTGAACAACTTCTGGAGCCCCAGCACCCACATAACGACACAGAGAAGCTAACCTCCTGCTGAGGACAGCCCTGCAGCTCTCTGAGAGCGGGCAGCACAGTGCTTTTGGAAGCAACAGCACAGCATTCTGGGAGCCAAACCCAGGCCCGAGTGAGCCTCGGTTTTAGCCCCAGGGTGGCCGGGCCATCAGCCAGCTGGAGGGACCCCAGAACACAAGCAGCTGTGGCGATTCCAGAATTAGCAGCACAGATATGCCTAGGACAAAGTGAGAGGTTAGTGCCCTATGAACTTTGGGATCAGTATTTGGGGAACTAATTGGTTTCCTCCACCCGGGGAGAAAAGCTGCTGAGGAAACGCAGCACACAGGCCATTTTGCAGCATCAGTGGCAGCTCCATCTCCTGGTCTGCAAACTGTAGAGAGATCCAGCGATCAGTTTGGGGGATAACCGCTCTTGCTTTAACCTGCTTGGATCTAGATTTCGGTCTTGTGCGGAGGCCTGGGGTGGGTATCCAATTTGCCAGAGTGGGTGGATGCTTTACAGAGGCCACCCAACCTCCGGAAGTTGTGAAGACTCCATGTTTGGGATGGAAGCTCTCCTGTCTATTGGCAGAGTCCTACTGAGGAAACAAGCACAAAAATAAAGTAATTAAGTGGCAATATGCCTAGGCAAAGGAAACAAAATAAACAGAAAAAATGTAACTTTAGACTCCTATTTTGGGGGCAAAAAGGATAAAATCATGGAAGAGGAGGAGGACTGTGAGGTCAGAACTCCTGCACCAAAAGCCCCAAATGAAAATACAAGCTGGCTACAGGCCACAGAGGACCTTAAGAAGCAGATAAGAGAAGTGGGGGAAAATTGGGAAGAGAAATGAGAAAGATGCAAGAAAAGTATGAAATGACAGTCTGCAGCCTGACTGATGAAAACAACACCTTAAAAAATAGACTAACTCAAATGGCAAAAGAGGCTCGGAAAGGCAATGAGGAGAAGAATGCCTTAAAAAGCCTAATTTGCCAGATGGAAAAAGAGTCTCAAAAGCTCACTGAAGAGAATCATTCCTTCAGAATTAAACTGGAGCAAATGGAAGCTAGTATTTGATACTGTTGACCACTTTCATCAGTATACACACGTTTTTCTCTTTCATCTTTTGTAATAATACTTTTTCTTGGTACTCTTTTCCTCAGTGGTCCTGAGACTACTCAGTCTCCTTTGGTGATTAAACATCCAGATCACATCCTCTAACTTTAGTTATTAATCAAGGCTCTCTCCTAGGCCCATACTCTTCTTATGTGTGTGTGTGTGTATATATATATATATATATATATATATATATATATACACACACACACACACACACACACATATATATATATATGTGTGTGTGTGTATATATATATATATATATATATATATATTCTCTGTGGTGACTACATTAGCTCCCATGGTCTTAATGAAGATGATTCTTAGATCTATATATCCAGCCTTAGTCTTGGCATTTTGTCACACATCACCAGCTGACTATTGGACATTTCAAACCGATTGTCTTGGAGATATGCCAAACTCAACATAGCCCAAACAGAGTTGATATTTTTTTCCTCTAAAACCCAAATTTCTTCTAAACTTCTCCATTTCTATCCAAGCACCATAATTCTTCCAGTGTCTCAGGTTTGTAACATTTGTGTTATCCTTGACTGCACAGTGACTCATTTCATACCCAATCAACTGAAAACTCTTGGCACTTCCATCACTACATCTCTTGAATTTTATCCCTTCTCTTCACTCGTAAAGTTACTTCCTTACCTCAAGCCGTTATCATCTCTCATTTACATTAGGTCATTAGCATCCTGACTGGTCTCCATTCCTCAAATCTCTTCCTTATTTTATCCCATCATGGAAATTGCTACCATATGCTTTTTGGTAAGGGCAGATATAACTCTGTGATTCCATTTCTCAGTAAAACTCCAGTGGCTTCCTATTTCCTCTGGAATGAAATTTAAACACTCTTTAGATTTTAAAGCCTTTAATCGCCTTGTCTTAAACTATCTTCCCCATTTCCTTATACATCGTTCTCCTTCCTGAATGTCACAATCTAGTCCAACAGGTCTTTTCTCTAATCTTCACATTTGATAATATTCTCCTAACATGCTACCTTTGCAGTGGTCATCCAGTTTGCTTTGAAAATATTCCTCTTTACCTGTGCGTGATAGAATCCCTTTCTTATACCTTTTAAAATTCATGGGTGGGGAACCCGCAGCCTCAAGGCCACATGTGACCCTCTAGGTCCTCAAGTGTGACCTTTTGACTGAACCCACATTTCATGGAACAAATCACCTTAATAAAAGAATTTGTTCTGTAAAACTTGGAGTTAGTCAAAAAGCTACACTCAAAGGCCTAGAACATTACATATGGCCTCAAGGTCACAGGTTCCCCACCCCTGTAAATCTACATGAAGTCTTTCCAGACCTATTTAACCTCTAGTTCTCTCCCTCTCAAGTTATCTTGGAAATAACTAATTTGTGTTTATTTATCCTCTTTATGCTTATTCTTTATATGGTTATGTATGTACTTATGATTTCCCCATTAGCATATGTTTCTGGCTTTGTGGAAATGTTTAATGTCTATATATATTTTCCCCTAAGAGAAACTTTCTTGTGAAACTATAGTTTTCTACAACAATATTTCCAAGTAGTAGAAAGCACTTGTGAATATTTAATGAGCTAAATTATTTCCAACAAATTAAAAAAGTGAAAAAGAAAACAGATTAAATAATTATGAAGTATGAAGAATATTATCTTCTTTTAGAGATTTCAGAACAATTATTTAATGGATTATTTAATACATCTTATTTGTAGCACCAGTGTCTAGCACAAAGCCTACAATGTAGGAGACATTTAGCAAATCTTATTGATTTATCCTCATTATGGTGCACTGGTTCTTAAAATTTGTAATGTTTATCATAAAAAAATTTCCTTGAGGCAGGCTTGCTGTCTCAGTCATTCCCTTTTCAAAGGTCCTGCCTATCCTCAACAACTCTAAGGGAGGATACTCTTCATCCATTACAATTATTTCAGGTACTTAAATATTTTTATTTTTTTAACTGTCTGGGAATAATTTAATTCTTTAAAATTCAAAAGTGCCTATAAGTCCCTTGAAAATAACAATCACAGAAAACTGTATTCTCCCAGGAGAAAGTGTTTCTTCTTTCTCTTCTGGGGAAAAAAATGATACCTAGTCATTAAATTGTACCAACAAAACCAGATCTGCCAATGGGATTGTAAAAAAAGACCCTATGATGTTTCTTAGTAATGACTATTATTTACATGTAAATCATTGTTATCATTATTTATATAGAGGTATAACTATGAAGTCTATGCAACATGCTTAGAATCCTCCATTATAAATAAATAAATACACAAAAATTTGATTCCAAGGTTTAAGTTGGGATTTCGATGAAAGTTTTAGGACATCATATTAGTTATATCTCTAAATAAATAAATAGTTCATATATATGCATTATGCCATTATATAGAATAAGAACCACTTCTTTCCCTTAATTAAAAACATTAATTGATTTGGAAAACCCTATGCATCCAGTTTTTGAGAACAAAGGTGTCTCAGACCAAAGAGAGGCTGGTGAGTTCAAAGTTTATATACTCTTCAAGGAGTAGCTGTTCCTGAGGAGTGGCAATCAGTTATGATTGGATAACACAATAGAAGGTGAGCTTTATTACAGTGAGGGGCTGAGTGACATCATATCACCTTACTCATACTACCTTCAGTTTAAGATTTTCTAGACAAAATGGTCTGTCTCCACCCAAGCTTGATTGAATGGAATTCACCTGAGATTAGAGATTCCTTCTAGGGTTGGGTTGGGTGAGATAGGAGAAAAGCTTAACTCAACCTTCAGAGACTGAGGTCTTGAAAATGAAAAAAGAAAGGGGGAACTCAATCTCCCCAAATCATTAGTTATTAATAATCCTTTCTCTCACAGCACCTTAGTAGAACTTGACTTCTTTAAGGGCTATGACTCCAGTTCCTAGAACAGTGTTTGACATATAGTAAGAACTTAGTAAATACTGATTGATAGAATTCCCTATTCTTGCCATTGGATTATCTAGCATTTATATATTTGGGAAGCCAAAACACTTCACACCCTGATGCAGGCATGTGGAAATTATCTAAAAATATGTAAGTTAGAGCCATTTAAGGATAGGATAGGTTAAGTGTACACATCCACGCATGCACCCAGTATGGGCCAGGTGTGCTGGCACAGCCTGGGAGAGCATTCCTCGAAGAGGCAGGGCTGTGAGAATGCTCCCATGGGTTATTTTTTTTCTTTTCTTTTTTTTTTTGGTGGGGGGGCACATCTGCTCTATGCATGTCTACTTTGTGCATATCTAGAGCATATAGTGCTGCAGTTCATAGGAATCAGGTCAATGGGTTTAATCAATGCTTCCTATGAGAATTTTAATCTAAAAATTCTGAAGAAGAAAGAGAAAAAAAGGCCCTAGAAGAACTTTCCAAATGGGAAATTGGTCACAACTTAGTCATAATTTGCTTTCTGTTGCATAACTATATATTCCTGAGCCTTAACTTTGGGTCTTGTGAAAATGATTTTTTGATTCTTTGCCTTTATTTGACAATCGCATAATCTATTAATGGAAAACAAAGGTACATAGTAAAAACCATTGGACAAGGAATTAGGAAACCTGGACTCTAATCCCAGCTCTTCCACTCAGCAGAAAGTTGACCTTGGATAAACCATTCTCCCAATCTGGACCTTAATTTTCTCATCTCCAAAGTGAGAGGATTTTATTAGATGCACAAACTAATTCTACCATCTATAAAGTTCTAAGCTTCTATAAGTTGCCTCTGATATTTACTATTGATGGTGTTATTTTTCTAGTTCCTTTATAGCTAATCAGTTTTTAACTCTTTCAACTTATCTTATGTGGGTTTTGTTATTTCCTCCATTAGACAATGTCTGCCTCTGTATTTGTTGAAAACTTTAAATCTGAGTTCACAAGGAGAATAAAATGACTCACTCAATTCCCTTCAAACTATTGATTTATTGAAGTTATGTTTTTTTAGGTAATTAAGATTAAAAAGAATGCATTTTTAAAATTAATTTATTAGTTTAGTTTCAGTTAACAAGATTCAATTCCATAGTTCCTTGATTTTCAAATGTCCTTTCCTTCCCTCCCCCCTCCCCCCACGACAGCCAGTATAAGATCTGCAAATGCATTCATATTAGACATTATTCCAATTACAAAGGCGTATTGTACTAGGTGTGATGAAAGATGGTAAGGAAGAAAAAAAAAACAAACAATGAAAAGAAAAAGATCATTTAGTTTGCTTCCATCAGGATTCAGGCTCAGTTCTTTCTAGTTATATCTCTGGATGGCGCTTTTCTCACTTTCTGCAGTCGTTCGGGATTGACTTATATCACTGCATTGCTGAAAAGAGTCCAGTCTGTCTAGTTGGTCATCACAGATATGGTATGTCTGTGATTGTATACAAATTTCTTCTGATTCTACTCTTCTCACTCAGCATCTGTTTGTATAAGTCTCTCCAGGTAAGTGTGAAATCCATTACCTCCTTGTTTCTTATAGCACAATAATATTCCATTACATTCATATACCACAACTTGTTTAGCCATTCCCCAATTGATGGGCACACCTTTAGTTTCCAGTTCTTTGCAACCACAAAAAGGGCTGCTAAAAATATTTTTATACATATGGGTCTTCCTCCTACTTCTATGATCTCTTTGGGATATAGCCCTAGAAGTGGTATGGCTGGGTCAAAGAGTATGAATTTATTTATAATCCTTTGAGCATAATTCCAGATTGCTCTCCAGAATGGTTGGATAAGGTCACAAGTCCACCAGCAATGTATTAGTGTTCCAATTTGTCCACATCATCTCCAGCATTTGTCACTTTCTTGTTTTGTCATCTCAGCCAATCTGACTGGGGAGATGTGGTATCTCAGAGTTGTTTTGATTTGCATTTCTCTAATTAAAAGTAAAAAGAATGCATTTAAAATGATTAGGATTTGTAAATTTTGTCTGAACATGCAGCAGGTGACAAGAATATTTTAGTTTGTGAAATGTTACAAAGGAACCTCGTGCTGCAGGTGTCTTAGCATTTATGAAAGCCGAAGATTGTGTGTTTCTGTGTGTGTGTGTGTCTGTGAGAGAGAGAGAGAGAGAGAGAGAGAGAGAGAGACAGAGAGAGAGAGAGAGACAGAGAGAGAGAGACAGAGAGAGAGAGAGAGACAGAGAGAGAGAGAGAGACAGAGAGAGAGACAGAGAGAGACAGAGAGAGACAGAGAGACAGAGAGACAGAGAGAGACAGAGAGAGAGAGAGAGAGAAAGATATAGAGACAGAGACACAAAATATTAGGTAGCTTTAATATATATACATACATAAATATATTTAATATATTTATATATAATATATTTAATTTGTATTATGTACAAATATATCATATAAAGGTATTATATGTTAATATGTTTATATATTATGTTAATATATTATAGAAAGGTGTTACGTGTATGTATGTATGTATGTATGAATGTATGTGTGTATTAGAGTAGGTAGCAGAACCAGAATTGTCCTGCTTTTTTATATCCCCTTCTGAATTTATTCTGCTATCTTCTGAGTATTTTAAAATGTTTTATTTATGACCTTGTTCTTTTCTTTCTACCATTTTTTTTTGCATCACTCTCTCTAGTCTCTAATTTTCCCTCAAACCTCACCACTCCCCAAATAAATTGCCCTCCATATAAAAAAATAGATTTGGGAAAGCAAAAACAAAAAATATATTTTATGGTTTGTCTAAAATTATATGCCTCATTCTATATATTGAATCCATCATATATCCACTAAGGGTAGGAAACAGGTTTCCTTATCAGTGTGCTGGAGTACCCACTATTAATTACACTGACCATTCTTTTATTAATTATATGCTGGTCTTATTAATAAAGTGATTAAATTACCCTGACTATATCCCTCAAATGTGTTTAATTGTCACAGCTGCAATGGGCAGATTAAAAATAAAATAATTTCAGGAACAAAAGATACGAAGTAGAGATGAGGAGGGAATCAATATCAGATGTGGGATATTCCTGATATGAATAATTCATGGACTCTCTTTTCTTGGCATTTCTCTACTGTCTTCTCCATTTTTTATTCTCCCAATGTCAACTATGACTCTCCTGACTCCTCTTATGCCTATGCCAAGAATATGTATGCAGCAGAGAAATGAGTTATTTTTTCTGTTGTTCTGGAAGTCCAGGAGAAGCCAGAGAAAACAGGTCACAGCAACATAGTAATGAAGATGAGAACCTTGAATTCAGTGCCACAAAAGATAAATTCTCACTCCAGGCAAGCTGCCAAGTGACATAGAGCCAATCCCCTAAGGCTCTGTTGGCTTAGTTTCATTATTTTTAAACTATTGACAATACTTTCCCTCAAACTACCCCATAATCACCACCATCAAAATTTCTGTAAAACGCTTGCATTTTAGATAAGAGAAAGAAGGAAGAGGATTCAGTATTTCTTTATTCTCACTTTTGCTATAAAGCCAGGAAATGAAAGGAAAAAAAGTGAAAGTCTTAGGTGGAAGAGCTCAAGATTATCCATTACCTGTATCCCTAAGGAAGAAATTTCACTTTTCTCACTCTATTTTTTCATTTGTCACATGAAACTGTTGGATTGAATAAATGGCAAAGCCTCTTCCTTCTTTGAACTTTCGTAAGAGAAGGAGGGTGAATAAATTTGGACTATCCTTTTATTTACGTCACCATTAAAAACCGTGTAATATATGAGACATTATTTGGCTATATCTAGAAATGTTAAGTCTAAATATATCTTCCACACCCCTATTAATTTAAATTTATTATTGATGAAGTCACATTAATATATGATATATCTTTAGAGCAATAGGGTACACTTTAGGAAAGATTATGATTGGGGTCACAATATTTTTCTTGTTTCCAAAGGGGTTTTGTAGAGAACCCAAGAAGTTGTCAGACTGGGAAGATTTTCAGTGGCATAAAATGCCAGGGAGAGAAATCTTTCAAAGCCTTTTTTTCCCAACTTGGGAGGGGAGCAGAGGAAAACAAGCAAGCTACAAACTGATTCAACAATAGTCCCTGATTGGAATTCTTTGATATTATGATATATTATATAATGTCAATGATGTGAATTTTTTTTTCCTCTACTCTGCTAGAAAAATAATAAATTGAGCAAAATTGTTAGAAATGAATTCTCCTAAAATAGCTTGGCCAAAATGCCATATCCTGACTTTCTCTTGTGAGCTATTGTATAACTCTGGGGATCTGGAAAAGTGATACATGAAGAAATGCTGGCCAGACAAAGTTAATATTTGTGCAAAAATGGTGAGTCATATTAACTTGGATTTCCTTTTCAGTCCACTTGTTATTGGCATATTATTTGAGTTGAGATCTAAATTATTTGATATGCAGGAAAACTGTACTCAGATAAAGAGGATTCAAGTATTAATCTCAGTTCTTCCTGCTGAAGAGTTCCTCCTTCCTACCCCCCTCCTATTTTTTTCTTTGTTGCTGTTGTTACAGGAGAGAAGCTAGGGAAATTCTAGGTAGAGCAAGGTAATATTTATATCCAATATTGTCAAGGACTATATCAGCCCTTCTGTGGGGCTGCCTGTATCAAGTTGGTGAAAATAGGGAGAGATAGTGCTCTTAGCTGGTGTTTGTAAAGAGTTGATCCTCTTACTGCTCTTGGGACCTCTTCATTCTTGAAGACTTGAGAACTCACGAAAAAGAGACAGGGAGACAGACAAACACACAGACACAGAGACATACATCAAGAGAGAGACAGTGGCGGGCAGAGACAGAGAGAGACAGACAGAGAGACAGAGAAGGAGACAGAGACAATGATAGTGAAAGAGAGAGGGGGGAAAAAGAGAGGGGGGGGAGGGAGAGAGAATGAGAGAAAGACTGAGACAGAGATAAAAGAGAGAAATGAAAGAGAGAATGAGAGAAAGACAGAGAAGAGAGAGGATAGAGAAAAGAAAGAAAAAAAACAGGTGAGATCTAATCATGGTAAAATAAGTTTGTTTCAGGGTCAGATTTTCTAGATGCCTATCTTCATGTTCCTCTGTTTGTTTCTAGTCATTTTATATGTTCCTCTGCAGTGACATTGAGTGGTGGAACACGGAGTCTTGTTCATTCTCTTAAGCATAGAGACCTCAGTAATAAAGTCAGCAACATCAGTGCTACTGACAAATGTTTAGATTCCCTATTGTCTTAGTTGTGGCTGTGCCAATGATGTGAGTTCCTGGCAATCAAGAAATTGGGGGACCTTAAATCTATTTCAAGGCTTCTAGAGCAATGTCTCACCAGATATGTGATCATCTAATGTAATTATAGCAGCATCAGAAACAGCAGCAGCAGATAATTTAATTTTCTGTTCATTGCTATTCTCTTGATACATTAATATCCAGAAATAAAGTTGTGGGCAAGCACAGAGATCCTCCAGCAATTCTGGGAAACATTCCATGTGTCTTACCTCATTTGCAGATTATCTTTGGGGTGAGGGGAGAGAATCCAGGGAATAACCTTAAATTAGAAAAGACTGAGCATATCAGTGAAAAAGCTAATGGTGTACAATACCAAATAAAGACAAAAAGGATGGGTGAGGGAGGAATCAGTTTGGCTTTATTCAGTCAAAATATATGCTTCATTGTTTCTTAATGCTCATAAGGTAGCAAGATACCCTGTTTATTTAATTAACCTTGTATGTTTCTTTGTATTTTCTTGGTCTTGCCCTCTGGATATTTCAGTAAGTGATCTGAAAAAGAACATTGAATAATTACAAGTCACAATGTACCAACAGTTGTGGAAAAGTTCCTCTTCTCAGGGCACTATCATGCCAGTAGCATCATCCAGGAAAGAATAAGATTTTACATACTTCTGACCAAAGCTCTCTTTCAATGAACCAAAATTGATTCCATGGGCAGTCTGTACAATGCCTGGGAGTCAGCAAAATAATAAATACTGATGAAGATGATAATGATGGCAATAAGGGTAGAGACTTGGGTTGTAATTTATTGCTATAAGGAATTCCCAAGTGAGAAAATCTCCCTCTACCACTTAGGATCTCCTCTGTAACTTTTCATCTTAGAGAGATGTATACAGTGATGAGAAGTTAAGTGATTTGCCCAAGGGCACATAGTCAACATGTGTCAAAGGTGAGACTTGAACTCAGATCTTTCAGGCCAGCTTTCCATCCACGGTATGATATTGTATCTTATAATGATTACATATTGATGACAATAATGATTATTGATATATTCCATATACCAATTGTTTCCCTATGTCAGACATTGGGATATTACTTTGGAAAAGAGAATAAATTAACTGTACAGATAGCTTTATCATCTTATGATATTATCTAGTCCTATCTAGAAAGGCAATATGGTATAGGAGAAAGTATAAGGTTTTGACATCAAGAGATTCCTAACCTTAAATCTCAGCTCCGATATTTATTTCTCATATGACCACAGACAAATCATTTAACTATTTGGAGTTTTAGTTTCCTAGTCTATCCATTACAGATAATGATGCCTCTGGTTCCTACCTCAGAATTGTCTTAAACATTAAATAGGATACTGTATATAAAACATTTTGTAAACCTTAATGTAGTCTTCATAAATTACAGTTGATTTGAAATATGATAAACTATCTTATGATAATATGGCTCATTAAAATATAAATTCATATCACTTTGTGTGGAATTACATTCCTTGAAATTCAGTGACCACAGATAATAGAAGCCAGATAAAGGAATGTGTCAGTCATTCTTATAGTAATATGAGGAAGCATCGTTCTTAAGTTTGTCTAGTCCTGTGTATCAAGGTCGATCCAGGAATCCCTCCTATATCATCCAAGAAAGATGGTAATCTAAATTCTCCTTATTTACTTCTTTCTAGTAAACTCACTTAAACTAAATGTTGGATAACTTTTTATATGCTTTTGCCTCCCCCCAATAAAAAGCTCTTTTCTATGGGCTCTTTTCTATTTTCCTTCCTTATTATCTCAGGTGTTGAGGGTACTAGCTTCCATAGGTTCAATTATCATCTGTATAGAGATCTTAACTTCTAGTTTCCTGGGTGCTACCATCATCTCAGTAAGCCAAGTTCAGAAACTCAGTGTCATCTTTAATTTCTCATTCTCATTCACCAAATATGTTCATTCTGTGGACAATCTTGTGATTTATAACTCCACAACATCTCTTCTATGTCCCTCTCTCCATTCACAGAGTCCCCACATTAATTCAGGCTCTCATTATCTCATTCTAATAGATTCCAATTGCTCACCCTGCTTCAAGGCTCTCCACTCCAATACATATTCCTTGGGCCCAATTTAGTTTCTTAAAGTGTGGATCTATATCATCCCTTTACTCAACAGACCCCAATTATTCTCTATTACTTCTAGGACCAAATATGATATCTTTTTTTGAAATTTAAAGTTCATCAGAACCTAAACTTTTCACTCTTCTTCACTTTACTTCCCTTAAAACATTCTATGATCTAGTCATATTTGTTAATCCTTGTCTGTGACACTCCATCTCCCATATTAATTCCTTTGCTGTGACTGTCCACCTTGCCTGAAATGCTTTCTTTTCTCCTCTCCATCCTTTAGAGTACCTGATTTCCTTCAGTATGCCGTTCATATGCAACCTCTTTTTCAGGAGACTTTTCCATTTGCCCTCAAATAGTAAAGTCTTTCCCTCCAGTGTTTGTATGCAACTTGTACATATCTATCTAAAGACATATCCTTCAGTAAAATGTGCAGGTTTAATTCATACAAATTTTCCAATTTCTCCCACTAAATTTCCCTCCTATTGAGACTCCATTAGAATATGATACTTTACTCTGTATAATTCTTCCCATGTTTCTCTGAATTTCCCATTCCAGTAATTTCACTTCTTCAGGAAGCAGGTACTCTACTGCAAGACAGCTGTTAAAATTGGAAAGAGCTTTCTTCAAATACCTCTCTTCTTAAGCTTCTGTTGATTCTGGCTCCCTTTTCCATAGAACAACCTTCCAAATATTTAAAGAAAATTTTTATATCTCCCCTTATTTTTTTCTACAGGATGAATGTCTCAAATTTCTGTTTATTCTTCATATGACAAGATTTCTAGATTTGAATCTATACAATCTTGATTGTTTTTCTCTGTGAATTCAAGCTTGCCAGTTTACTTCTTTAAAAAAAAGTGCCACTCAGTATTAGACATGGTAAGACCCTTGAAAGTCCCATCAGTAATGTCCATGTGATTGCCAACACAATGCAATCCATGATGAAGGAAACTTTGATGGAAAAGGCACCTTTCAAGATGGGAGAGGAAGAGAAGATAGAATAGTGTAATGGAAATGCAAATTTAAAGATCTTCCCTGCCCCTAGGCCCTTTGATAATCTTAAGAGACTCTGAGAACCTTCCTTGACTTGAAAATATATTCTGCCCCCTAATAGGCTGAATGTGGTCACATGGAGCCTGTGGCAGGAGGCTTGGTTTTCAGGAATGCCTACACCTTGATGCTGTGTGATTGGGCAGTGGGTCAAGAGGGTGGTTACATTCTCTGACTCAGGAGAAGGCTATGTCAGTCTTTGCTTTGGGGCTCACTTTGAGAAGTGTTTTGTGAGTTGACCAGATGAGACTCCGGGCAGTTGTTGAGAGCCCCCCAGCTTTGAAAACCCAGATGTTGATGCTTCCCTCTCTGGCAACTGTGATTTGGTATGAATGTAATGGTTGCAAAGTTTGGAAGCCTGTTTGCTTGATCTGTTCCTCTGTCTTGTAACTTCTCTCTGTATACTCTGAAGTTCAGTGTGCTGACCTTTTTTCCCCTGAACTAGGTAAATGATACATGTTTGATTGATTAAGGTAAGCTTGTTAACCCATTTCGAGTTGCTTTTCTTTAGAAAAGCAGATCTAAAAACCTGTGTTGGCAGCCACCCTGGAGATGCTGGGTTGCTTGCTGCTGCAAATAGTTAAATTGAGCTCTTGGGAACTGTGAGTAGAGGCTTTACAGTAGGGGAGCATATCTGGCCATATTTGTGGAGGTTGTCTTACATTGCTATACAAAATTCGTTCAAGCATAGTTGATTAGGCATGCATGTGCCAATTTGAATTATTTATTTTCAATACTAAGAAGCAAACATATTTTAAATTTCCTTTATGGGAAGAGTATTGTGAAGAAATGGATTCAGGCTTAGCTTCAGGAAGACCTGATATATGATAGCTGTATAATCATAGATATGCCACTAAACCTCTCAGTGTCTCCAGGCAATTCATTTGGACTATAAATTCCAGATCAGCTGCAATGGTGGAAGTTTCATACCAGTAAAATTACTGCGCCAGATCTACTCACATCTAGAATCCTTTTGTGAAAATCTGTCTCTTCGACAGTGGTATCTAATTAATGAATTACCCCTTTGCAGAATAAAATTAAGCTATTTGGGATATTTTGGAGTTCTGCTTGTAAAAATCAATCAACAAGCATTAAACCCTCAATATGTTCAGGATACAAAGAAAAAGTTATAACAGCTCCTATTCTCAAGGATCTTTATGTTGTTGTTAAAAACTCAAATCAGGGGCAACTAGGTGGGGCAGTGAATAGAGCACCTGCCCTGAGGTCAAGAGGACCTGATTTCAAATCTGACCTCAGTCACTTAACACTTACTAGCCATGTGACCTTGGGCAAGTCACTTAACCCAAATTGCCCTGCCTCCCCCACCTCCAAAAAACAAAAACAAAAACAAAACAAAGAAAAAAAAAATCAAATCTGGAGTTTAACAGGATACTATGACTTCTCTGGTAGTTCAGATGTTTTACTCCAAACAGTTTCCTTTCTCTTCCTTCTTCCCTCCACCCACCCAAAACAAACCAACCAACAAAAAACCAAATATAACAAAACAAAACAAAAAAACAAACCAAAACAACAAACAAACAAAAAAGAAATGTATGTTCACTTGTTCACTGTTCCCATGATGAGTTTTAGGAAATTTTGAATAAACTGAATTTGTTTTTTTCATTTAAAACTTAACTAGTGAATTTAGTGTTATTAAAGTGAGAGGGTGAGTGTGGTTGTTTGATTTAGGCTTCAGGATCCTAGATAAAGTGTTTCAGTTTATTTATCTGCCAAAAGACAATTCCCAAATGATACATGAGCAAATGAAGATTACAGAGATATACTATGTTCTAATCTTCTTGCATTCTATAGCAGTTTTATGACTTAGACAATTAATGGCTGTGATCTGAACTTTTCCTTTCCAGAGGTCTGTGTTCAAATTCTGAGTTAAATGAGGATCTGTTCAAAGAATGTTACATTTAGCCTTTGAATCATCCATTCCCCTTTTCCATGACACAAACCTTCTGAAACTCTCCACTTCAAGCCTTTAATTTTTAAAAAATCCCAAATGTGCTGCAGAGCACACCCATCTATTAAAAACACAAACCAAGAAGCCACAGACATGCTGTTGTGCAAACAAACTAATGTGTGATGTCTGACATGCCCTAGTCTCTTGGTGTAACTGAGACAATATTCCCAGGAAAGTGACCTAAAGCAGTCCCTGTTAATAAAAACATTACTTTAAATGTTGGTTTTTGTTACATCAGCTGGTATTAGCTAGAGATAAAACATTTTCCCAGACAGATTTAAAAATATATTCAGAGAAAGTGCTAAAAATACCATTAATATTTGTTGCTACTGTTACATAAAAATTTCCAAGAAGTCCATTTCAAAAGAAAAACTAGGAAAAGGTAATCAGCTTCTGCTAATTATATTAAGTAGAAACCATTTATTGAGGTACTAAATATTTTTAGAATATATATATATATATATATATATATATATATATATATATATATATATATATATATATATATATATATATATATATATATATGAAAGGATTAAAAGCAAAGTGCATGGCACAAGAGATAAGGTAATCTAGCCAAGAACTGTCAGCTTTTCAAACACTGGGTCCAGTGGTTAACTTTTACCTTCCTTGTAGTACCTTGTACCTACCTTATAGTAGGATACAATTTTACACTCCTAAGAAGAGATGGTGGAACTTGTTTGTGAGTGACAAGGACAAAACAGTGATACTAGCCTCATGTCTATATGGCAAGAGAAAATAATTTCATCTCATATATAATTTATAAGATAGGCCATTCACTATGGATTCACTCTTCTTCCCTTCTTTTCATCTCAAAAACCCTTTATGCCAACTCCTACTCCCTCCTTTAATCCAGGTACTGATAATGAGGGGTCCCTTTTGGATAAAACTGATCATTCCTTATGAGTCCTTGACCTCATCCATCTTTTCTAGTAGATTTTCCCATGTTCTCTCATCTTTAGTCAGTCTCTTCCTACTTTCTGGTTCCTTTATATACCTATAAAGATGCCTCAGTCTCCTCATCCTTAAAAAAGAAAAAAAAATGCTAGACTCTTCATTTCCTCAAGCTGTCATTCTTATATTTTTTATCCTTTTCTCAGTCAGACTTTGGTGGGGAAGAGATTTATCTTATATAAATTTTTTTTTCATTGATTCTCCCCTCACTTTTCATTTCTTTTCAATCTGGCACTATCTGTCTTGACCTCTTGGCAAAATGTGACATGATTGACCAACTGACCAGTCTCTCCTTCTGAATACTCAATCTTCTCTAGTTTTCCCCCAGACATTAATTACTCTGTCTTGATTCTCTTCCTTACATGCCTGACTATTTATTCTCAAACTTCTTTGCTGGATTTTCATCCATTTCAAGGTGCCCTCTAATTGTATATATGTATGCACATGTGCGCACACACACATATGTATGCATGCATGTATGTATAATACATGCGTATGCATGTGTATCTATGTATATTTCTACATCCATAGACATATTCATATTCATATCCATATCTATATCTATCTATTTATCTATCTATCTTTCTAAACACATAAACATGCACACACAAAAATTCTATTCTATGGAACTTTTTCACTCTATATATTCTCTCACTAGGTGATGTTATCAGATCCCATGTTTTTAATTCTCACCTCTCTACATATCACTACCAGATCTGTATTTCCAACCCTAGTGTCATAGAATTCACTATCTTTACTCCAAAACCTACCTATATTCTAAACTAATATATTTCTGTCAAGAATACCACCGTTCTCCCAAGTTTGTTACCCAATGTGATCACTGACTCCACCCTTCCTCATGGCACACATCTTTTGCCAAATAATTTTGTTTATATCACTACATTATCTCTTGCATAATGTTTTCTTTGCTCATCTTATTTTAAACCACTATTATATATCACTTAAACTATTGAAGTTACCCTCTAATTGTTCTCACTATCTCACATTTCTGACCAACTCTATTCATCTTCCAAATAGTTACAATAATATTCTCCTTAAGTACAGGCCTGACCATGTTGAAAAAATTTCTTCCTTGCTGAATAAATTTCAGTGGCTCCTTATTAATTTAAAGATTGTTTTAAAGCTTTGCATGACATTATACCAGCAGTACCAATACAGAAGTAGATAGGTTATATCCAATTGAATCAATGCTATATAGTAGCTTAATATCCTTTCTGTGTTATGGCTAAATAGATATCCTTTTGCTGACTATTTAATAGTTAATGAATTTCTCAGTTTGCTGCAGTTCCAAACCTGAAGCACTACACCACCATGAGTCATGCCTGCATTCTATGGTATAGCTAAATTGGTCTTTTCCCTCACATACTTCTCTTCCTTTCCATTTCTAGACCTTTGCATTGAGGTGCCCTGTATCTAAAGTAATCTCTATTCTCCCTTCTGTTCCATAGAATTCCTAACTTTTTTTCAACATTAAACTGAAGCACCATATTCCATATGAAGCTTGTCTGATACTGCCCATCTTACAGTTTCTTCCCTTCCTAAACTATCTGGTATTTAACTTGTATTACTTATAGGATCATATGCTCAAAGATCAAGAGCTGGTCATCAGTTCCTATCTATTTATTTTAGAGAAGAAGAAATCTGTATATAAAGAGAACATGTGACCTATCCAAGAGTAGCACAACATATAAGTATTTGCAGTAGGATTTGAACCCAAGACATTCCAGACTCTGGTCCAGTACCTTATCTGCTATGCCATCATTCTTCTAATTTTACAGTAATGTGAATTTCCTTTTAGGGAATGCCTTTATATATGCAACATTTTCATGTTGAAAGAGGCATATGATGTGCTTTTGCATTAAAAATAATAATAACAACCATTGGTAAAGGGTTTTCAATATTACCTTTTTAATGGATGAAAGATTTGATGTTTTAAAGTAATAGAAAAGATCATTGGCATAATAATTGGAAAACTGTTAAAATTAGGAATAAAGAAACAGTTTATCAGATGAGATTTGTGAAATCTGGAATTGGGAATAGAAAATGGATTATAATATAAACATAAAAACTAAAATTATCTTCTAACAGATTTAGATAATCTCTCATTCATTTTGTGAGTTTGATTATTAAATGGGCAGCAAAATTTTTTATTAAAATATAATATATAAATATGGAATAAGTTCTAGTCAACAATAGACTGAAATGGAGGAACATTTTTTTAGAACTTAGAGATTCAGTGTCCCTTGGCTCATTTAGATACAACTATTTTAAGACTTAAGAGGAATAAAACACATAATATGAAAATTCATATAAATACGTGGAGACTGATGGATAGTTAAAAACTGTTGATTTCTTAGGGGTAATGTGGAAAATCATTGCTTCATATATGAAAGATGAGTGACTGAAAATAAAGAGGCTCTTATTTAAAACATTAAAAAAGATTGGAGGAGACTGAAACTTAGGTGGGAATGGAAAGGAACAAACTGAAGAGAGTCAATAGAGTTTTGTATAGGACACTTGTTAGCTATTTGAAGAAGCCAGAAGCAGAAATTCAGCAGACAAGAAGGTTTATCTGCTCATAAAATGGCCGATAGTTCCTGATTGGCTGAAATTAAGATAGGTGTTTACTCTTACCTTTCGGCACTACTTAGTACAGGGGTAGGGAACCTGTGACCTGAGATCACATGTGACCCTCCAGATGCTCAAGTGTGGCCCATTTGACTGAATCCAAATTCACAGAACAAAATTAGAGAGGGAAATGCAGAAAGGGAAAAAAATAAAAGTCAGGTTTTGTTGTTGATTTGATTTTTAAGAGATGATCAGATATGATGGGATTATGCTGTATTCTGGTGAGTGAAGAACTATTATGAAACCCTTTTTTTGTGACTTTGTTCTCTTTAGACACTGCAGCATCTTGTTAAATCACTAATTGACTCATGTGGTGTGTATTGTATTAAAAAATCCCGATAAGCTTTGCAGTTATTTGGCTAAAAGGCGAATACTAGTTAATTCCATAGTGTGGCAATTTTCCAATATCCTTGTGTGGATGATTGTAAATTGAAAGAGCTTGTAAATGTTTCATCAGTTCCAGGAGAGAAGACCATTTATCTAGCTGGAGAATGGTGAGGATCAACCAACAAGCAGTTAGTAGAGAAGTGGCTTCCTATCATATACATTTTTATGAATGAATCAATGGTATCAAAAACTATCATCCAGAGTTATATTTTTCTTCCTATGTTCCCTGCCAGGTTTCTCTAAGTGTGTGCCCATTCTCCCTCACATTAAAACAACTACGAACAAACAAGATATATGTGGAATAAATTGGAGATATTCAATAGAGAGAATAAGTAAAGGCTTTCATACATGAGAATTTTAGCTGTGACTTGAAGAAAGCCATGGGAGCAAAAATGAGGGAAAGCATTTCAGGCATGAGAAATAGTCAATGACAATACCAAGAGGATAGGGATGAAGTACTTTTTTTTTTTTTTAAAGAGCAAAGAGACCAATGTCATTATATAGGAGAGGTAACTGAGGGAGGATGGGATGTTAAAAGTCTAAAAAAGTAGGAGGAAACCAGTTTTATGAAGGGTTTTGACGACCAATTTGAGGATATTACATTTAACACAGTGCTGGGCACATGGTAGGCACTTAATAAATGCATATTCATTGACTGACTGATTGATCGAGGTGATAAGGGTCACTAGAGTTTATTGAGTAAAGGGTTACATAGTCAGACTTTAGGAAGCACTGTGCTTTTTACAATGAGTGCAGCATGAACTAGAATGGCCAATGTCTTCTGGAAAGGAGGAAAATCAGCAGGTTATTAAAATAATCTAGGTGTGAAGGGAGTAGCGCCTGTACCAGAGTGGTGTTAGCATTATATTAGTATATTATATAGTATATTAGAAGTTATTATTATATTATAATTAGTATATTACATAGTATATTAGAAGATATTATTAAACTAAAATTGATAAGACTTCACAGCAGATTATACATGAAGGTTGAGAAAAAGTAAAGAGTTGAGAATGGCAGATGGATAACAACTACTAGAGCATTTATTAGGTGGTAAGTGTGGATTCAATGAACCTCAAATGAGCAGAGATTACTGAGTGGTGGTAGAGGGCAACCCTGGCAGTCATCATGGGAACAAAAGATTATTCTGATTCCCCAAGCTCAGCCAGTGAGCCAGATGGAATGAATGAAAGTGAAACAAGTGCTAGAAAGCATGGCTTGTCAGATTATGCCATTAGAAGTGAACAAGACCTTAGTGAGAATTAGAAGATGAAAGAATTCAGAAAGAAAATTATTTAAGAAGAATTTAAACTGTTTTACCTATGAAGCCAGTGTTCCAGAGATCATAATAAGAGTAAGTAGCTTCAGAGTGAGACATGGCAGGGCTTGCGTTGAAAGGAATGGGAATAAGGGATCATAAAGAGAAGGAAAGCAAATGGGTTTTTAATGATGACATTCAAGAGTTTAGAAACACAGATGTGGGGAAGAAATCACTAGATGGGATTGTGATAATTTTGGAAATAAGTTTAAAGTAGGTTATCATTTTTCCTGTGGTTTGGTCTCAGGGTAGGTTCCTCCTGGGATTAGGTAGCATAGGCCAGGGGACAAGTTTGGGCAGTTGATGGATTAGCATTACTCTTTCCCCTAGAGGCTGCCATGCTGGGGCAGGCCAAGTGATCTGTGAAAGGAGCATGACACAATGACATTCCTCTCTGTATGAGGCAGAAAGTAACAGGACAGACCAGGAAGTAGGCAGAGGAAACAAGATGGAATGTCATTTCTCCCCTTCTCCCAAAGGCTTGAAAAAGTTAGGTGAGGAGACCAGTTGTGGTATGGAAGTTCTCTCCTTACTCTGAAGGAAGGAGACAAGAGCAAGGAATGTTTCATTTTTGTCCTTGTTTACTCAGTGCCTATGTGTCTTGCACATAGTAGGTGCTTTCATGTTGGTTGATTGATTGACCTTGGGTTATTGACTCTTGGACAGTCTAAATATTTCTCAGAGCCTCTCTGGTAGCAGTGAAAAGTAAAGAGAGAATGTACTTTTACATGTGTCTTTGCACACCTTCCCCAGAACCTGCAAGACCATGCCACTAGTAGACTCTGGTCCATACTGTTTTATATGGGGGCAGGCCCCTAGGTATGTGCATCCTTTGTCAAAGGTTTCAGACTCTCTATGAATTTTGTACTTATATCACAAAACCAGCAACGACAAATGAAATTCTGTAAAACACTAAGAAACATATTCACCTTCATATAGTTCACCCTGACTTAATTAGATATCAAAGTCAGGAGCTTGGAGATGCGATGGATCGAATCTTCCATATTTGTAAATGTGATAACCTTGCTCATTGACCCAAAGTTATGAAAGCTATAGCCAAGGGTAAAGAATGGCAAGAAAAATTCCTTTCTCCAAACCTACTGTTTATAATCAAACAAAAGAATGAAGCGATTTATCTAATCTTATTGTGCAAATTCGTAAAGCCTCATAAACAAGGGATTTATGAACTTGCTATCTTTTTGATGAAGCGAGGAGTACCAGCTTCATGTGGTGAAAACTGGAAAACCCATGGATACCATTATCCAGGTAGGTCATGATAAAAAATTTGTTGTAGTTTTCCACACCGAATATGAAACCCTTAATGTGGTTCATCTTCTTTGGTAGACTAAGACACCAGACTGATGTGCATCTGGAAAACCCAGAGCTCATGAAGTTTCCCAAGTGACAGCCGCTATTTGGGAGAGTTTTGGTCAATTCAGTAACATTTTCACCACTAAAGCAATTTTCCACAGAAATATAAAGATACTTATTATATCTGCAATATGCTAGTAGTTTAAAGTTCCTTAAATTCATCTAACTTCTGATTTTTTTACTAAATTAATGAATTAATTATCTATGTCAATTCAATTTGTTGCCTACGTGCAGACAAAGAGTAGGGTTTTGTAAGGGAAGGCAGAAGAGGTGAAAAAACCATAGGTTATGGCTGAATAAGTGGATTTTGGAACTCTTGAACAATGATAGTACATTTTGGGGGTGCTGAAAAGATCAAGGATATGACCATTTTTGTGGAGTTGGAATAGAGGAGTAGATTGTGGGAAATTGAGGAACTGAATGCTTAGGGTGTCATTATGTATGTCGAAGTTTCCTAGTATGAGGGCAAGAATTGGGGAGAAGAGGGAAAAATAAAATATGATTCATATACTTAACTCATTTAGGAAGAAAGGGAGTGTGATCTGTGCATTTGTAGACAATAGCCAAAGGCTATGAGCAGGTGTGAGTATATTCATTATTACCCAGAAGGTACAACTTTTCCCAGTGGAAGTTGGTAATCAGGCTGTAGGCAAATAAAACATGAGATGGGAAGAACACGGTGAGATGCTCAAATGGGAAACCCTACATCATTCTTCCTCTTAGGAGGGAAGAGGTGGAGATTAGGCAAGAAAAGACTGTAACAAGAGATAGCAGTAGAACATTCATGGCAAGAGAAGGAAATCCTGTTCTGCCCCAACTTTCCTTTTCCATTTCCCTCAGAGGACAGTTTCAGCAGGAGATATAAGGACTAGAGTCAAAGGGAAGTTTATCTCTTTGCCCTGGGTTTCTCCACTTCCCAATTGGTGGATTCCACTGTCAGTAAGGGGTCAATGTCCTGGTAAAGATGGAATTCTTTGGTTTAGGACAGGAGAATTCACTTCGGGGCAGATGGAAGATGCCAGGCTACCTTCTCTAAGGGGCTATGATGGTACTAAAAGAGATGGAACATAAAAGGCACGTGGTCGTAGGATCTCTGGTACGCTCTTTTCACATTTTCCACTTCATTTTTTTCCTAAAGAACTACAACATATAATAATTAAGGATAATCCCCTTAAACATAAGGAGTGTAGGGAGCCAAGATGGAGGAGTAGAAATAGTGTGTCCAAGCCACTCTTCCCCCAGATCACCTCCAAACTATGTAGAAGGGGACTCTGAACAACTTCTGGAGCCCCAGCACCCACAGAATGACACAGAAAAGCTAACCTCCCGCTGAGGACAGCCCAGCAGCCCTGCAGGAAGGACCAGTGCAGTGCTCTGGGAGCCGGCAAATGCAGCACACAGCATGCACGGGGAGCCGAGCCCAGATATGCTTGAGCCAAGGATTTAGCCCCAGGGCAGCAGGGCCAGCAGCTAGCTGGAGGGACCCCAGAACACCAGCAGCTGTGGCAATTCCAGAAGTATCAACATAGACATGCCTAGGAAAAAGTGAGAGGTTATCGCCCTATGGACTTTGGGGCCAGTATTTGGGGAACGTGTCAGCTTCCTCCCTGGGGGCTAGAAGCCTCTGAGGAGACACGCCATTTTGTAGTTTTCAGTGGCAGCTCCAGCTTCTGGACTGCGAACTGTAGGGAGATCCAGCGATCAATCTTGGGGGGTAATTGCTCTTGCTTTAACCTCCCCGGATCTGGATTGTGGTCTGGGGGGAAGGTCGTGGGCTGGATATCCAGCTTGCCAGAAATGGAAGTTGTCCCCCCACACATTCAGGATGAAATCTCTCCTGTCTGGTGGCAGAGTCATACTGTAGCAACAAGCCCAAAAGGCAAGTAATTAAGTGGCAACATGCCAAGGCAAAGGAAACAAATTAAACAGAAAAATGCAACATTAGACTCCTATTTCGGGGGCAAAGAGGATAGAAGCATAGAAAAGGAGGAGGACTGTGAGGTAACAAATCATGCTCCAAAAGCCCCAAAGGAAATTATGAGCAGGTTACAGGCCATAGAGGACCTTAAGAAGGACTTTAAAAATAAGATAAGAGAAGTGGAGGAAAAATTGGGAAGAGAAATGAGAAGGATGCAGGAAAAGTATGAAATGAGGGTCAACAGCCTGACTGAGGAAAATAAAACCTTAAAAAATAGACTAACTCAAATGGCAAAGGAGGCCCAAAAGGGCAACGAGGAGAAGAATGCCTTAAAATGTCGAATTTGCCAGATGGAAAAAGAATCTCAAAAGTTCACTGAGGAGATTCATTCCTTCAGAGTTAGACTGGAGCAAATGGAAGCTAATGACTTTATGAGAAATCAAGATACTGTTAAACAGATCCAAACAAATGAAAGATTAGAAGGCAATGTGTAATCTCTCATGGGAAAAACCACTGATCTGGAAAATAGATCCAGGAGAGACAATTTAAAAATTATTGGACTACCTGAAAGCCATGATCAAAGAAAGAACCCAGGCATCATCCTTCAAGAAATTTTCAAGGAAAATTGCCCTGATGTTTTAGATCCCGAGGGCAAAAGAGAGGTTGAAAGAATCCACCAATCACCTCCTGAAAAAGATCCCAAAAAGAAAACTCCCAGGAACATTATAGCCAGGTACCAGAATCCCCAGATCAAGGAGAAAATACTCCAAGCAGCCAGGAAGAAACGATTTCAATATTGAGGAAACACAATCAGAATAGCACAGGACCTGGCAGCTTCTACACTGAGGGATGAAAGGGCATGGAATATGATATTACAGAGGGCAAAAGAGCTGGGACTAAACTCAATGGTCACCTACCCAGCAAAACTGAGTATCATGTTTCAGGGGAAAATATGGTCATTCAGTGGAATAGAGGACTTTCAAGCATTCTTGAGGAAAAAACAAGAGTTGAATAGAAAATTTGACATCCAGACACAAGAAGCAAGAGTTGCCTGAGAAGGTAATCAGGGAAAATAAATCAAAAGGAACTCATCAAAGTTGACCTATTTACATTCCTATATGGAAAAACAATACCTGTGATTGATGAAACCTCTCTCAGTATGAAAATAATGGAAGAAGGGTGTATAGTCATTTGAAAACATATCTGAATGGGTGTATATATGTTTATAATTATACATGGATAGAGGCCATGGGTTGGATTTGTTGGGAAGGTAGGTTACTCAAGGGGCGAAATTATGAGGGGAGAGAGGCAAGTGGCAAGAGGAGATGGGGAGAGACAGGGTAGGGTAAACTATCTCATGTAGAAGAAGCAAGGGGACGTGGCTGCAAGGGAGGGCAAGAATAGGGAGGCAAAAAGGCAAAACCACATTCTCATTGAATTTGGTTCAGGCAAAGAATGACTAAATACTAAATGGGATATCTCAACCTGCAGTAGAATAGGGGAAAGGGGGATGAGAGGAGGGATGATGTTTGGGAGGGCATCCTTGTGGTTTGGGGAGGTTGTAAGTACCCTCTATAGAAGAGGGACAGGATCAAGTAGGGAATGGACCAGGTTGGGGGTGGGATGGGTGGGAAGGAATTATAAGCAGCCTTGTACAATATATCTGCTATGTTAATGTTTTGCATAGCTAGACATGTACAACATATACAGAATTACTTATCTTCCCAGAGGGAATGGGTGACAAGGGAGGAAGCCAATGGATCTGAAATTCGAGGTCTTAAAATTAATTGTTTCAAATATACATAAATACAATTATTAATACTCTTTTGCTTGTAATTGGGAGATAAGATGTGTAGGCATTGGGGCACAGAGATTTGCCTTCGTCTAATGGCAAATTCGAAGGTGGTATGGGAGAAGATATTGGAGAGAGCAGATTGGAATAAGTGATATCTTGTGGGACTGCTATTCTGGGAGGGTGGTAGGGGAAAAAGAGGGGGAAAAATTGTAACTTGAAATGTGGCGGAAATGAATGATGTAAAACAGAAGTTAATAAAGCATTTGTTTAGTAAAAAATGAGTGTATTTATACAAATTACATTTATATCAGGTGTGTTAGTTAATGTTTCCCTTATTTTCTTATGTATGTCAATGGGTCAATAAAACCATGAACACTAAATGAATCAGAATAGGGATAAAAATATTTTCTCAACGAAACCTGATTTCCTTAAAACAAGGACTTCCAGTATGGTCCATGATGGAGAACAATATAAATAAAGGAAACTGTCTAGTTAAACCTATATCAGGTTTCAGGAAAAATCATACATAGTAACATCTATTGAGAATAACAAGGGGGGAGTTGAGAACATATTTATTCATTACTGTAAATGAACGAGAATCTAGATGGGAACAGTGGATGGTTTATGTTTTCCAGTGGTTCTGTTGGGAGTTCTGTTCCTGTTTCATTTTTAATGAACTCTTTCCTTCTTTATTTTTATTTTCTGAACTACATATTTTCAGAGGCAATTGGGATCAGACCATAGGATGTTATCAAACAGTGATTTTTCTTGCTTCTCTGGTTGGAAGGTATAAGCCAGAAAAGTGAAAAATTCCCTAAACTAAACCTAGGGATTCCTGTTTTGAGAACCTCAGGGGAAAGAAGAAAAGGCAATATAATGATACAAGCAGTTTACAACTGATTTTGTAAACAATAGAGTGTCATAGAAGACTTTTAAATAGAAGAGTGATATGATTAGATGAAAAATTAAGAAGATTATTGAGGTTACATTATGAAGTGAAAATTAAAGAGGGAATAAGCAGTCCATCAAATATCTGAAAAATTCTAAGATTGAGCAATGATAAAGACAGTCAAAGAGAAACATAAATAAACTCTTACACAGTCCATAACTGCACCAAAAGATGGCAAGAAGCCAGTGGAGAATGGGAGAGGGGTCACACTAGGGAAGCCAGACTGAGCTTTGGTAAATAAGCCCAAAGCCTATAGTCTCTGGAAGAGGGGCCCTGTCAAGGAAGCCAGCATGAACTCCAATAAATAGGCCAGAAGCCAGAAGTCACTCTGAATGAGGAGGAATCCTAAGGGATACAAAGAAGCATGAGCTCTTTTAATTGCGATGTGAAGCCAAACCCCAGACTAAGGCTGTCAGAACAGAAATAGGGAATAATCAGCTCCTATGAGTTACTGCACAAGGAGACAGGTCCCAATTGGATAGTCCCTAGAGCAATGGAATGCCAGTGGATACATGGGCATTTACACTGGTGGGCCTTAAAGAATCAATAAGACCAATGCGTTCACCAATATCCTGCTTAGTTTTGTTTGGACTGGGATCTAACTCCCCAGTGAGATGTAAGAAGAAGAAAACATATATTGGCCCCAGAAAACTACCATAATACTGAGGTAGAAGCCAGGAATTAGGCTGAGGCAATAAGGAAATCTCTTAACAGACCCCATTCAGATCATTAGTGGAAATGGCAGCAACATGAGTACCTAAGGGGCAGCATTACAGTATCTCACAAAGTGCTAAAGCATATGGGGCTTGCCCATGACAAACATTCCTAATCTGAGGATTGAGACTGGAAATAGAAACAATGACAAAATATTCTGAATTTAGAGAAGACCAAGAGGTAGAGGTAAAGAAAAATAATTCTACATGTACAAGCAGAATGGGGTGGAAGGAAAGGTCCTTTGAACTGTCAAATGGCTCAATATCAGAAATGGCTATGTTTTTTTCAGCACCAGTAAAATTAAAGAGTATGTATATGACTGCACTATAAGGACCATGAGACCATTTCATCTGATGTGTTTGTTTCTTTTTCATTTGTATCTGCCACACTTAACTCAATGTTTTTAAAAACCTAAGTGCTGATGCATTTTTGTTCATTCATTCATTAAAAGTGGAAAGAATGAAACAAAAAATAAAAAAACTAAAATTAAAATATTAAAAATTAAGCTCAATTGATTAAATTAATTAAATAATATTGAAAATGGAAAGAAGATAAATAGATCAGAATAGGGTTGAGAAAACTATGGCTCATGTGCCAAATCCAGCTTCTCATCTGCTTTTGTATAGCTTGCCAGTTAATGAAAATTTTTTATTTTTTAAAATAAGGTTTTATTGTATTTAAGAATGCAAAAACCGTACTTAGTTCACTGAGCATATAAAAAGAGGCAATGGGACAGATCCATTTCTTAGGCCATAGTTTGTGGGCCTGCTGGCATGGGAAAAAAAAACAAAGAAGAGTAGGAAGTCTACTAAAGAAGTGAACTCTACTCCCCCACGAAAAAAGAATGGAATATTAAGAACTCAATTACTCAATAAGAAGAAAAAAAAAAGTACAAATCCTGAAGTAGAAGAAGTATAAAAAAGAACTAATCTGGATTATAGGACAAGGAGAGATCATTTGAGAACCACTGGACTTCCTGAAAACCATGATAAAAAATTAAAACCCATCTATACCATATTTCAAGTAATCATCAAAGGGAATTGCCCAGTTCTATTAGAAATTAAAAAGGAAAGAATCCATTAATCACATCCTGAAATAATTCATATACTGAAACACCCAGCAATGTTAGAGCCGAAAACTAGGACTTCCAAATCAAAGAAGGAAATATTGTAAACTCTCAAAAATAAGCAAATGGATTAACCAGGGAATCATACCTAGGATTGTATAAGAGTATGCTCTAACCATATTTAAGTAAAAGACAAAAAATATAAAGGCTTACCTTCAAGAATAACATACCTTGATTGATTAAGTATAATCCTACAGGTGAGAAAAGGAGATATTTAAAAGAATATAGCATTTCTAAGCATTCTGATTAAAAAAAAAATAATAAATCTTAGAGCATTGAAATGCAAACTCATAAATCAAGGTAAAGGTAAACTGTATATATGTATGTATATATATATATATATATATATATATATATATCAAGGTTTACTGTACATATGTATGTATATATGACTTTATATTTGTGTATATATACATGCACACACATATATATGTATATATGTATATGTGTGTATATATATATATATATATATATATATATATATATGTTGTGTTTTTCAATTTGAAGGTGCTGATTACAGGCTTCTAATAAGTGTATAAGGAACTTATACCCTTTCAGAATTCAACTGTCTTTGAGGATCACAGAAAGAATTGAGACAACATTGATCCTGGATATATATATATATATATATATATATATATATATATATATATATTTAAGGGGGGTGTTTCACTGTTATTAAAAGAAGAAAGCAGAAGGAGGGACATATACATATGTATATACATATACATATACACACATAAACACGCATATATGAATAGTAGGTGACAAAAGAGGACTGAACAGAAACACACGCAGTTTGGTAAGGAAATAAGCTTAACTGAACAGGGAAATGAGTGAGGACAAGGAAAGAGGACAGATGGTTATAGAATGTGGTGGGGGGGATGAGAGAGAGAATAGCAATAACGAACTACAGTTTGAGGAAATTGAGGCAAAAAGAGGTTAAGTGACTTGCCTGGGGTCATCCAGTTACTAAGTGTGTATAACAAGATTTGGATTATGAAGAAAGACACTTAGCTAAAAAAAGAGTTTAAAACGTAAATGGATCCCTTATAAACCTAGATATAGCTAAAAGAAAAAAAAAAACATAAGCAAGGAAGAAGTCAATGAACCATAACATTTTTTGAAAGTTCAGTTTGATATATGACTAGTGATTTTTGATTAGTGAAACAAAGGAATATCGATATTCCTCTGACTTGCCTGCTACCTGTATAAAAATTAACAATGTGTTAAGACAGTAAAACCTCATAACATTCAGAGAAACTGGAAATATTAAGTTAATCCATTATTGGCTATAACACATAAAATTATACTCAATAAAATATATTTGAAGAAAGGATACATTAAAAAAAAACATGATTAACTGTAATGCTAAAGAACTGGTGGGTCGAAGACTGTATTACAGAAAATAATAATTTCCTGAAAGATATGACAATGAGACAAAATTCTTAAAGTTTTGGGATTCATACAAAATAATTCTTAGGGGAAAGAGATTCGTTTAATATTCTCATAAAAAAAAGAAAGGATAGTGAAAATATTGCATGAAATATAAAAACACAACAAAAATAAAATCCAAGATCATCAAAACTGAATACCATATTTTACTGAAATGCCTTTAATAGAATTGATAAGACATGGAATACTTTTTAATTAAAAAAAGTTAAGCAGTTAGCTAATCTAATAGTGAAAAAAAATCAAATAGCTATTGCAAAAAAAGGAAAAAAACAATCACTAAAAGTGAAGAGAAAATAAAGAAATGAGTATATATTATTTTGACCAACCATGAAAACAGTCAAATGAGATGAATCAATATTAACCTCCCAATCTAGGTTAAAAGTATGAAAAATATAGAGTATAAATAACCCAACGCCATAAAAATAAATTTCAAAAGTCTTAAAAGAACTCTAATGGAAATGGTAAAGGAAGAACAGATGGATTTATAAAAGAATTCTATCAAATATTCACAGAACAATAGATTTCAAGATTATATTAAGGTCCATGTATATCAATATATGCATATGTCTTGTGTGTGTGTGTGTGTGTGTGTGTGTGTGTGTGTGTGTATGGGTGTGCACTGGCACAGCCACAGACACTTATATGTATACATATTGGTATGTATACACATATATGTATATAGGTGTGTATATATATATATGTACATATATGTATATGTGTGTGTGTGTGTGTATCTCAAAGGATTTTTACCACATTCCTTCTCTTAGATAAATATGATCTTGATATCTAAACAGGAAAGTGGCAAAAAGCAGAGAAAAAAAAACTGTAGACCAATATATGTAATGAATATTAAGGAAAAATATTAGCTAGAATAAAATTTGAGACTAACATCACATATTAAAAAGTTTGTAAAGTATGAGAGGGCTGGATTTGTATCATAGACATAGAGTTTTTTTTATTATTTTAAAATATTCATGCTAATACCAAAATGTTAAAAATTCTCTTACTGTCTCTCTTTCTCTACACACACACACACACACACACACACACACACACACACACACACACACAAACACACACACAAATCAGTAGAAACAGAAAAATATTTTGACAAACTATGATACTTCTTTATTTTTAAAAATATAATAAGCATAGAAGTAAATATATAATTCCTTAATATTCTAAATAGTTTTTATGTTAATGCTATCTGAAATGGAAAAATGGTACAATTTTTCCAGTAAATCACTGTTAAAATTAGGATGTCCATATCCATTATATTCCATTTACATAATTATATATATATATATACATGTATATCTATTTATCTATACAAAGGATTGAATTAAGCCGTGAAAAAATATATAAAAAGAGAAAATATATACCTAATTATCAGCTTTTTTCAAATGATATGACTCCTTAAAGAAGAGCAAAATTTCATCTAAAATTAATTGAAAAAATATTTTCCATTAAGTAGTTGGTAAAAAGTAAAGATATATAATCATAAGACTTTGTTTACATTACCCAAAAAACCTATTCGGAAGCTATGGAAAATGAATGTCCTTTCAAAATAATTATTGAATTCATGAATTTTCTGATCACTCTCCTACAAAATCAGACAGTATTATTTAAATATAACTGTAAAATCTCTTTAAAATGACATATATAGTTTGAAAACATGTATTATTCATTTTTGAGTAATGGAAATAAAATAACTGACAACATATTATGTAACATATAAGAAAAAGACAATACTCCCTAAATTAAGTTAGAAATTCAATGCCATAACAATCAGAACACAAGAAAGAATTTAATACTGAAGTAGTAGAAAAAAATAACAGAATTTCTTAAATAATGTTAGATTGCTCATAAAAAAAATTATGAAAAAAAAGTTGATAGGGGTCTAACAGTACCAGATCTAAAGCAATACTACAAATCAAGATTCATAAAAAGTTTTTTAAATTATTTTTTAATAGAAAAGTTGATCAGTGGGACAGAAGAAGTACAGAAGACCAAGAAGGAATAAGACATGGCTTTTAATAAATCATCAAACTTCGACTAGTGGGTAAGACCTCACTATTTAATAAACACATTGCCTTGCACTATATAACATAATAAACTTCAAGTTATATATGGCATAGAAATAAAAGATGGCACTAGAAATAATTTAGAGGAGCATCAAAAATGCTTTCACCTGTATGAATAGGGAAAGTGGTTTTGACCAATTTTTGGATAGATATAAATCATAAATTAAACTCATGAGAATTTGTGGCTCAAAAAAATTTCCCCAGAAGGTACTCTCTCAACCTTCCAGGGTAATTCAGGGCTCTGTAACCATTTTCTCATTATTTACTAAATTGCATATTACATTTATATATATATATATATATATATATATATATATACATACATACATACGTATACATATATCTACATATATATCATAAATTTATCATTGCAGACATATGCAGGGCAATCAGGGTTAAGTGACTCATTCAGGGTCACACAGCTACCAATAATTTTCAATTAAAAAAAATTCAAACTATCAATAACTGCATGGAAAAAGTGCTCCACATCAATAAAAATGATAAAAATGCTAATTAAAGCAGCCATCACGGAGGCAAAGATGACCAAAAACAGAAAATGGGAATTGTTGGAGTTGCTGTAAAAGGATAGGCTTGCTGATATATCATTTTAAAGCTATGAATTAATATAACCATTCTGAAAATCAAGTTACTGGATTGTCAGAACCTTAAAATCTATGCTCAAAAGAGATAAAATTCAGAGGAAAATGTCCAATATGTGTAAACATAGGGATAGGAGCATTTTTTTGTTATAGCAAATGACTAGAAATAAAGTTATTAATAAATGATTGCCCAATAGCTGATCAAATTATGAAAACAATGTAATATTATTCATGATGAGAAATAGCCCAAAGGGCAGATTCAGAAATCAAACAAACAAATTGGGAAAGCAATACAAAAATGATGCAATGAGTTAATCAGGAAAAGAAGAACAATTTATAAAATGACATTTTAAATAAAAGGAAATATTTAGGAATTATGACTCCAGAAGACTGGTGATGATTCCTATTCCTCACCTCTTCATAGAGAGATGAGCAAGTGAATAATAAGACATACATTTTCATATATAGCCAAATGTTTCTTTGACCATACTTAATTTTTTTTTTAAATGGGTTGTTGTTCTTTGAGGTTGGAGGGAGAGACATGAAGCAGGAAGAAATAACAGAGTAATAGTGATCCCCAAGAAAGAAGAAAAATATCAATGAAATATTTTGAAAATATACATAAGGGGAAATAAAGAAGGTCAGAGGGCTAAAGAGTTAAACAGGGCAAAATTATAACTTCTATGTTTAATGTAATATGTAATTTTGTTAAATCAAGCTATACATAATAGAGATTCATAATCATGGTGTCAGATACAAAAAGTACTCCCACACACTTTTTAAAAATCACTGAATCTGTAATTTTGTAGCTTTTGAGAACTCTCAATGAGGAAATGTCTTTACTAATGCAATTGATGTATATAGAATTGTGTATGAGTTCAGAGATTAAATAAATTGTCCATGGTTATGTAGCCCATATATACTTGATCCCAGTCTATACTGAATCTGTAATCAGCTCTTTATACATTATATTACACTGCCTCTAAAATCCAGGATGCATTTTCTGTATTGTCTTAGAATTTTCCCAATGAACTGCCAGGTCAACAATCTATGATCTTTCTGTAAGTTATTTTCTAACATTACAGAAGAACATCAATCATCATTAAAGATTAACTATAGAAAGGATCTTACAGGAAGCAATTTAAAAAGTTCATTCTCTGGGTGATAGAGGAGAATATGCAACTGATATCACTTAAGACATGAAAAGAGTTCTTCCACCTGAGCCATATAAACCAAATACTTTAAAATGCATCAAAAAACTTTATTTCACTCTGAAAGTATAGGATAAAAGGCCAGCATGAAAGAACTGTTAACTTTGGGTTAGCCCGTCATATTTTTGTTACTTATCAGTGTTGTTCTTCATATGAACATTGTTACTTTGTTATTAATTATATTGGTTCCATCCAATTATGGAGAAGCAACCACTTACCTATGTTTTATAGTATGAATGCCTAATTAACTATTTTTATGTTTGTATCCCACTTGTGAAACCATTTCCCATTACTGTTCTTTCTGAGATTTCTGGTAATTTTTAAACTCACGGTTAAAGTCAAAAAGGAATTTTAAGCGTTCTCCATGTACTGGTGTTATAATAAGAACTGGGGATACAAGGGAAGGAAAACAAAATAAAGAAATAAAAAAAAAACATGGCAATTGGTATCAACAAATCCACATTCTATTGGGGGGGGGAGACAAAGCAAAAATTGGGTATGGTCATATATATGTATGTATATGTATATGTATATATACAGGATAGATGGAAGGCCATCTCAGAGCTAAGGCATTAGCATGGATGAGGCATGTTGGTTGCATATTGGATAGGGCTGAGCCTACAGTTAGAAAGTCCTGAGGTCAAATCTAGCCTTAGCCACTTATTGCCAATATAACTTTGGGCAGAGTACTTAACATGTTTGCTTCAATTTCCTCAACTGCAAAATGAGGATAATAACATTGCTCTGAGCATCAGATGAGAAATTTGTAGAGTGCTTAGCATAATAAATTTGGTGTAGTAAGTGCAATATAAATAAATGTTTATTCACTGGAAGGCAAGGAGGGGTGTGTGTGTGTTTGTGTGTGTGTGTGTGAAGAAAGGGAAATAGTACAGAAAAGGCCACAAAGAGACCATGAAATATAAACTGATTTTCAAAATTCATTCACAGATTAAACAGCACATTGGTTTTGAGGAAAAGAGTAGTAGGGAGAAATGACCTTCTAACCTAAAATTCAGGAGACTGTTCAAGTATTGAAAACTGAACTGGGTGTAGTTGGAACCAAGGTACCAAGAGTGAATCTCTGTCTCCTACAGCAGAACCAAAGGGACATGGCCTAAATGAAACAAACAAAGAAGTGGTTTTTCAAAACAAGGAAATCATAAGCCACAGTTTCATTCATCCCCATGGCATGAAACCAAACCTGAACCTTTCCTGCTGCAGCCACACCTAAAATTTTCCCTTGGGAATCTGGACTAAGATTCAGGTTTCTGAAGGTCTTCTTGAGTAAAGATTTCAATCTGACACTTGATCTTGCAAGTGGCCATGAGAAGTAAATCACGTCCCAGAAGGAAATTGCTGGATACGAAGGTGGTTCCTTTAAAGAAAGAACACTGAACAATTTAATTGTGAATAATGTTTTCCATGGGTGCTTCTTTGGGAAATAAGGCTCAGAATAAAATTGTTGTTCTTTTTCCTTTGTAGAAATCATTCAACTATTCCTAATATATAGATATTTCCAAGAAGTGCTATCCTATTAACTATGATAACACAACGTTCAGGACAGCTAGTTGATACAGTGAATAGAGCTTCAGGCCTGGGGTCAAGAAAACCTGAGTTAAAATCCATCCCAGACACTTGCTAGCTATGTGACACTGGGCAAATCACTTGACCATGCTTGTCTCAGTTTCCTCATCTGTAAAATGAGCTAGAGAAGGAAATATCCAATCACTACAGTATCTTTGCCCCAAATAGGGTCAGGAAGAGTCAGAAAAGATTTGAATTACTGAACAACAAGAACACATTCACTAAACACTTAATCCCTTTAATATCTCCTTTCAAAAGTACTTTCTCTTTCCTCAAAAGTCTTTGTCCCCTTTCCATATCTTCACCATACCAAACCCATAACTAGTATGTTCCACTCATTATCAGTTGGTGAAAATATCAAAACGATTTCTTCTTTATAAAGTGGTATATATGCATCTTCCCATTTTATATATAAAAATAATAGTGCAGAAGAGGACTTCCTCAGGGCTCTGGCTTCCACCTCCCCCAGTTCATGTAAAAGGGGACTCTGAACAAACATTGGAGGTACAGAACCCACAAAATGACACAGAGAAGCTATCCTCCCGCTGAGGACAAACTGGCAGGCTTGAAGGAATCGGCCAGTGCAGCACTCTGGGAGCCAACCCTACCCTGTGTGCAGGAGGTTTTAGCCCCAGGGCAGGCCTGACCAGCAGCTGGCTGGAGGGACTTCAGATCACCTGAAACTGTGGTGGGTTCCAGAATTATCAACACAGATGCTAAGGACAAAGAGAGAGGACAGTGCAGTGTGGACTTTGGAATCCAGTAGTAGGGAGTGCATCAGCCTTTATCCCCTGGAGGGAGAAGCATCTGAGGGCTGCAGCGCAGCCACCACCATGTGGCAGCTTTAGCTCTGGGCCTGCAGACTCTAGGGGGACCAAGCAACCAGTCTGGGGGTAATCACTCTTGTTTTAAGTTGCTTAAATCTGGATTGCAGTCTAGGGTGGAGGTCTTGGGTTGTGCAGTCAGCTTGCCAGAGCATGTGGAGGCTTCAGAGAGGGCACCCAATAAATACGTCTGGCAGCTAAGAAAACCCCAGCATTTGGAATGAAGCTCCCCTGACTCGTAGCAGAGCCTCACTGTGGCAAAAAGCCCAAAAGTCAAGTAATTAAGTAGCAACATGACCAGGCAAAGGAAGCAAAGCAAACAGAATAATCCAACATTAGACTCCTATTTTGGGGACAAAAATGATCAAAGCATGGAACAGGAGAAAGGCAGTGAAGTCAGAACTCCTGCACCAAAAGCTTCAAAGGAAAATACAAGGTGGTTACAGGCCATAGAGGACCTTAAGAAGCAAATAAGAGAAGAGGAGGAAAAATTGGGAAGAGGAATGAAACTTTGGAAGAAAATTATGAAATGAGAGTCAACAGCCTGACTGAGGAAAATAACACCTTAAAACAGACTAACTCAAATGTCAAAAGAGGCTCAAAAAGGCAATGAGGAGAAGAATGTCTTGAAAACTGAATTTGTCAGATGGAAAAAGAATCTCAAAAGCTCACTGAGGAGAATCATTGCTTCAGAATTAGACTGGAGCAAATGGAAGCTAGTGACTTTATGAGAAATCAAGATGCTATTAAACACATCCAAACAAAAGAAAGAATACAAGATAATGTGAAATATCTTTCTCATATAGAAAAGACAAGGGAAAATGGTTACAATGGAGGGGAAGAAGAGGAAGTCAAAAGGGAATGGGTCAACCTTATTCTCATTGAATTTGTCTCAGGGAGGGAATGCCATACACACTAAATAGGGTATCTCACCCTACAGGTGAGTATGGGGGAAGGAGACAAGAGGGGAATGATTGAAGGGAGGGCAGGCTGGGGTGGAGGGAAGTTGGAAGCACTCACTTTTGAAAAGGGACAGTGTTAAAGTAGGGAATAGAGGGGCTGCTAAGTGGTGCAGTGTCGGCCCTGGAGTCAGAAGGACCTGAGTTCGGATCCGGCCTCAGAAACTTAACACACACAAACAAAAACCCAGCCGTGTGACCTTGGGCAAGTTACTTAACCCCAATTGCCCTCCAAAAAAACAACAACAAAAAAAGTAGGGAATAGAACAAGTGGGAGGTGGGAAGGAGGGAGGGAAATATAGTCAGTCTTTTACAATAAATTCTACTATTGTAGTGTTTTGCATTGGCTACACATTTACAACCTATAGTGAATTGCTTATCTTCCCAGTAAGGGTGGGTGACAAGGGAGGAAGGGAATGAATCTGTAATTAAATGTTTTAAAATAAAATGTTAAATATATATATATATATATATATATATATATATAATTATCATTATTATTATTAACACTATTTTACATGTAATTGGGAAATAAGATATAGAGGAACTGGGGCAGAGAGATCCACCATGCCCTACTGAATATCTTGAAGGGGGTATGGGAGAAGATATGGGAGAGAGCAGATTGGAGGTGGGGATATACTATGCGACCACTATTTAAGGGCAGTGGGAAGGGGAAAAATGGGGAGAAAATATGTAACTAAAAATCTGGCAGAAATGAATGATGTAAACCAGAAGTTGAATTAGAAAAAAAAAAACCAGAAAAAATATAGTTTAAGCATGAGGTTCACCCAGAATTCTGATTGAATCAATCAGATATATGATCTGAGTGTAAAGAAAAGATAGACAACTCCCTTGAATCAAAGGCATTTCAAGTAATTATCACAGGAAATGTATTGAAATTGGCTGAAGAAAGTGGCTTAACCAGTATGGCTTCCCTAAAATGTCTGAATCCAGGTTGAAACCTAGCATTTCTGTTTATGATAGTTTAGATAAGAGGACAATTCAAAATATATTTTTTAAAAGCCTCTAAGAATCATTTGCATGTGGGAAGGAATGGAGTTTCTGTTTACTTTATTTCTTCCAGTTGACAAGATGATGATCTTGTGTACTTTGGAAAGTCAGAGATTTTGAACTTTTCATTGACATCATGGCAAAGTCCCAGGGACAGCCATAATTGTGTCAGTGTCTGCATCAGGAATCAAGAACGAATTTGAAATAATAAGGAAAGGTACCTTCTGGTTTCTATAATCAGTCCAGCAGAAATCCAAGGGAATACCTAAGGAATTCTAACAAAGGAACTTTCAGTCCTTTTTTGGGGGATTTTTAAATAGTTTTAAAGAGGCACTATTCAAACCATTGGGAGTAAAGTTTAGTCCTAGCCCAATGTCTACTTTCTAAACATCCTATGACTTTGGCCTTGAATTTATTAGGAACACTCTGTAGGAACCAAGTTTAGCTATGAATCTAATCTCCCTTAAAAGATGAGACTTAACTCATATAGAATGAGATTATGGCCTCAATGTGTTGGAGAAAGCCTATTTTTGTTTTGCTATATGTTTAAAGCAAATATAACTTTGTAAAAGTGAATTTGATATTACGTGATTAAATAGAATTTATGTGAATCCCTGGCACCCTAGAATGAAGGGACCATAGCTGGTGGGGAGGTCAAGCTGATGATACTGAAAATAAACTATTCAACCATCTTAGAATACTGAAGAAGTATGGGGAAGGGGTATAAAATATAATAGATGTGGCCCTCAGAAGGTGTAGCCAAGGAATCAACTAATATTTCAAAGAGAATAAATTATAAAACAGAGGAAAATGGCAATACAGTATGGATGAAATGAGGAATAAGCAGGAGGAACTTCCTTTTGCCAAAATTAGTCTGTGTAAGGAGTATAGTATACATACATGGAGGATAAGATAGGGAAAAGGTTATCTCATCATAATCAAGCTTATGTGAATGAGACAAAGGAGAGTTGAACACACACAAATACAAAACCACACACAAAGTTTAGTGTAGAAACCTAATAAACTTAAAGGGAAGTTGGTAGGGTAGAAGAGAGTGTAAAGAGTACATAAGAAGGAAGGTAGAATTGAGTAAATAATAAAGAAAAACAAAATAAATTACAAATTTGTAATGTGAATAATCAAGGGGAAACTAAAATTAAAAAGAACAAAAAGGAACCAGTGAAAAAGTTTAAGAAATGAAGAAATGGGAGGGGCAGGGCCAAGATGGCAGAGTAGAAACAGCATGTCCAAGGCACTCTTCCACCAGATTATCTCCAAACTATGTAAAAGGGGACTCTGAACAACTTCTGGAGCCCCAGCACCCACAGAACGACAAAGAGAAGTTAACCTCCCGCTGAGGACAGCCCAGCAGCCCTGCAGGAAGGGGCAGCACAGGGCTCTGGGAACTGGCAGAACAGTGTCCAGCACTCTGAGAGCAGAGCCCAGGTCCGCCGGAGCTGTGGTTTTAGGCCAGGAAGCAGGGCCAGCAGCCAGCTGCAGGGAACCCAGAAGACCAGCTGCTGTGGCGATTGCAGAAGTATCAACACAGACATGCCTAAGAAAAAGTGAGAGGTTAGTACCCTATGGACTTTGGGACCAGTATTTGGGGAACGCGTCGGCTTCCTCCCCTGGGGGCTAGAAGCCTCTGAGGAGACACGCCATTTTGTAGTTTTCAGTGGCAGCACCAGCTCATGGCCTGCGAACTGTAGGGAGATCCAGCGATCAGTCTTGGGGGGGGGGGTAATCGCTCTTGCTTTAACCTCCCTGGATCTGGATTGTGGGCTGGATATCCAGCTTGCCAGAATTGGAAGTTGTCCCCCCACACATTCAGGATGAAAGCTCCCCTGTCTGGTGGCAGTGTCATACTGTGGAAACAAGCACAAAAGTCAAGAAATTATGTGGAAACATGCCAAGGCAAAGGAAACAAATTCAACTGAAAAATGCAACATTAGACTCCTATTTTGGGGGCAAAGAGGATCAAAGCATAGAACAGGAGGAGGACTGTGAGGTCACAAATCCTGCTCCAAAAGCCCCAAAGGAAAATATGAGGAGGTTGCAGTCCATAGAGGACGTTAAGAAGGAATTTAAAAATCAAATAAGAGAAGTGGAGGAAAAATTGGGAAGAGAAATGAGAGGGATGCAGGAAAAGTATGAAATGAGGGTCAGATGCCTGACTCAGGAAAACAACACCTTAAAAAATAGACTAACTCAAGTGGCAAAGGAGGCCCAAAAGGGCAATGAGGAGAAGAATCCCTTAAAAAGTCAAATTTGCCAGATGGAAAAATAATCTCAAATGTTCACTGAGGAGATTCATTCCTTCAGAGTTAGACTGGAGGAAATGGAAGCTAATGACTTTATGGGAAATCAAGATGCTGTTAAGCAGATCCAAACAAATCAAATAATAGAAGGCAATGTGAAATATCTCATGGGGAAAACCACTGACCTGGAAAATAGATCCAGGAGAGACAATTTAAAAATTATTGGACTACCTGAAAGCCATGATCAAAGAAAGAACCTAGAAATCACCCTTCAAGAAATTCTCAAGGAAAATTGCCCGATGTTTTAGATCCCGAGGGCAAAATAGAGGTTGAAAGAATCGACCAACCACCTCCTAAAAAAGATCCCAAAAAGAAAACTCCCAGGAACATTATAGCCAGGTTCCAGAATCCCCAGATCAAGGAGAAAATACTACAAGCAGCCAGGAAGAAATGATTTCAATATTGTGGGAACACAATCAGAATAGCACAGGACCTGGCAGCTTCTACACTGAGGGATGAAAGGGCATGGAATATGATATTCCAGAGGGCAAAAGAGCTGGGACTGAACCCAAGGGTTACCTACCCAGCAAAACTGAGTATTTTGTTTCAGGGGAAAATATGGTCATTCAGTGGAATAGAGGACTTTCAAGCATTCTTGAGGAAAAAAAAAACAGAGTTGAATAGAAAATTTTACATCCAGACACAAGAAGCAAGAGGTACCTGAGAAGGTAATCAGGGAAAAGAAATCGAAAGGAACTTATCAAAGTTCACCTATTTACATTCCTATATGGAAAAACAATAATAGTGATTGATGAAACCCTTCTCAGTATGAAAATAATGGAAATAGGGTGTATGATCATTTGAATACATATGTGAATGGGTATATATATGTTTACAGTAATAAGGGCATAGGTTAAATTTTTTGGGAAGGGAGGATACTCAAGGGTTGAAATTTTGAGGGGAGAGAGGAAAGTGGCAAGAAGAGATGGGGAGAGACATGGTAGAGTAAACTATCTCATGTAGAAGAATCAAGGGGAAGTGGCTGCAGGGGAGGGGAAGAAGAGGAAGGCAAAAAGGCAAAACCACATTCTCATTGAATTTGGTTCAGGGAGCAAATGACATACATACTAAATGGGATATCTCACCCTGCAGCAGAATGGGGGAAGGCAGATGAGAGGGGGGATGATGGATGGGAGGGATTCTTGTGGGGAGTGGAGGTTGGAACTTCCCACTATAGAAGAGGGACAGGAACAAGTAGGGAATAGATCAGGTGGGGGTGGGATGGGTGGTTGGGAATTATAAGCAGCCTTGTACAATATATCTACTATGGTAATGTTTTGCATAGCTAGACATGTAAACATATACTGAATTACTTATATTCCCAGAGGGAATGGGTGACAAGGGAGGAAGGGAATGGATCTGTAATTCGAAGTCTTAAAATTAAATGTTTCATACATATAAAAATACTATTATTAATACTCTTTTGCTTGTAATTTGGAGATAAGATGTGCAGGCTTTTCGGCACAGAGATTCACCTTGCTCTAATGGAAAAGTTGAAGGGTGTATGGGAGAAGATATGGGAGAGAGCAGATTGGAGGAAGTGATATCTTGTGGGACTGCTGTTCTGGGATGGTGGGTAGAGAAAAAAAGGGGGAAAATTGTAACTCAAAATCTGGCAGAAATGAATGATGTAAAACAGAAGTTAATAAAGCATTTGTTTAATAATAAATGAATTGGATATCATTTGTGAACAGAATCGTTCAATTATAGAACACTTGTCTTGATCACACTGTTTCTATTCTACTACCTTCATCTTCTTGATGGGGGTCAGATGGTAAAGAAAAGAAAAAAGTATAATAGGCTATGATGAAAGAATACTCAATTAATTTTCATAAAAATAAATACGAATGATATATATTAACCTGTTGGTGCTCCCCAAGACTCTATTGTGGACCTTTTTTCTTCTTCACTCTATGACATTTTTTGAAATGAATCATTTTTTTTGACATTTAAATTTTTTTGAATTCAATATTTTTTCTCTCCTTCCAGGCCCTCACCTTCTCATTGAGGAAGCAAGCAATATGAAACGCCATATGCATGCATTTATGTTCTGGTTTTTGGGTTGTTTTGTTTTTTTACTCTTTTTGACCCCATGGCAATTACCTTTTATTCGACCCTATCTCCCAAAGTCTTTCCAAACTCATGTTCATTGCTTCTATATTATCCATCTCATCCTCTGCCATGGATTTATCTTTTTGCCTTCAATCTTTTTCAACATCAGAATCTTTTCTAATGAGTCTAGTCCTGTCTTTTCCTTATTTGTCCAGAATTTTTAAGCTTCTGCTTCAGGATTTGTCCTAACAATGCATAGTCTGAATTAATCTTTTTTAAGTACTGGCTGATTTGATTTACTCACTTTCTAAGGGACTCTCAGAAATCTTCTCCAGCACCACAAGTCAACACCATCAATTCAGCCATGCTCAGCTTTCCTTATATTCCAACCCACACAGCCATAAATTACTATTGGAAAACAAAAAAATAAAAATAAATAAAAAATAAATAAAACAAAACAGAAACCCAAAACATTGTTTCGACTATAAAGACCTTTGTTGGCAAGTTTTCTATGTGCTCCAGATTTTCCATAGCTTTCTACCTGAGAAGCAAGCTTCTTTTAATTTCATGGCTGCAATCAATAACCACAGTGATCTTTTTGTCCAAGAATATAAAATTTGACATTGTTTCCGTTTCTTCACCCCGTGTTTGCCAGGAAGTGAAAGGGACAGTTGCTATAATATTCGTTTTGTTTTTTTTTTATGTTAAACTTTAAGCCAGTTTTCGCATTCTCCTCTTTCTCCCTCATTAAGAGGATTTTTTTTTTGCTTTCTGCTGTCAGTCATATCATGTACATATTTGCATTTGTAAAGTATTTCTCTGTGTTTCCAGCTTTTGATTCATCCAGCCTGAATTTCACATGATATACTCTGAATATAAGTTAAATAAATAACATGACAATATATAACGTAGTCATTCTCCTTTTCAAATCTTAAACCAATCATTTGTTCTTTGTTTGGTTCTAGCTGTCGCTTTTTGATTCATATACAAGTTCCACAGGAGACAAGTAAGATGACCAGGTACTCCCATCTCTTTGAGTATTTTCCACATTTGTTGTGATTCACATAGTTAAAAGCTTTAGTGTAGTCAATTAAGTGGAAGTAGATGTTGTTCTGGAACTCCCTTGCTTTTTCAGTAATCGAGTGAATAATTGGTAATTTGGTCTCTAAATCTCTGGAAATGTACATTCAGTTGGGCATATCTTTTCCTTTCTCTTACCTTTCATTTCTTTCCTCAACTATTTGCAAAGCCCACCACAAATGGTGTCATGATGAGTTTGACAAGACTAAAACAAATGAACAACAACAAGAACAGACATTTCATTTTCTTGCTCTTTTTCTTTGGGATTTTCCTTGTTGCCTCCTGCACAGTATCTTTCCTCTGTCGTTAGTTCTTCAAGTGCTCCGTCTACCAGGTATAATCACTTAAATCTATTCATCACCTCCACCTCATATTCACAAGGTATGTTTTTTAGGTCCTGTCTATTCAGTTTGAAGTTTTTTCCCTATTTACTTCAATTTAAGTCTAAATTTTGCAACAAGAAACTCATGATCTGAGCCATAGTCAGCTCCAGGTTATGTTTTAGCTGACTGCACAGAGCTTCTCTTTCTTTGCTATCATACATGTAAAGTTGTGCAAAACCCTTATATTTAAGTCATATTGCCAAAAATGTAAGAAAAATAAAGTGGAAAATATGTTTCAATCTACATGTAGATCTCATTAGTGAACTATTATGTATGTGAAGTTATGGAAAAGATATTTCTGTCTAAGTCATGTTGCAAAAAAAAAAAAGAAGGAAAGTACAGTGAAAAACTCCTTCAATCTGCAATTAGCATTTATCAGTTAACTTTCTAAAGCAGAATAGCATTTTCATCATGAGTTCTTTAAAATTACCATTGATCAGGGGCAGAGTCAAGATGGCAGTGTAGAAACAGCTCTTCCACGCAGCTCTGTCTCCCACAATTTCCAAATTCACGTAAAAAGGGACTCTAAATAACCTCTGGGCTGCAAAACCCACAAAATGATATAGAGAAGCTAACCTCCCACTGAGGACAGCCCAGCAGCCTGGCAGGGAGCCACCAGAACAGTGCTCTGGGAGCCAAACCCAAGCCCACATGAGTCTGAGGTTTTAGCCCAAGAGTGGCCAGACCAGCAGCCAGATGGAGAAACTCCAGAACACCAGAAGCTGTGGTGGTTTCCATATTTACTAAAACATGGGTACCATATACAAAGTGAGAGGTTAGTGTGGTATGAACTTTGGGACTCATTATTTGGGAGAGCGTGTGGCCTTGTTCCCTAGGGGTGAGAAGCAGCTGTGGCTGAGAAGCTTCATTGCAGCTTTCACCCTCTTGCCATGTTTCAGCTTCAGGACCTGGCTTTCAAACTGTAGGGGGATCCAGGGATCATTCTAGGGGATAATTGCTCTTGATTTAAACTTCTTAGATCTGGAATGAAGTCTGGGGCGGAGGTCTTGGGGTGTGTGAGACCAGTTTGCCAGAGCATGTGGGGGCTTCAGAGAGGGCACCAAACTAATACCTCCAGCACCTGAGAAAACCCCAGCCCATGAGATGGAAGGTCCCCTGGCTGGTGGCACAGTCCTACTGTGGCAACAAGCCCCAAAGTCAAGTAATTGAGTGGCAACATGCCTAGGCAAAGGAAACAAAATAAACAGAAAAAATCTACATTAGACTCCTATTTGGGGGGCAAAGAGAATAAAAGTACGGAACAGGAGGAAGACTGGGAGGTCAGAACTCCTTCACCAAAAGCTTCAAATGAAAATAAGAGCTGGTTATAGGCCATAGAGGACCATAAAAATGATTTTGAAAATCAAATAAGAGAAGTGGAGGAAAAATTGGAAAGAGAAATGAAAATGATTCAAGAAAATTATGAAAGGAGAGGAAACAGCCTTACTGAGGAAAATAATGCCCTAAAAATAGACTAACTCAAATGGCAAAAGAGGCCGAAAAAGGCAATGAGGAGAGGAATGCATTAAAAAGCTGAATTTGCCAGATGGAAAAAAAGAATCTCAAAGGCTCTCTGAGGAGAATCTTCCCTTCAGAATTAGAATGGACCAAAGGGAAGCTAGTGACTGTATAAGAAATCAAGATGCTGTTAAAGAGGTCCACACACATGAAAGAATAGAAGGCAATGTGAAATATCTCATGGGAAAAACCACTGACCTAGAAAATAGATCAAGGAGAGATAATTTGTAAATAACTGGACAACCTGAAAACCATGATCAAAGAAAGAACCTAGAAATCATCCTTCAAGAAATTCTCCAGGAAAATTGCCCTGATATTTTAGAATGAGAGGACAAAATAGACATTGAAAGAATTCACCAATCACATCCTGAAAAATATCCCAAAAAAGAAAACTCCTAAGAATTTTATAGCCAGGTTCCAGAATTCCCAGATCAAGGAGAGAGTATTACAAGCAGCCAGGAAGAAACAATTTGAATACTGTGGAAATGCAATCAGGACAGTGCAGGATTTGGTAGCTTCTACAGTGAGGAATCGAAGGGCTAGGAATATGATATTCCACAGGGAAAAGGAGCTGGGATTAAAACCAAGAATCACCTACCCAGAAAAACTGAGTATCATATTTCAGGGGAATGTTTGGTCATTCAATGGAATAGAGGACTTTCAAGCATTCCTTTTTTTAAAGCTATTGGGTTTAAGTAACTTGTTCAAGGTTACACAGCCAGTCATTATTTATGTGTGGGTGTTCATTTTCTGAGGCCAGATTCGATCCTGGGTCATTCCAACTCTGAGGCTGGTGCTTTTACTCACTGCACCATCTATCCTCCCCTCTTAAAAGAATTCTTTTTTTTTTTTTAAACAAATACTTTATTAACTTCTGTTTTACATCATTCATTTCCGCCAGATTTTGAGTTACAATCATTTTCCCCCCATTATTCCCCTACCCAACCTCCCAGAATAGCAGTCCCACAAGATATCGCTTCCTCCAATCTGCTCTCTCCCATACCCCCATCGACTTTTCCATTAGAGGAAGGTGAATCTTTGTATCCCAATGCCTGCACATCTTATCTCCCAATTATAAGCAAAAGAGTATTAATAATAGTATTTATATGTATTTGAAACATTTAATGTTAAGACCTCGAATTTCAGATCCATTTCCTTCCTCCCTTGTCACCCATTCCCTCTGGGGAGATAGTAATTCAGTATATGTTGTACATGTCTAGCTATGCAAAACATTATCATAGTAGATATATTGTACAAGGCTGCTTATAATTCCCTCCCACTCATCCCACCCCCCACCTGGTCCATTCCCTGCATGATCCTGTCCCTCTTCTATAGTGGGTACTTCCAACCTCCCCTCACCCCAAGGATGCCCTCCCATCCATCATCTCTCCTCTCATCTCCCTTCCCCCTATCCTGCTGCAGGTTGAGATATCCCATTTAGTATGTATGTCATTTTCTACCTGAACCAAATTCAATGTGAATGTGGTTTTGCCTTTTTAGCCTTCCTTATTCTCCCCCTCCTTTGCACCCACTTCCCCTACATGAGATAGTTTTCCCTACCATGTCTCTCCCCATCTCCTCTTGCCACTTTCCTCTCTCACCTCATAATTTCATCCCTTGAGTACTCTCCCTTCCGAACAAAATCAACCTATGCCCTCTATCCATATATACCCGTATACACACACATTCACATATGTATTCGTATGACCACACCCCCTTCTTGCATTATTTTCATAGTGGGAAAGATATCATCAGTCACAGATATTGCTTTTCCATATAGGAATGTAAATAGCTCAACTTTGATAAGTTCCTTTTGATTTCTTTTCCCTGATTACCTTCTCAGGCATCTCTTACTTCTTGCATCTGGATGTCAGATTTTCTATTCAACTCTGGTTTTTTCCTCAAGAATGCTTGAAAGTCCTCTATTCCACTGAATGACCATATTTTCCCCCTGAAACAAAATACTCAGTTTTGCTGGGTAGGTGACCCTTGGGTTCAGTCCCAGCCCTTTTGCCCTCTGGAATATCATATTCCATGCCCTTCGATCCCTCAGTGTAGAAGCTGCCAGGTCCTGGGCTATTCGGATTGTGTTTCCACAATATTGAAATTGTTTCTTCCTGGCTGCTTGGAGTATTTTCTCCTTGATCTGGGGATTCTGGAACCTGACTATAATATTTCTGGGAGTTTTCTTTTTGGGATCTTTTTCAGGAGGTGATCAGTGGATTCTTTCAACCTCTATTTTGCCCTCTGGATCTAAAATGTCAGGGCAGTTTTCCTTGAGAATTTCTTGAAGGGTGATTTCTAGGTTCTTTCTTTGATCATGGCTTTCAGGTAGTCCAATAATTTTTAAATTGTCTCTCCTGGATCTATTCTCCAGGTCAGTGGTTTTTCCCATGAGATATTTCACATTGCCTTCTGATCTTTCATTTGTTTGGATCTGCTTAACAGCATCTTGATTTCTCATAAAGTCATTAGCGTCCATTTGCTCCAGTCTAACTCTGAAGGAATGAATCTCCTCAGTGAACTTTTAAGATTCTTTTTCCATCTGGCAAATTTGACTTTTTAAGGCATTCTTCTCCTCATTGCCCTTTTGGGCCTCTTTTGCCATTTGAGTTAGTCTATTTTTTAAAGTGTTGTTTTCCTCAGTCAGGCTGTTGACCCTCATTTCATACTTTTCCTGCATCCTCATTTCTCTTTCCAATTTTTCCTCCACTTCTCTTATTTGATTTTTAAAGTCCTTCTTAAGGTCCTCTATAGCCTGCAACCCACTCATGTTTTCCCCTGGGGCTTTTGGAGCAGGACTTCTGACCTCACAGTCCTTTTCCCGCTCTATGCCCCCAAAATAGGAGTCTAGGGTTGCATTTTTTCTGTTTCCTTTGCCTTGGCATGTTGCCACTTAATTACTTGACTTTTGGGCTTGTTGCCACACTATGGCTTTAAGGCCAGCTAGAGGAATTTTCCTCCCGAACGTGTGGGGGGGCAACTTCCGTTTCTGGCAAGCTGTAAACCCACCCACAACTTCCACCCTAGATCACAATCCAGACCCAGGGAGGTTAAAGCAAGAGCGATTACCCCCCAAGACTGATCGCTGGATCTCCCCACGATTTGTAGGCTGGGAGCCAGAAATGCCTATGAAAACTACACAATGGCGTGTCTCCTCAGCGGCTTCTAGCCCCCAGGGGAGGGAGCTGACGCATTCCCCAAATACAGGTCCCAAAGTCCATAGGACACTAACCTCTTACTTTGTCCTAGGCATGTCTATGTTGATAATTCTGGAGTTGCCACAGCTCCTGGTGTTCTGGGGTTCCTCCAGCTGGCTGCTGGCCCTGCCGCCCTGGGGCTAAAACCTCGGCTCACGTGGACCTGGGCTCAGCTCGGCTGGGCTCCTGCGCTCTGCGCGTTGCCGGCTCCCAGACCGCTGCGCTGGTCCTTCCTGCAGGGCTGCTGGGCTGTCCTCAGCGGGAGGTTAGCTTCTCTGTGTCGTTCTGTGGGTGCTGGGGCTCCAGAAGTTTTTCAGAGTCCTTTTTTACGTAGTTTGTGGAGAATCTGGGGGCAGAGAGGCTTGGACTCGCTGTTTCTACTCCGCCATCTTGGCTCCGCCCCCTCTTAAAAGAATTCTTGATGAGAAAAACAGAGTTGAATAGAAAATTTGGCATTCAGATACAAGAAGCAAGAGATGCTTGAGAAGGTAAACAGGGAAAATAAATTATAATGAATTTATCAAAGTTGAACTATATACATTCCTACAAGGAAAAACTATAACTGGAACTGATGAAAATTTCTCAGTATGAAAACAGTTGAAGAAGGATATATGGGCATATTAATACATATTTGAATGTGTGTATATATGTTTACAGTTATACATAGATAGAGGACACAGGTCAAATTTAATAGGAAGGGATGATAATTAAAAGGTGAAATTAAGAGGTGAGAGAGGTATATAACAAGAGGAGATGGGGAGAGACAGAATGGGGTAAACTCTCTCATATAGAAGAGGCAAGGGAAAATGGTTACAAGGGAGGGGAAGAACAGGAAGGCAAAAATGTAAAACCATATTCTCATTGAAATTGCATCAGGGAGAGAATGACATACATACATACTAAATAGGAAATCTCACCATACAATAGAGTAGGGGGGAAGGGCATGAGGAGGGTAAGATGGAAGGGAGGGTGGCAGGGAAGGGGGGAGGGAATTTGGAAGCGCCCACTTGTGAAAAGGGACAGGATCAAAGCAGGGAATAGACCAACTGGGAGTTGGAATAGGAGGGAGGGAAATATAGTCAGTCTTTTACAATGTATCTACTATGGTAATATTTTGCATAGCTACACATTCACAACATATACTGAATTGCTTATCTTCCAATTAAGGATGGATGACAAGGGAGAAAGTGAATGTATCTGGAATTCAATGTTTTAAAATTAAATGTGTAAAATATATAAATACTATTATTAACAGTATTTTACATATAATTGAGAAATAAGATATGCAGGCATTGGGGCTCGGGGATTCACCTTCCCCTACTGGAAAAGTTGAAGGGGGTATGGGAGAAGATACGGGAGAGAGCAGATGTGATAAGGGGATATCCTGTGCGACGGCTATTCTTGGGTGGAGGGTAGAGAAAAAATGGGGAAAAAACTGTAACTCAAAATCTGGCAGAAATGAATGATGTAAACCACAATTCACTAAAGCATTTGGGAAAAACAAGAATTATCATTGGTCATTGTATTGATCTGTATTGTTAATGTAGTGTTAATGAAATGGGAAGATTTTTCTTGCCCCTTTATAGGCCTATGTGATCTGCTTTCAGCCTGAGTCACATGAACCTCTGGTGGAAGCAGAGTGAAGAACAAGTGGAGGAGGAAGTGGGAGTGAGACAGAGCTGGGAGATAATAGGTAGTGTGAGAGAGGCAGTGATTTTGCTTAACGGAACTTGTGTTGGTTGGGAGGCTTAATGGAAGGAAGGTTTGGGATGTTCTCTGCATTGGTGATGTGCATCTTCTTCTTTGTTACTATGATGGATTTGGCTTACTGGTGTTTGAATAAATATCTTGGTTTCCTCTTTAAAGAAAAGAGTCTATTATATCTTGTGATTGAAACCTGGCAATATGCCTGCATATTCATATCAACTGCTGTGTGTATTGCATTGATGAAATATGATCATAGTAGCTAAATCTTTCATATTTAATTATAGTTACAATATTGTTGCTGTACGTTCTGGTTTTGCTCACTTAAATTTGCATCAGTTCATAAAAGTGTTCCCACATTTTTTTCTGAAACCATGTCCTTTGTAATGTTTCTTTTTTCACCATGAGAGTATTCCATCACAATTATTTATCACATCCTCTTCAGCTGTTCCCAACTGATAGGCATCCCTTTAATTTCCAAATCTTTGTCACCATAAAAAGGGCTGCAATAATTACTTTTGTATATATGGGACCTTTTCATTTTCACTTAATCCCTTTGGGAGATAGAACTAATAGCAGTATCATTGGGTCAAAGGGCATACACAGTTTTATGACTTTGGGGGTATAATTCCATTTTTTCCTCCAGAATGTTTGTATTTATTCAGAACTCCATCAATAATAGATTAGTTACCCATTTTCCCCCCATACCCCCTCCAGTATTTTTCATTTTCCTTTTCTATCAATTGTGGATTGTATAGCTAATTTATTCTGGACATCCACCACTCTGTTTTTTATTCAATACCAGATTGTGTTGATGATTACTGCTCTGTAGCATAACTTGAAATCTGGTAATGTTAGGACACCTTCTTTCACTTTTTTTCCATTGAATTCCTTGACATTCCCCACCTTTTAATGATCCAGGTAAGTTTTATTTTAATTTCTATGTCTATAAAATATTTTTTGATAATTAGATTGACACAAAATGAATAAATAAATTTAGGTAGAATTGTCATTTTTATTATATTGACTCAACCTATCGATGAGCAGTTAATATTCCTCTGATTGCTTATATTTGCATTTGTCAGAAAAGTATTTTGCAATTTTATTCATATGATTTCTGGATACGTCTTGGCAGATAGAATACCAAGTATTTTATTATGTCTACAATTTTTTAATTGGACTTTCTCTATCTCTTCCTGCTGTGTTTTGTTGGCAATATACATCCATCCATCCATACATACATACACAAACATACACATACACATCCATACATATATATATGTATAGATGCACACATACATATGTACATACATATGTATTGATTATTTGCAGGGAATTATTTTATATTCTGCAACTTTGCTAAAGTTTCTATTTGTTACCCCTAGTTTTTTAAATTAATTTTCTAAATATACCTCATACCATCTATAAAGACTGATAATTTTATTTCCTTGCTCTCTGCTCTTATTTTTCTGATTTCTTTTTGTCTTATTACTATAACTAGTACTCTTAATATAGTATTAAATAATAATGGTAATAATGGACATTGTTTTTTACCCCAATCATGTTGAGAGGACATCTATTTGATCCCCAGTACAGATAATGTTTGCTACTGACTTTATATAGATATTATTTATTATTTTGAAAAAGGATGTTTTTATCCCCATCCTTGCTGGTATTTTTAATAGGAATGGATACTGTCAAAAACCTTTTCTGCATCTATTGATTTAAAAGAAATCATAGCATTTTAATAATTTTGGTTATTGGTATTTCTGTAATCCTCTTGCTAATATTGTTTAATTTTTTAATCAATATGTATTAGGATAATTAGTCTATGATTTTGTTTTTCTGTTTTAACTCTCCGATTTTTTGAGGAATTTTTTTACTACTTTTAGTGTTTCTTCAAATAAGATGTTCATTTCTTTTCATTGTTTTCTTTTATTTCTCTCTTTTAATTTGCCAATTTTCCTTTACTGTTCTTATTTAATTTTAAAATCACCTATGGTCTTTATTTTTTTTTTTAAGCAATTGGGGTAAAGTAACTTGCTCAAGGTTACATGGCCAGTCATTATTTGTGTGTGGGTGCTCATTTTCTGAGGCCAGTCATCCCAACTCCAAGGCCGGCGCTGTTACTCACTGAGCCACCTAGCCGCCCCTGCCTATGGTCTTTAAAAAAAAAAATACTTAATTCTTCTAGGAATTCTTCTTGAGTTTTTAGCCAATGTCTTCTTTTGAGTTTGTGTCTTGAGTTTCTCTGACACCACAGTAGCTTTTATGGTTAGGTTCTTTTTAATTTTTTGCTTATTTTTCCAGCCCATTTCTCAACTTTGAATTTTATGTTAGAGTTGAGTTCTGCTTACTTGGGATAGGGGTGTCAATGTCCTAATCTTCATTTTTTTCATTTAGCCTTATAGTTTGTATAGCTATTTCTCGGGTTTTTTTTGGTGCTATTATCTGAGGAGAGATATGGTCATTGCCTTCCTGGTTTGCTTTTTGTTTCTAACCCAAGAAAGTGTAAAAATTCCTCTCCTCCCTGGAACTATGACACATCCCCAAGTATAGCCCCTTCTCCATTTTAGCCAACCACAAGTACTTTTCTCTTCCCTAAAATTTCAACTTGGAACTAGGGATGCTGCCCCCTGCAACCATCAGCACTCCTCTCTATTCTGGAACTATGAATCAGAACTGAATAATAGGCAATGTAGTTCCTAAAACAACCCTAGTCTCATGCCCAGTTCTATGCTACCACAGAGATTCTTAGTAGTCTCTCTCTCTGTCCCTGTCTTTCTCGGTCTCTGTCTCTCTGTCTCCGTCTCTTTCTCTCTCTATCTCTGTGTCTGTCTCTCTCTCCCTGTATCTGCCTCTGTCTATTCCTCTGTCTCTGTCTTTCTGTCTGCCTCTATCTCTTTGCCTCTGTCTCTCTGACTCTGTCTCTCTTTCCCTGTATTTGTCTCTGTCTCTCTCTCTGTCTCTTGTTCTCTGTCTGTCTCTGTCTCTCTGTCTGTCTGTCTCTCTCTGTCTCTCTGTATCTCTCTATCTATTTCATCAAATATTCAATCCCTTTACCTTCTCTAGGTGGTGAGCAGCTACAGCTATTGCCTCCAAAGCCAACTGCGAATGTTAGTGCCACAATCTGTTCAATCTGCACAATCTCCACTTCACTGCCACAAGCCTCTTCTTTTAGACTCCTCAGTAGTCTGGAATTAAAACTAAAGTCTCATCTTGAACTGGAGTTTTGATGGTTATGGCACCTTAACATTCTATATGACACATTATTTTATAGTTATTTCAAAGGCATAATGTTTTGTTGTTGTTGACTGTATGACAATACTTTTGTTTTTTGAAAAAATATTCTTTTTTTTAATATTCTATTTAAGCTTTTGAGTTCCAAATTCTCCCCTTCTCTCTCACTCCCTCTCTCAATCACTGAGAAGGGAAGCAATATGATATCAATTATATGTATGAAATCATGCAAATTATTTCCATATTAGCCATATATTTTTAAGAATCAAGAAAAATAAAGTGAGAAAATTATATTTCAATTTGTACTCAGAGTTTATCATTTCTCTCTCTTGGGGTGGATAGCATTTCTTCATCATGAGTCCTTTGCACTGTCTCGGATCATTGTATTGATCAGTTTCTAAGTCTTTCACGGTTGATTATAATTATGACATTATTATCACTGTACACAATGACCTCCCAGTTCTTTTCACTTCACTTTGTCTAAGTTCTTATAGGTCTTGCCATAATTTTCTGAAGCCACCACCACCCCTTGTCATTTCCCATAACACAATAGTGCTCCATCACAATCATGTGCCACGACTTGTTCAGCCATTCTTCAATTGATAGGGAAATGGAAATCTCCTTAACTTTCCATTCTTTGTCACCACAAAAAGAACTGTTATAGATGTTTTTGTACATATAGACCCTTTTCCTTTTTCTTTAATCTCTTTTGTTTACTCGTGTGGTTGTGGTAATAGTGGGTCAAAAGTTATGCACAGTTTTTTTTTTTTTTTTGCAGAAATAAACTTGCTTTATACCAATACAATTTTTGTGGCTTTGGTGGAAGAAAGAGGGAAGAAGCATTTATACAATTTGAATCTAGAGGCAGGGATGAAGAACAGTCCCTCCAGTTCCCTTTGGTTTGGGGGATAAGGTTTAAAGCTGTGCATGGGAACTGGGAGCTAGCAGACTGGGCAAGAAGAAAATATCCCTTTGATTGATTCAACCCTGAGAGTAAGGGTGAGAGGTTTTAAGCTGTGTGTGATGGCAGGAGTATTGGTTGGATGGGAAGGAGTGCCCCACATAGTGATTCAACCCTGAGAAAAAGGGTATGTCAGAGTGAGTAAATGATTATCAGTCACTAAGATCTAAAAGTATGGAAGGGTCCAGGAAATAACAGATCAAGGAGAAGGGTAGTCCTTCCCAAATGGGAGGGAAATTTGTTGGGTAGGAGTCACTGATTGTATTTCTGGTAAAGGAATCGAAGCTGATCCCAGAAGAAGAGTGAGAGGATGGTATGGGGGCCAAGTCTGAAGTAGGAAGTGCCCATGCCCTTGTACATGCCCCAGATGCCTTCAGTTCGAATTGTTTGCATCACTGCATCTGGTAGTCCTTGGTACATCAGACCCTTGCCATGGGCATCTGTGGGTTGGTTGTAGAGCCTGGTACTGACTACATCGAAGTGTGTCATAGCAAGGACAACAGCCAGGCTACTCACCATTGCTGCGACCAGAGCCAGCTTCCAACTCTGTGGTGGAAACACAAAGAAGGGTCAGGAGCTGATTTAGGAGGGTTGTGAAGGGAGAGGCAATCAGAGCTGGAGGTGCTGGAAGGGGACGATGCACAGTTTTATACTCCTTTGGAAAAAGTTCTGTAATTATTCTCCATAATGGGTCACTACTCCATTGACAATTCATTAGGGCACGTTAGAGGGCATTGTTGATAGGAATTGGCTAGAATGTTCCCTTTACTCTACTATCTTGGTTCTACCTCACATTCTATGCTAATAGTCTCATAGGTTCTTATGAGTCAAGTTATCATTTGTATACACAAGACTCTCAAATGCACATATTTATTCTTTGTTTCTCTTCTGAACTCCAGTTCTATGTCATCAAATCTGTTTAGAAAGACAGAACTGGTCATATCATAGGCATTTCAAATTCAACATGCCCAAAATGGAATCTGTTACCTTTCACTCCAAACCCTTCCCTATTAATGTCAAGAATACTACGCTTCACCTCTCCTCCAGCCTGCCAATCTCTGTTAACCAATTCATGGTATCAACTTTCATAACATTTCTCAGAACTCTCTCCCTTGGGACACAGAGCTGCCACCATAAGGCTTCAGACTCTCATCCCTTCTCACCTAAAATGTGGCATTAATCTTTTATTTGGTCTTCCTAGACCAAACCTCTGCCCATTCAACCGAAACTCAAATAAATGCTAAACTGATTTCCCTATACCACAAGTTTGACCATGTCATTCCCCAATTTAATGAACTACAGCTACTCCCTATTATTCCCAGAACCAATTATAAATGCCTCAGTTTAACTTTTAAGAATCTTCACAATTTGGTCACTTCCTACCTTTCCAGTCCTTTTATACATTATTACCCAGTAAAGTAATTTAGAATACCAATGTACTCTTGTGATTTATATACACGGGCCTACTTGATTTTATTCTAACACAATGTCCATTTCCCATCTCTGTGGTTTTGCACTAATTATAGGCGGTCCCTAAGCTCACAAAGCTCTGTGTCTGGAGTCAGGAAGACCTGAGTTCAAATCCAGTCTCAGATATTTCCTGTCTGAGTGACCCTGGGAAAGTTACTTAATCTCTGTTTGCTTCAGTTTCCTCAACTATAAAATGAGGGCATAAGAGCAATTACCTAACAAGGTTGTTGTAAGAATGAAATGAGATGATAGTAGCAAAGGTCCTTAGCAAAATTCCTAGCATATATTGATATGTAAATATGTTATTATTAATGGTGTTGTTATAACTCATAACTGGTATCCTCTTTCTCCTTATGTCTGCCTCTTAGTTACCCTGGACTAAGCTTAAATCCTGTTTCTGAAGGAGGTCTTTACTATTGCTCCAAACTATAATGTCCTTCCCCTCTGAGATTACCTTCCATCCATTATCATGGACCTTGTTATTTAAATGTAGGCTATATAAAAACATTGAAGTATTTGAGGATATATATATATGTGTTTGTATATATATATATATATACACATATATATAAACTTATATATATATATTTATATATATATGTATATACACATACCCACCGTCATACATATATATGCATATATACATGTACCTATGCATGTATGTTATACATACACAGATACATATACATTTACTTTTCTTGTATCCCTATATTAGGACACTAGTTGGTGCACAGTAAACAATAAAGTCTTGTTGATATTAATTTAATTAATGCTTTCAAAAATTAGAAAGAAGACTCCTGCCACATAAGGTTAACTAGGTGGCATAGTGGGCAAAGTACCACATCTGGAGTCAGGAAGACCTGAGTTCAAATGTGGACTCAGACACTTACTAGCTGCATGACCCTGAACAAGTCACTTAATCCTGTTTGCCTCAGTTTTCTGATCTGCAGAAGATGGAGAAGGGAATGGCAAAAACTACTCCAGTATCTTTGCCAATAAAACACTAAATGGGTCAGCAAAAGTCAAATGTGAAAGAAAAAAAACACTGAACAAAAAAAAATAATGAGAATTAGTACCTTAACTTATGATGAACAACTTAATTTTGTTTAAATGCTCCATTTTGTTACTAAATATTTGTTTTTCTAGGCTCATTATTTTTATAATAAGATAAGGACTGGAGTAATAAAGTTTGCTAAAGATGTGTATTTTTGTGAGCAAATATTAATGACACAAGTCCCCCAAATTTGGTAAATAACTACAATGATGCATGTCTCCCAAATCTGGTAAACAACTATTAATGATATATTTGTCTCCCAAAATAAATCTCTGATAAACACTTACTAATGCTGTTGGTTTTGATTGATAGTTCTTTTATCATCCACTTAAGTAACTCACCACCAATCAGAACTTATGTGTAATGTGTAAAGATCCTTATATGGAACAAAGAAAAAAAACTCACAAGGAGGCCTGAGCGGTCATCCTGCTCCTGGGTAGGGCAAATTATTATATACTTGGAAATATAACCATTGGAAAGAGCAGTGCTAATTGATGGAGATTTACTAGAATGCCACTTCAAGGGTAGTTGTTATTGTTTTTCAGTCACTGTTCCTTCATGTCTCACTCCTTGTGACTTCTATTTGGGGTTTTCTTGGCAAAAAATGCGGGAGTAAATTGTCATTTCTTTCTCTAGTTCATTTTATAGATAAGGAAACTGAGGCAAACTTGATTAAGTAACTTGCCTAGAGCTACCTGAATAGTAAGTCTGAGGCAAGATTTGAAATTAGGTGCTCCTGACTCCAGGCCCAACACTATATTTACTGCACAACTGCCTTCTGTCTGGGAAGAGAAGGAAGATAATAATGAGCATCAGTATACTTAACCATGACACACAAGATTCAAGTTGCTTGGTTGGATTTCATGTAATTGGGGGGGGGGGACTGGTTGTTCACAGAAGTAAAGATGTTTGTATTATTCAATAATCAAAAAGTAAAGAACACTTTTTTTTAAATTATTTTTTTCCTTTATTAACTTGTTTGTTTTCTTTTAGTTTACAAGATTCAATTCCATAATTCTTTGAGTTTAAAATTTTCTTTCCCTTCCTCCCCTTACCCCCCTCCACCAATGACAGCATGAAACCAAGTATAGCATCTGCAAATACTTTCACATTAGATATAAGTCAGGTTATAAAGAAGCATTGTATTCGATGGAATGATGGGAAAGAGGAAACAAAAACAAAGAAGAAAAAGAAAAGAGCAGGTAGTTTGCTTCAATCTGGATTCAAACTCAGTTCTTTCTCTGGATGTAGATATCTCTCTCTATCATGAGTCTTTTGGGATTAACTTATATCACTGCATTGCCAAAAAGAGTCCAGTCTATCATAGTTGGTCAGCACACATATTTTGTTTCTGTGATTGTGTACAAATTTCTCCTGGTTCTATTCTTCTCATTCAGCATCAGTTAGCATATGCCTCTCCAGATAAATATGAAGTCTGTCTGCTCCTCATTTCTTATAACACAATAGTATTCCAATTACATGCATATACCACAACTTGTTCAGCCATTCCCCAATTGATAGGCACCCCCTTAATTTCCAATTCTTTGACACCACAAAAAGAGATGCTATAAATAATTTTGTACATATAGGTCTTCCTCCCACTTCTATGATTTCTTTGGGATATAACCCTAGAAATGGTTTTGCTGGGTCAAAGGGTATGAAATTATTTATAGCCCTTTGGGCATAATTCCAGATTGCTCTCCAGAATGGTTGGATAAATTCAAAACTCCACCAGCAATGTATTAGTGTTCCAATTTGTCCACATCCTCTCCAGCATTTGTCATTTTCTTGTTTGGTCATCTTAGCCAATCTGACTGGAGAGATGTGTTATCTCAGAGTTGTTCTGATTTGCATTTCTCTAATCAATAGTGATTTAAAGCATGGTTTCATATGCTTATAGATAGCTTTAATTTCTTTCTCTGAAAACTGTCTGTTCATATCCTTTGACCATTTATCAATTGGGGAATGACTTGTATTCTTATAGATATGACTCAAATCTCTATATATTTTAGAAATGAGTCCTTTATCAGAGACAAAGGTTGTAAAAATTCTTTCCCAATTACCCCCTTCCTTCTTAATCTTGGTTACATTGGCTTTGTTTGTATAGAAGATTTTCAATTTAGTGTAATCAAAATTATCCACTTTTCATTTTATAATGCTCTCTAATTCTTGTTGGTCATAAAGTCTTTCCCTCTCTACAGATCTGACAGGTAAACTATTCCTTGCTTTCTGAGTTTGCTTGCAGTATCATCTTTTATGCCTAGATCATGGACCCATTTAGACTTGATTTTGGTTTATGGTGTTAGATAATGGTCTATGCCCAGTTTCTGACATATTATATTCCAGTTTTCCCAGCATTTTTGTCAAATAGTGCATTCTTATTCCAAAAACTGGGGTCTTTGGGTTTATCAAACAATAGATTACTCTAGTCATTGATTTCTGAGTCCTGAGCACCCAGTCTATTCCACTGATCCACTACTCTATTCCTCAACCAAGGCCAAGTAGTTTTGATGACAGCTGCTTTATAATACAGATTAAAATCTGATATAGCGGGGGGAGCCAAGATGGCGGAGTAGAAACAGCTAGTCCAAGCCTCTCTGCCCCCAGATTCTCCACAAACCATGTAAAAAAGGACTCTAAAAAATTTCTGGAGCCCCAGCACCCACAGAACGACACAGAGAAGCTAACCTCCCGCTGAGGACAGCCCAGCACCCTGCAGGAAGGACCAGCGCAGCGGTCTGGGAGCCGGCAGAGCGCAGAGCGCAGGAGCCAAGCCGAGCCCAGGTCCACGTGAGCCGAGGTTTTAGCCCCAGGGTGGCAGGGCCAGCAGCCGGCTGGAGGAACCCCAGAACACCAGGAACTGTGGCGACCCCAGAATTATCAACATAGACTTGCCTAGGACAAAGTAAGAGGTTAGTGTCCTATGGACTTTGGGGCCTGTATTTGGGGAATGCGTCAGCTCCCTCCCCTGGGGGCTAGAAGCCGCTGAGGAGACACGCCATTGTGTAGTTTTCATAGGCATTTCCGGCTCCCAGCCTACAAATCGTGGGGAGATCCAGCGATCAGTCTTGGGGGGTAATCACTCTTGCTTTAACCTCCCTGATCTGGATTGTGATCTAGGGTGGAAGTCGTGGGTGGGTTTACAGCTTGCCAGAAATGGAAGTTGCCCCCCACACGTTCAGGACGAAAATTCCTCTATCTGGCCTTAAAGCCATAGTGTGGCAACAAGCCCAAAAGTCAAGTAACTAAGTGGCAACATGCCAAGGCAAAGGAAACAGAAAAATGCAACCCTAGACTCCTATTTTGGGGGCATAGAGCGGGAAAAAGGACTGTGAGGTCAGAAGTCCTGCTCCAAAAGCCCCAGGGGAAAACATGAGCGGGTTGCAGGCCATAGAGGACCTTAAGAAGGACTTTAAAAAATCAAATAAGAGAAGTGGAGGAAAAATTAGAAAGAGAAATGAGAAGGATGCAGGAAAAGTATGAAATGAGGGTCAACAGCCTGACTGAGGAAAACAACACCTTAAAAAATAGACTAGCTCAAATGGCAAAGGAGGCCCAAAAGGGCATTGAGGAGAAGAATGCCTTAAAAAGTCGAATTTGCCAGATGGAAAAAGAATCTCAAAAGTTCACTGAGGACAGTCATTCCTTCAGAGTTAGACTGGAGCAAATGGAAGCTAGTGACTTTTTGAGAAATCAAGATGCTGTTAAGCAGATCCAAACAAATGAAAGATTAGAAGGCAATGTGAAATATCTCATGGGAAAAACCACTGACCTGGAGAACAGATCCAGGAGAGACAATTTTAAAATTATTGGACTACCTGAAAGCCATGATCAAGGAAAGAACCTAGAAATCACCCTTCAAGAAATTCTCAAGGAAAACTGCCCTGATGTTTTAGATCCAGAGGGCAAAATAGAGGCTGAAAGAATCCACCGATCACCTCCTGAAAAAGATCCCAAAAAGAAAACTCCCAGAAACATTATAGCCAGGTTCCAGAATCCCCAGATCAAGGAGAAAATACTACAAGCGGCCAGGAAGAAACAATTTCAATATTGTGGAAACACAATCAGAATAGCCCAGGACCTGGCAGCTTCTACACTGAGGGATCGAAGGGCATGGAATATGATATTCCAGAGGGCAAAGAACTGGGAATGAACCCAAGGGTCACCTACCCAGCAAAACTGAGTATTTTGTTTCAGGGGAAAATATGGTCATTCAGTGGAATAGAGGACTTTCAAGCATTCTTGAGGAAAAACCAGAGTTGAATAGAAAATTTGACATCCAGACACAAGAAGGAAGAGATGCCTGAGAAGGTAATCAGGGAAAAGAAATCAAAAAGGAACTTATCAAAGTTGAACTATTTACATTCCTATATGGAAAAGCAATAACTGTGACTGATGATATCTTTCTCACTATGAAAATAATGGAAGAAGGGGGTGTGGTCATATGAAGACATATGTGAATGTGTGTGTATATGGTTACAGTTATATATGGATAGAGGGCATAAGTTGAATTTGTTGGGAAGGGAGAATACTCAAGGGATGAAATTATGAGGTGAGAGAGGAAAGTGGCAAGAGGAGATGGGGAGAGACAGGGTAGGGTAAGCTATCCCATGTAGAAGAAGCAAGGGGAAGTGGTTGCAAAGGAGGGGGAGAATAAGGAAGGCTAAAAGGCAAAACCACATTCACATTGAATTTGGTTCAGGGAGAAAATGACATACATACTAAATGGGATATCTCAACCTGCAGCAGGATAGGGGGAAGGGGGAGGAGAGGAGGGATGATGGGTGTGAGGGCATCCTTGGGGTGAGGGGAGGTTGGAAGTACCCACTATAGAAGAGGGACAGGATCATGTAGGGAATGGACTAGGTGGGGGGTGGGATGAGTGGGACGGAATTATAAGCAGCCTTGTACAATATATCTACCATGATAATGTTTTGCATAGCTAGACATGTACAACATATACTGAATTACTTATCTCCCAAGAAGGAATGGGTGACAAGGGAGGAAGGAAATGGATCTGAAATTCGAGGTCGTAACATTAAATGTTTCAAATATATATATAAATACTATTATTAATACTCTTTTGCCTATACTTGGGAGATAAGATGTGCAGGCATTGGGACACAAAGATTCATCTTCCTCTAATGGAAAAGTCAATGGGGGTATGGGAGAAGGTATGGGAGAGAGCAGATTGGAGGAAGCGATATCTTGTGGGACTGCCATTCTGGGAGGTTGGGTAGGGGAATAATGGGGGGAAAATGATTGTAACTCAAAATCTGGCGGAAATGAATGATGTAAAACAGAAGTTAATAAAGTATTTGTTTTAAAAAAAAATCTGATATAGCTAGTCCACCTTCCCTAGCATTCCTTTTCATTAATTCCCTTGATTCTGGACCATTTGTTCTTCCAAATATTTTTTGTTAGCATTTTTTCTTGCTCTATAAAGTAGTTTTTTTTTTTTTTTGTAAATTGATTGGTAAATATATAATTTAATTAGTGTTAAATTGTCCTTTTTATTATATTAGCTTGACTAAGACATGAGCAGTTGATATTTTTCCAATTAGTTAGATTTGACTTTATTTGTGTGAGGTTTTGTAGTTGTGATCATGTAGGTCCTAGGTTTGTTTTGGCTGGTAGATTACCAAATATTATTTTTAATGTCTACAGTAACTTTAAATGGGATTTCTTTCTATCTCTTGCTGTAGAGTTTCATTAGAGATAAACAGGAATGCCAAGGATTTATGGGGGTTTATTTTATATCCTTCAACGTTGCCAAATTTATTTACTGTCTCAAGTAATTTTTTTTTTTACTTGATTCTCTAGGATTCTCTATGTATATCATCATATCATCTACAAAGAGTGATAGCTTGGTCTCTTCTTTGCCTAATTTGATTCCTTTGGTTACTTTTTCTTTTCTAATTGCTACTGCTAACATTTCTAGTACCAGATTCAATAAGAGGGTTGATAGTGGACACCCTTGTTTCACTCCTGATCTTATTGGAAATGCTTATAGCTTATCCCCATTCCATATAATACTTGCCAATGGTTTTAAATAGATGCTGCCTATTATTTTAAGGGAGGCTCCATTTATTCCTACACTTCCTATTGTTTTTCATAGGAATGGATGTTGTATTTTGTGAAAAGCCTTTTCTGCATCTATTGAGATAATCATGTGTTTTCTGCTAGTTTTATTGTTGATATGATTAATTATACTGTTGGTTGCCCTCCTTGCATTACTGGAATAAATCCTACCTGATCAAAATGTATTATTCTTGTGATAAGTGGCTGCAGTCTTTTAGCTTATATTTTATTTAAAGTTTTTGCATCAATATTCATGAGGGAAATTGGTCTACAATTTTCTTTCTCTGTTTTATCTCTTCCTGATTTAGGGCTCAATACCATATTTGTGTCATAAAAAGAATTTTTTAGGACTCCTTCTTCACTAATTTTCCCAAATATTTTGTAGAGTATTGTAATAAATTGTTCTTTAAATGTTTAATAGAATTCATTAATAAATCCATCTGGCCCTGGAGATTTTTTTCCTAGGGAGTTCACTGATGGCTTGTTTGATTTCTTTTTCTGAGATGCGGTTTTTTAAGTAATTTACTTCCTCTTCACTTAATGTGCGCAATTTGTATTTTTCTAAATATCCATCCATTTCCCTAAGATTGTAAAACTTAGGTGCATATAATTGGGGAAAAATAATTCCTTATTATTGTTTTGATTTTCTCGTCATTGGAGGTAGATTCACCTCATTTTCATACTCATAATTTGGTTTTCTTCGTTTTTATCATATTGACAAAGGGTCTATCAATTTTATTTTTTTTCATAAAACCAGCTCTTAGTTTTATTTATTAATTCAATAGTTTTCTTAATTCCAATTTTATTAATCTCTCATTTGGTTTTCAATATTTCTAATTTAGTAATTAATTGAGTATTTACAATTTGTTCTTTTTTTAGGTTTTTCAATTACATGGCCAATTTATTGACCTCCCTTTTCTCTAATTTATTCATGTATGCACTCAGGGATATAAAACTTCCTCTCAGAACTACCTGTAATGCATCCCACAAATTTTGGTATGTTGTCTCATTATTATAATTCTCTTGAATGAGATTACTGATTGTTTCTATAATTTCTTGTTTGACCCACTCATTCTTTAGGATTAAATTGTTTAATTTCCAATTAGTTTTTACTCTATCTTTCCATGGCCTTTATTTCATACAATTTTATTGCATCATGATCTGAGAATGATACATTTAACATTTCTGGATTTCTTCACTGAATTGTGAGGTTTTTATGCCCTAGTACATGTTTGAGTTTTGAGTATGTACCATGGTACAAACTGCTGAAAAGAAAGCATATTCCTATTTATCCCCATTCAGTTTTCTGCAGAGATCTATCATCTCTCCTCTCGAAAATTCTATTCTCCTCCTTAACTTCTTTCTTATTTATTCTGACGTTAGATTTATCAAGTTCAGAGAGGGGGAGAATAAGGTGCCCCACTAGTATAGTTTTGCTATCTATTTCTTCCTCTAATTCCTTTAACTTCTCCTCCAGGAATTTGGACGCTATACCACTTGGTGCATATATGTTAAGTAATGAAATTGCTTCATTCTCTATGGTGTATTTAACAGGACATAGTTTCCTTCCTTATGTCTTTTAATTAGATCTAATTTTTATTTGTTTGTTTTTGCTTCATCTGAGATAAGGATTGCTACCCCTGCTTTTTTTGTTTAGCTGATTCATAATATATTCTACTCCAGCCTTTTACCTTTACCATGTTTGTATCCCTTTGTTTCTAATGTATTTCTTGTAGAGAGTATATTGTAGGATTATGGTTTTTAATCCATTCTGCTATCCGCCTCTGTTTTATGGGAGAGTTCATCCAATTCACATTCATACTAATGATGACTGTCTGTCTTTTCCTCTCCATCCTATTCCCTCCTCTGCTTATATATTTGTTTCTTCCTTCTCCCTTCCTCTCCTAAAAGCTTTCCCTTTTGACCACCACCTCCCTCAGTATTCCAACCCAGTGCCCCCTTCATTACCAATTCTGTCCCCTTACGACTATTTCCCTGCCCTCCAATACCCCTTTATATCACCCCTTACCCTCCTATTGCCTATAAGCCACAATAGATTTTTATACTTACCAGAGTATGTTATTCCCTCTTTGATGCCAAAACAGTGAGAGTAAATTTCATGCAGTGCTGCCCTCCCTCCCTTCTTTTCCTGTATTTAATGAATTTTCTTGTCTCTTCACGTTAGAATTTTAAACTTAACTGATTATGTTGATCCCTCTTTGAACCAGAACCAAAGAGAATAAGGACCAAATGATGTTCCTCTCCCTCTTTAATCCCCCTCTACTATAGTGTGTTTTTATGCCTCTTCAAATGGCATAAATTACCTTTTTCTGTCTTATCCTTTCCTTTTATACCATTGCAGTCCCTTTGACCCCCTTAATAAGGTTGTTTTTTTTTTTTTTTTTGGATCTTCCAAATGCTTTATTAACTTCTGGTTTACATCATTCAATTCCACCAGATTTTGAGTTAAAATTTTTTCCCCATATTTCCCCTACCCACCACCCCAGAAGAGCAGTACCACAGGATACCCCCTCATCCAATCTCCTCTCTCCCATATCTTCTCACATACCCCCTATGACTTTTCCATTAGGGAAAGGTGAATCTTTGTGCCACAATGCCTGCACATCTTATCCCCCAATTACATGCAAAATAGTATTAATAATAGTATTTTTATATATTTGAAACATTTAATTTTAAATCTTCAAATTCCAGATCCATTCCCTTTGTCCCTTGTCACCCATTCCCTCTGGGAAGATAAGCAATTCAGTATGTGTTGTACATGTATAGCTATGCAAAACATTACCATTGTAAAAGACTGACTATATTTCCCTCCCACCCATCTTTCCCCACAGCTGGTTCATTCCCTACTTTGATCCTGTCCTTCTTCACAAGTGGGTACTTCCAACCTCCTTTCCCCCCAGAATGTCCTCCCCTCCATCACCTCCCTCTTGTCCCAGTCCCCCCTACTCTCCTGCAGAGTGAAATATCCCATTTAGTATGTATGTCATTCTCTCCCTGAGCCAAATTCAATGAGAATATGGTTTTGCCTTTTTGCCTACCTGTTCTTCCCCTCCCCTGCAACTATTTCCACTTGCCTCATGTACATGAGATAGTTTACCCCCACCCCAGTCTCTCCCCATCTCCTCTTGCCACATTACTCTCTCACCTGTTAATTTCACCCCTTAAGTATCATCCCTTCCCACCAAATTTGATCTGTGCCCTCTATCCATGTATACCTGTAAGCATATATGTATACACACACACTCATTCACATATGTTTTCATATGCCCATATACACTTCTTCAATTATTGTCATACTGAAAAAGGTTTCATCAGGCACAGATATTGTTTTTCAATGTAGGAATGTAAATAGTTCAACTTTGATAAGTTCCTTTTGATTTCTATTCACTGTTTACCTTCTCAAGTATTGCTTGCTTCTTGTTTCTGAATGTCAAATTTTCTATTCAACTCTGGTGTTTTCCTCAAGAATGCTTGGAAGTCTTCTATTCCACTAAATGACCATATTTTCCCCTGAAACATGATACTCAGTTTTGCTGGCTAGGTGATTGTGGGTTTTAAACCCAGGTCCTTTGCCCTGTGGTATATCATATTCCATGCCCTTCAATCCGTCAATGTAGAAACTGCCAGGTTCTGTGCTATTCTGATTCTGTTTCCTCAGTATTGAAATTCTTTCTTCCTGGCTGTTTGTAGTACTTTCTCCTTGATCTGGGAATTCTGGAACCTAGCTATAATATTCCTAGGAGTTTTCTTTTGGGGATCTTTTTCAGGAGGTTATGGGTGGATTCTTTCCACCTCTATTTCACCCTCTGGGTCTAAAACATCAGGGCAATTTTCCTTGAGAATTTCTTGAAGGGTGGTTTCTAGGTTCTTTCTTCTGGCTTCAGGTAGTCCAATAATTTTTAAATTATCTCTCCTGGATCTGTTTTCCAGGTTAGTGGTTTTTCCCATGAGATATTTCACATTGCCTTCTATTCTTTGATTTGTTTGTATCTGTTTAACAGCATCTTGATTTCTCATAAAGTCACTAGCTTTCATTTGCTCCAGTGTAATTCTGAAGGAATGAATCTCCTCAGTGAGCTTTTGAGATTCTTTTTCCATCTGGCATAGTCAGCTTTTTAAGTCTTTCTTCTCCTCGTTGTCTTTTTGAGCCTTTTTTGCCACTTGAGTTAGTCTATTTTTAAGGTGTTATTTTCCTCAGTCAGGCTGGTGACTCTCATTTCATCCTTTTCCTGCATCCTTCTCATTTCTCTTCCCAATTTTTCCTCCACTTCTTTTATTTGGGTATTAAAATCCTTCTTAAGGTCCTTTATCGCTTGTAATCTGCTCGTATTTTCATTTGGGGCTTTTGGTACAGGATTTCTGACCCCCAGTCCTCCTCCTTTTCCATGCTTCCATCCTCTTTGCCCCCAAAATAGGAGTCTAATGTTGAATTTTGCTGTTTATTTTGTTTCCTTTGCCTAGGCATGTTGCCACTCAATTACGTGACTTTTGGGCTTGTTGCCACAGTAGGACTCTGCCACCAGACAGGGGAGCTACAGTCCCAAAGTTGGGATCTTTTCAACTGCTGGAGGTATTAGTTGTGTGCCCTCACTGAAGCCCCCACACACTCTGGCACGCTGAACACACACCACAAGACCTCCACGCAAGACCACAATCCAGATCCACAAAGGTTAAAGCAAGAGCGATTACTCCCTCCCCCCAAGACTGATTGCTGTATCCCCCTACAATACACAGGCCAGGAGCTGAAGCTGCAGATGAAGCTACAAAATGGCGGCTGTGCCATGGCTCTTTAGCACCTTCTAGCACCCAGGGGATAAAACTGACTGCTCCCAAATACCAGTCCCAAAGTCCATAGGTCACTAACCTCTCACTTTATCCTTGGCATCTATGTGTTGGTAATTCTGGAAACACAAAAATTCTGGTCTTCTTGGGTTCCTCCAGCCTGCTGCTTGTCTGGCTGCCCTGGGGCTAAAATCTCTGACTCATGGGGTCCTGGGCTCTGCTCCCTGAGCACTTAGCTGCCTGCTCCCTACAAGGCTGCCAGGCTGTCCTCAGCTGGAAGTTAGCTTCCCTATGTTGTTCTGTGGGTGCTGGGGATCCGGAGGCTGTTCAGAGTCCCCCTTTTACATAATTTTGAAGTGTTGTGGGCTGGAGCACCACGGAAGTGCTGTTTCTACTGAGCCATATTGGCTCTGCCACCACCTCCCCCTTAATAAGGTTGTTTTTTTTTTTCTTCTGATTAATTCATTTATACCCACACCCTCATTCTATGTATAACCCTTTTAAAGGTCATGGTAATCATATAAATTTCGATATTGACAAGTGAGCTTCTCATATAGGAGTGTGAACATGTGGCTTTTATTGCAATCCAAGTTATGTTCATGTGTCTATGTGCATGTTCGAATGTGTATTTTCTTTGTTTACCTTTTTAAGTTTTTCTTGAGTTTTGTAATTGGAGACCAGATTTTCCATTGACTTCTGGCTTTTTCATCAGGAAAGTCTGGAAGTCCCTTATTTTATTAAACAATCATCTCCTTGCCTATAAGATTATGCTCAGTTTTGCCTCATAGTTAATCTTTGGTTGCAGTCCTAGCTCTTTTGCCCTACAAAATATCAAATTACAACCCCTCTGATATTTTAATGTGGCATCTGCTATGTCCTGTGTGATCTTGATTGTAGTTGCATGATATTTGAATTGTTGCTTTTTGGCTTCTTGCAGTATTTTTTCCTTAATCTTGTAATTCTGGAATTTGGCTACTATATTTCTTGAAGTTTTCAATTTGGGATCTCTTTCAGGAGGAGTCTGGTGAATTCTTTTGATAACTATTTTATCTTCTGATCCCAGGACTTCAGGACAGTTTTCTTTGACAATCTCTTGGAAGATTTTGTCCAGGCTGTTTTTTTTTTTTTTTTCATCCTGGCTTTCTGGTAGACCAATACTTCTTGTTTATTTTACTTTATTTTATTTTTTGCTTTTTGGAGGACAATTGGGGTTAAGTAACTTGCCCAAGATCACATGGCTAGGTTTTTGTTTGTGTGTGTTAAGTTTCTGAGGCCGGATATGAAGTCAGGTCCTTCTGACTCCAGGGCCAGTGCTCTACCCACTGGGCCACCTAGCTGCACCTAGACCAAGCATTCTTATGTTATCTCTCTTGGATCTGTTCTCTAGGTCAGCTGTGTTTCCAGTGAGGTATTTTACACTTTCTTTCAATTTTTAATCTTCATGGCTTGTTTGATTGACTCTTAGTGCATCATAGAGTCCTGAGTTTCAATTTGACTGATCTGATTTTTAGTGAATTATACTCTTTGGTTAGTTTTTGAAGGTCCTTTTTGGAGAGGTATTTTCTACAATTACTTTCCTCAGTTTACTTTTTAAGAATTTGTTTTTTTCAGTGAGACTTTTTTACAATTTTGTCACTGTAGATTTAAATTTGTCTTCTGCCTCCTTAATTTGCCCTTTAAAATCTTTCTTAAGCTCCCCCAAGAATGCTTTTGGGGATTGAAACCAGTTCATATTTCCTTCTGTGGTCTTGGGTGTGAGTATAGAGTCCATGTTGTCCTCTGTATTTGGTTGCTCTTAATCACTATAATAAATTCTGATTGATTTTCTTGTCTTACCCTTTTCCTTCTCAGTTTCCTTCCTTCCCATTGTAATTTCCTATTTCCTAATCTCTCAGGCTGGGAGCTAAAGGCCTGGTTATTGACTTTTTATGCTGTAGCCTCTGGGTGTCTATATTGAGGCCAAGACCAGGAGTTTCAGTGACTACACTGAGGTATTCTGAGGGTCACAAACTAATCTGTGGGGAGGGGTGGTCTGGCCACTTCAGGTTTCTGCCTCTATGCCCCTGGGCTACTGCTCAGACAGGCTTTTACTGGTTAATTGAGGTGGGGTTTGTTGGGACCCCTCCCCCTCTTCTCTTCAAACCCCTTGCTGCCTCAGTTATACCCCTTCTCAATGACTCTCAAGCTGGAGGCTATTTATACTACCTCAGGATTTCACTCTGGGTGGGACACTTATCTTTGGGTTTTCTAGGACAGGGAGGGGGAATCAGAGAAGCCAGAGTTTATTTTGTCATCTTGGCCCCTGAAAGGACAGGCAGGCAATTTCTAAACTTCCAGGCTGGGGGCTGATAGACCCAAGAGAAGCTGTTGTCTCTGCTGGGGGCCCTGAGTCATCTCTTACCTGGCTCCTATGATTGCTCCTGTCCAGTGGTGAGATCCTTGTGAGATGGTGGGTGAGTCTGCTGGCTGCTGCTTCTTCTCTCTCTGCTGTAGTCCACCCTCTAATCTTAGCTGCTGCAGCCCCCACATGCTTTGCACTCCCCCTATCCCAACCACATTGGAACTTTCACGTCCTGTAATCTTCCAAGCTCTGTCTCCCAGTGGATTGTGTCACTCCAAAATCCATTCAGATTCACTTTTGAAGGGTTAGTGACAGAATTCACAGAGAAGCTTAGAGAAGTTACTGCTTCTGTTCCACCATCTTGGCTCCACCCACAGTAAAGAACTCTTTACAAGGAAAAAAGTAAAAATAAAACAAATAAGTAGAACTGCCATGGGAAGGAAAACCATAAGGATTCACACAGTCAAAATTAGGGGATAGAAAACAATTTATTACACCTCAGACAAACTCCTTAAAGACAGATGTAGCAATCTTGATATCAGATAGATTTAGATGCTTAAAAGTACCATAGATAATAATACAATTCTCTATCTTTCTCTGTCTTTCTATATAAAATCTATGCATATAACCTATTTATTTATCTACATATTAATCTATCTATCTATCTATTGAATTTTCTAGGGAAAATTGGCATTTGTTACTGCATACTTGGAGTCAGGCAAAGCTGGATTTAAATCATATCTTTGGTGCTTACTAACTATAAAATCTTGGATAAATAACTTAACCTCTCTGAGATTCAGTTTCCTCATAGTTAAAAATAAGTTGGATTTTATGACCTCTAAGGTACCTTTCAGGTATAAATCTATTCCTCTCCCCTGATATCTAGTCTTTTCTTCTACTTTACCATAAGGATCCCTCCTAGCTGCATTTAGAAAGCCACAAATTAACAATGTATTGTATTGTATTGGATCATATTGTATCTGTATTCTATTATATTTTATTTATTTTGTTAAAAATTTCCCAATTACAATTTAATTCAGTTCAGGGTAACTAGGGAATTTTGTGATCTGTGGCCTATAACCCCAGTTTGGCATCTCTAGCGTAGTGGAGAGAGCACTGAATTTCAAGTCAGTAAGACTTGGGTTCAAATCCTGACTCTTATGCCCAATTTTACAGATGTGGAAACGGAAAGAGGTGCAGTAACTTTCCCAAGGTCACACAAGCTGATACATGTCTAAGGCAGATCTTAAATCCAGGTCCGGTACTCCTTCCTCTATGCCACCTACCTGCATGACTTGGTAGCCAAACTTTGTGACACAGTTAGAAATCTCTACCAAGCACAGAATATCTTTTTTTTTTTTGCTTTTTGGAGGGCAATTGGGGTTAAGTAACTTGCCCAAGGTTACATGGCTAGTTTTTTTTTGTTTGTTTGTTTTGTTTTGTTTTGTTTGTTTGTGTGTGCGTTAAGTGTATGAGGCCGGATCTGAACTCAGGTCCTTCTGACTCCAGGGCCAACACTCTACTCACTGCACCACCTAGCCGCCCCAACAGAATATCTCTTAAGGACACATATAAAAACTTCCAGTTGAAGGCAATTGGTGAGAATGTGCCTAGTAATCCATGGAACATATGACATCTTTTCACTTTCTTTCCCAGTTTTGGAACCTTTATTTTTTTCTCTGTTCTTTTAGTCCCCGCCGCCCTCCCCCCCTGCCCTCGCTGCCAATGTTACTTTTCAATGTTTTTATACTTTAGCATTTCTTTACCTATTTCTCACTTATATCCTCCACATAGTTTACCTCATTTTATTCTTTTAGTTTCATCTTCTTATCTGGTTATGGTTCTTTATAACTGTCACATTCTCCTTTACCAGCTCTGTCCCATCTGCATACCTATGTCCATTGTTAAATTCTCTACTGATTTAATACTTCTTCTGCTGATCATATAGTTTGTTTCCCACCAAAGGTAAGTTTCATGTGCTAGCAAGATAGAATTTCAACCATGGGGGTTCCCAGTCTAATACAAGAGTGTAAGAAAGTTTACATTTTCCTGCCTATTCTGTCCAAATCAGGACCCTGATGACTCTAGGTGTCTAAAAATTACCTTTGGGAAGAAAATACAAAAGGTAAATAAACCTGACTTTCAATACAACCTTCTTAGCTGTTAGCTGTCAGGTATCCTCTTAGCAAAAGCCTAACTCTACTCATTTTATGTAACTTTTTTCTCTCTTTAACTCTGTGGAAGTTGCTGCCTTCTGATTCTTAGTGAGTCTAGCGGTGATGGAGAGGAAGGGATCCTAAAGTTTAATGAAACAGAGAACCAGTCAGATAGACACTGGCACAGAGAAAAACAGAGGCTGAGAGGTTAGAGGAGAGGAGGGGAGAGAAGAGGAGAGGAAAAGAGGTTAGGGGAGGCGAAGGTAGGGCAGGTGAGGAGAGGAGAGTTTTCATGAACAAAGAGAACTCTAAATCCAAATCTTGATATTTCTTAGTTCTATTTCACTTAAGTAACTGATGGGTTAATAAATAAGATGTTATGAAGAGAGGGTGGTCAGTGTGTTTGGAAGGAAAACATTGAACTTGTGCTACTCAGTTTTCCCTGGCATTTTAACAGCAATGAACTTCATGATGTTTTTGGCTAGGATGGGTGTGTGTGTGTGTGTGTGTGTGTGTGTGTGTGTGTGTGTGTGTCCTTTTAAAAAATATAAGGCATTAGGCTTCCTACCAAGTCATACTCAGGTGGGGTTGCCTCTAGTCCTTCCCTTTCCCATAGAGTACTTTGTTTCCCTTAAGAAGAAAAAAAGTAAAAGGGGCAGTGAGAGATTGTCTCCATGATACATTACATTTTTATCCCTCCCTCTCTATGTGCCTGACATTTTGCCTCCTTCTGCATGAACTTTTCCAATACAAAATATTTGTATGTTGTTGAGTAATTCCTTAACATTTAAATTCTTTAAGAACTAAGCCCTGTGTGGACATGAAAGACTCTAAATTTTGAGGATATCCAAGTAACTTTCTCTTGGCTCATTTTAGCAAGCCCTCTCTGTAGAGTCACTTGATGCAATTATTGCCTGTTCATAATCAATTCAAATCAATTATTCAAGCATCTACTGTGTTTAGTACTGTGCTATGCTAGAGCAAAATGTGTTAAAAATGAAACAATCTCTGCTTTCTAGGAGTTAGCTATTATGTCTTTTATTTTTGATTCTTTTAAAATTCTCTGCCTTAGATAAAATCAATTCAAGCCCAGTAAGGAGCCATAAAAGTAAAAGAATTTCCTGAGGTATATGTATAGTACTCATAGATCACTGACCCCAAAGAAAAATATGATTATCTATTTGTAAATATACCATGGCCAATTATTGACATTCAAGTCACATTTAGTGGTAGAACAAGAATTTTGGCTTCCTATAAATTAGAGGAACCCTTTTCCGCTATTTAGATCTGACAAACTGCCAGATGTGGTTATTATTATCTAACTATTGACTGCCTAGACTAGCAGTTCTCTAAGTCAGAGCCCTGAACTCCTACCAACACCTACCCCACCAAAAAAACCTGGATAATCCTTTAAAATGAGCTGAGTCTAAAGACAGGATGTGCATAAAGACCCTCAATGCCAGTGAGATCATTTAACCCATAATTAATAGAATCAGTGCCCCAATGCTGCTTGTTCCAAGTCATGGTTATTATTAGAGGAATTTGGTAAATAGGCAAAGTTGGTCTCATGTACTTTTTTATATTCCTAGGAAAGGGTGTCTTTATGTGGAGTGACAGTTTATGATGATTCCAGGCCTAGCTTAGACATACACCTCCTTAAATGCCATAACTGAATCATTGTTTTGATTCTTACAGGATTATAGTGTATAATTTTAAAATATATTGCTCTAGACTTTTTGCCAAAATTTTATTTAAATTGTGGTCCACTAATTAATGAAATTAATAGTTTTTTGTGTTTTATCTTTTCTTGGTTTGGGTATCTATTCTATATTTACCTTATAAATGAGGACTGGCATTGTTACTCAGTTTTTTGAGAATCATTTTTGTAGTTTAGGTATTAATTATTCACTTAAAATTTTATTTAATTCTCTTTTTCTTTGATAATTCCTGTATAGCTACTTCAGTTTTCTTTTATGAAACTGGGTTGCTAATTCTCTTTCATTTCAACCCTTGTTTTGTAGATTATGGCTCTTTTTCTTGCTTGATTATACTCTGATTCCTTTTATGTTTAAATCTTGCGAAGTACTGGGTTTGAGCTCTTAAAAAAAAACTTTTGAAAATCTTTATGAACATCACAAGTATTTAAAAAAAGAACATTTCCCCATAAAAAAAGAAAAAAAGATAACTTCATATAAATCTGTGAATCTTCATTACATATAGCTTGTATTGTTGTCTTTGCTATTATTTTGGGGTGGCATGCATATTAAAAGCAATATGAAGCCTCCTGTTTAGCTCTTTTCAGTTCCATTAAAGTACTTTTTTCATTAATTAACTCATTGACAGTTAATCAAGAGGCTTCCCTAAAAAAATAAATACCTAAATAATTTTATGAAAATTTGAGCTTGCAGGAATACATTGCTATAAATTTTTCTTTATGCTATGAAAAATAATCTAGGTGTAAATTTAATTAGAAGAAGCTGGGTGGTACAGTGGATAGAGTCCTCAGGCTTGCAGTCAAGTTGAACTGAGTTCAAATCCAGTCTCAGACTCTATCTGTGTGACACTGGGCAAGTCATTTAACTTTTATTTGCCTCATTTTACTTATCTGTAAAAAATTGGAGATAATAATAGCACCTATTTCCAAAGATTGTTATGGGGACCAAATGACATAATAACAGTACAGCACTTGACACCTTGCCTGGCACGTAATGAGCATCATATAGATATTAGCTATTATTAATTAACATTTTTACTCACTTCAGCAAGTATTTATTATTTGTGTAAGTTGTAGAAGGCACTGTGTTAGATGCAAAGAATAAAAAGGAGAAAAACAAAACAATTTCTGCATTTAGAGAGCTTAGGATCTGAACCTTATGTTAAGAGAAGTCTAGAAATACATTGAATATATAAAGTAGAGCATAATAGGAACAAAGAAAATCCCTACCATTTCTGGTTTCCCTGAAGTCCTCCTACCTAAAATTTCACTTCTTAGGCCTTTCTCTAACCCCCTTAATGTTAATGCCTTTCCTCTGTTATATCTCTATAATGTATCTTGTCTACATCTTATTGGTACAAAGTTCTTTTTTCATATAATCTCTCCAATTAGACTGAGAGAATCTTAGGAGTAGAGATTGCTTTTGTATCCTCAATGCTTAGTACAGTGCCTGGCACATGGCAGGTACATAATAAATATTTGTTAGTTGACTGAATGACTAAAAATCCTGTACTACATTTAGAAAGGCAGAAATGAATTTAAAATAGTGATGATCAGGGAAATCTGAATGGATGAGATAGTATATGATCTGGTTCTTGATGTACAGGAAAGAGACTTCAACAAGGAAACATTGATGGAATATGTTCCAGTCATAGAGCATAGCCAAAGGGACCATTTTGGCATCAGAGAAGGCCAAAGGAATTTAGAGAGCAGTTTAAAGTCTATTTCAGCAGAATATAAAATATATCAAAGTAAGTAGAGTGAAATAAAATTGGTAAAATGAGTTGGACCAAGATTTTTGAGGGCCAGGAATAGCCTCATCTTTTAAAGATTTTTAACCTAGTTTATTAATAAACAAAATAACTTAACAACATACAAAAATAACTAAGGGACATATCCAAAATTAAAAAGAAAAGCAGCCTGGTAAGGTTGCACAATTGCTCCCACATAGAAAGTGCTTAATAATTATTTCTTGTTGATTGATTGACTACTTAAAAGGTTTTAGAAACCCTAATTAATCAAAGTTGAGAAGTAGGGTTTATTTGAGAATACTCCTTGGTCAGAACAAAATATATATTGCTAATACCCTGTTAAATGCAAAGATCAGTCCTACCCAGTTGCTGACTCCTGCCAAAATCAACTTATTCACGTGTTGTGTGCTTTGTTCCTTAAGAGTTGGATATAACCGAAGAACAACAGAAGCTGAAAAATACCAGCTCCAAGTTTAGTTTCATATAGGCTATGTCTATTCAACATAAGGTATTTAATTAAAATGATGATCATGTTTTAGTGTCAATATACAAAACACTAGAGTTAGCTAATAGTTTCAAACATGCTGTAAACTTATTCAGAATGAATGAATGGAAACATTTGTCATTTTACTACTTGCTAGTCACTCCATTAAGTCTTGGTGATATAAATCTATCACACTGGCTAATTAGGCAATACTTGGTTCAAGATGTAGAAGCTGGTGACTTTGGCTGGTGCCATTCTATGCTTCTTGACCTGCCACTGCAATCTGTCCTTCTTTCATTGCTCTACTATTGCCTTACTTCTCAACAGGGGAAGTTCTGTCGTCAATTTTTACATTCTTTGGAACTTCACCCACCTGCACACCACCCCTATCCTAACAACTCTGGGGAAAATGGTCCTTATGAAGTTGTTAATTATAGAAATAGTTTTGTAGTCTAGGTCTACATATTATCTTCTGCAAGGAAGAAATTGAAATGACATACCCAATGTACAAATATGAATGAGGGAGAGAAATGGTAGGTTTTTCCCTCTTACACATAAACATGGAATATTAAGGAATAAAAAGGTAATGGGATATTTAAAGTATAATGTAATAAGATATCACTATGAGCACAATCATTTAGGAGGATAATACTCAAACTTCATTGATGTGAATTTTTTTAAATGCTGCTAATTAAACAGTACACATTTAACCTGCACCTGATGTAGACCAAACACTAATTGATAGTTTGTTTCTTCTTCCCTCTATGAGATGGCAGCAAATTCTAAGGCCCAAGACCCTGCTACTTCTCTTTATTGCCAGCACTTACATGCCTTTCAGAACCTATTGGTGTTCATAAGGTTGGAGGAAAGAAAACACAGAAAGAGTGACAAGGCAAATAAGGGCTCCCTGGACAATCTCAGCTACTTGAACCCACACTCTGTTTCTGACATGGAGACTCAGGGGACTCAGATCCTGTCTTGATGCTTAGGTAGGGAAGAACTCTTCTTATATATGCCCCCATTGGAGACATATATTGACTTTTCATCAACTGTGTCCAAAAGAGCTGCTAGCAGGAAACAACATCTTCTTACAGGTGTGGTATCCTGTATCATCACCTTTTCATGCTGGACATCTAATAAGGGTGAATCAAATCAGAAATGAGTAACACATACATAACGAAAAGTAGGCAATGGGTATCTGTGCATGGTTGAACCTAAGTATCTTAAGGGCAGGAAGACAACATTTTAATGTATTCCAAGGGTGAAAGATATATTACCAAAAAAATAGAAAGAAATCAAGTTGGTCTCTGCCTTCACAGAATTTACTTTCTAATAGGGGAAGACAACACATATGGGAAAGTGGTATCCAGTGAAGAGGGCTTTAGTCTGGTTTTATAGAGTGGAGGCATAAAGCAATTGACAAAGCACACAACACGTGAATAAGTTGATTTTGGCAGGAGTCAGAAACTGGGTAGGACTGATCTTTGCATTTAACAGGGTATTAGCAATATATATATATATATATATATATATATTTTGTTTGTTTGTTTGTTTGTTGTTCTGACCATGGATGGAAAGCACAGGAGAAGAGGATAAATGTGCTTGCTTCAGGGCACTTCCACAATGTCAGTGATCAGTTCAGGATAGCTAGATATGATGATCTCTCTCTAATCAGAATTTCTGGGTCAGAGACTGAGGTACGACTGCAGTAAAAGAGTAGCATCTCTAAAAGACTGTTGGCAGTCTACTGGATCTCCATTGGTTTAGATAGAATACATTATAATTAAACGAACTTACTTCACACTTCATGAGATAGGTACTGCTAAAATTATTAGCCCATTTTACAGTTGATAAAGTGTAACCTCAAAGAATTAATATCCTTTGTTCAAAGTAACTTTCCAGTAGCAGGACCAAGATTCGTTCTACTGAAGTTCAATGAATATGTAAATTAATGTTTATTTGACAAGTTTTTTGCATAAGAAACTCTGTATTTCTTTTTCATTTATTATAAATATCATAATCACAATTATAATTAATTACTAAATTTGTTATTTCACTTCTGTTCGGAATACCTGTTAAGAAAAATTATTCTACTGACCTGTATTAGCACCCTCTCAGAAATTCAAGAGCCTAAATAATTGCCTTGTGCACTAAGAGATTAAGTGACTTACACAGGGTCATATATATATGCAGGATGTCAGAGGCTGGGCTTGAACCCAGGTCTTCATAATTCATTATCCATATCTCTATTCACTATCCCCACAGCAACCTTTCTCCTCAATCAATAATATGTAAAAATAAAATATAGCAGACACTCCAGGGAGCCTCCATGGAGAAGACATCTCTCATGCCCAAGGAAATCACATACTGACACAGACACAAAATTTTTTAATGTAAGTGGCTCATCTTGGGAAACAATATCCTTAAAATAATAAATTTCAAGATTACATAAAAAAAGAAAAACAAACAACAAATCACATGGATTCTGTTGTCATTCAGAAGCTGAGCTAAGTTGTGGTCAGAAATCCTTTGGTTTAAAGACAATCACTGCCATAGACCATTATGAATATTTGTCCTTTTTATAAAGTATTATATTCTTATTATGGTAGATCAGCTGGTATTTCAAGTATTTTCAGTGAAAATATTTCATAAATTGTTTAACCTCAGTGTATTTCTCCTTATATTAGCTTGGTAATAGTCTTGGGGAAGTAAACAGCAAAACCAAAATTAAAACTGTGACAAAAATATTTAAATATTTGAGCCTGCCAAAGTTGACATTTGGTGGGCTGTGGACTAGATGGTAGAGACCAGATGTGTCAAAAAGATAATGAATGGATGTTTGGAATCTAAATGACTATTATAAATGGAATTGCTATTTCCATTTAAGTTTCAAATGAAGAGATTCTCCCAAAGTATAATGTACTCCCAAGGGGAAAAAATAACTATTTCAAGAAAAGTAAAAACTTTTTGGACCACTTGGGTGCTATTTAAGGAAGGAACAATTGTTTATTTGATGATGTGATAGAGGACAGGAAGTTAATCCATTTTTTTCTTGTTAGTAGAAGGTTCTGTTTTCATGACTCCTGCTATACCCCTTTTCTGTATCCATGAAATAACTGATCAAGATATGAGAACCTGTAGAGTACATGCCTTTTTATAGGCCCCTTGTCTCTGAAATTTGTTCATTTCCCCTCTTGCCTTGTGGAATTCCTATAACTCTTCAATATATATCAGTTGCCACTTTCCTCATGAGGTGTTCTTCTGGGTTTTAAGTGAAAGCCTGTAGATTCAAATTCCAATTTTGTGAGATAATATATGTGTGACCTTGGTCTAGTCCAGAGGTGGGGAACCTGTGGCCTTAAGGTCACTGCAAAAAAAAAAGGTTAATATAAATCATTTTGGATATATATGTCTTTTCTCCCCCTTTTTCCATCTCTACCACCTAGTAGTGGTATTGTTGGGTTAGTGGTATGCACAGGTTTATAACACTTTGGGAATAATTTCAAACTGTTGTCCAGCATGATTGAACCCATTCATAACTCAACCAATAGTACATTCATGTCCCTATTTTTCCATATCCTCTCCAACTTTCATCATCTGTCCTTTTTTGTCACATTATCCAACATATTAGGTATGATATCTAAAAGTTGTTTTAATTTGTATTTCTTTAATCAATATTATCCATTTTACACCCCATAATGTTCTCTATTTCTTTTTTGGTCATAAATTCTTCCTTTATTCACAAATCTGACATTTGAAATATTCTATGCTCTCCTAATTTGCTTATATCACCATTTATATCTAAAGCATACATCATTTAGACATTGTTTTGATATATAGGATGAGATATTGGTCTATAGATTTTTGCCAAACTACTTTCAATTTTCCCAGAAATTTTGTCAGTCAATTCCTGTCCCCAAATCTTGGATCTTTGGGATTGTCAAACACCAGATTACTATGGTTATTTATTGCTGTTTATTGTGGGCTTAATCTATTCTACTAATATATTTACTTCTTTGTATATATAGTTATATAGCTTAGCACAGTTCCTGGAACTTTTTTTTTATATTTTTAAAGATATATTCATAAAATTATATTTATAAACATTAAATTATGTTTGTGTTTATTTGATTACATAATATTACAAATATTATGCTATAATCTAATATATTTATAAAATATATTTATAAAAATAACAATTTTGAAGATTTTTATAAACTGATGAAGAATGAAATGAACAGAAGCAGGAAAACAATTTATATTGTAACAACTTCAACAACAAACAACTTTGAAAGCTTCAAGAGCTCTGACCAATGAAATGACCATGCATAATTCCAGAAGCCTCACAAGGAAACATGTATGTTATCCTCTGGCAGAGAGGGGACAAATTCAGAGTACAAAATGAGATATGTTTTTTTTTTTTTTAACATGACCAATGAGGAACTTGTTTTGCTTGATTATTTTGTTACAAGGAATTCATTTTTCTTTTTTTTTTTAATGGGGTGATGTGTGGGAAGATAGTGAAAAGATTTGTGCAAATTAAAAAGAAAAAACTTTAATATAAAAAAGTGAGGTTGAAAGAAATGTCCAGGCATCACATGCAGTTTTCTGTTTGTTCCTTGTTTTGGATTTGATTAAGAACAGACCTAAGAATCTTGATTCACAGAATTAAAGTTATATATAAAGTTATAAACAGAATTAAAGTGTTGGAAGCATATTAAGTAAAGACAGGCTGCTCCAAAGGCACACCAAATATTTTGTGACTTCATTGACAGGAAATTAATTCAAAGTCTCTGATTGTTATGAAGATCAATTAGCTGATTTTTTTTCTTGAGCAATATGAATAAGATTTACTATCTAAAGCTCATTCATTTAGTCTTTTTCAAACAAATGCTTTATTAACTTCTGTTTTACATCATTCATTTCTGCCAGATTTTGAGTTACAATCATTTTCCCTCCATTATTCCCCTACCCAACCTCCCAGAATAGCAGTCCCACAAGATATCACTTCCTCCAGTCAGCTCTCTCCCATACCTTCTCCCATACCCCCATCGACTTTTCCATTAGAGGAAGATGAATCTTTGTGTCCCAATGCCTACACATCTTATCTCCCTATTACAAACAAAAGAGTATTAATAACAGTATTTATATATATTGGAAACATTTAATGTTAAGACCTCGAATTTCAGATCCATTTCGTTCCGCCCTTGTCACCCATTCCCTCTTGGGAGAGAAGTAATTCAGTACATGTTGTACATGTCTAGCTATGCAAAACACTATCATAGTAGATATATTGTACAAGGCTGCATATAATTCCCTCCCTCTCATCCCACCCCCCACCTGGTCCATTCCCTACATGATCCTGTCCCTCTTCTATAGTGGGTACTTCCAACCTCCCCTCACGCCAAGGATGCCCTCCCATACATCATCCCTCCTCTCATTCCCCTTCCCCCTATCCTGCTGCAGGTTGAGATATCCCATTTAGTATGTATGTCATTCTCTCCCTGAACCAAATTCAATGTGAATATGGTTTTGCCTTTTTAGCCTTCCTATTCTCCCCCTCCCTTACAAACACTTCCCCTTGCTTCTTCTACATGGGATAGCTTACCCTACCCTGTCTCTCCCCATCTCCTCTTGCCACTTTCCTCTTCCACCTCATAATTTCATCCCTCGAGTATTCTCCCTTCCCAACAAATTCAAACTATGCCCTCTATCCATGTATAACTGTAACCATACACACACACATTCACATATGTATTCATATGACCACGCACCCTTCTTCCATTATTTTCATAGTGAGAAAGGTATCATCAGTTACAGTTATTGCTTTTCCATATAGAAATATAAATAGTTCAAATTTAATAAGTTCCTTTTGATTTATTTTCCCTGATTACCTTCTCAGGCATCTCTTGCTTCTTGTTTCTGGATGTCAAATTTTCTATTCAATTCTGGTTTTTTCCTCAAGAATGCTTGAAAGTCCTCTATTCCACTGAATGACCATATTTTCCCCTGAAACAAAATACTCAGTTTTGCTGGGTAGGTGACCCTTGGGTTCATTCCCAGTTCTTTTGTCCTCTGGAATATCATATTCCATGCCCTTCAATCCTCAGTGTAGAAGCTGCCAGGTCCTGGGCTATTCTGATTGTGTTTCCACAATATTGAAATTGTTTCTTCCTGGCTGCTTGTAGTATTTTCTCCTTGATCTGGGGATTCTGGAACTTGGCTATAATATTCCTGGGAGTTTTCTTTTTGGGATCTTTTTCAGGAGGTGATCAGTGGATTCTTTCAACCTCTATTTTGCCCTCTGGATCTAAAACATCAGGGCAGTTTTCCTTGAGAATTTCTTGAAGGGTGGTTTCTAGGTTCTTTCTTTGATCATGGATTTCAGGTAGTCCAATAACTTTTAAATTGTCTCTCCTGGATCTATTTTCCATGTCAATGGTTTTTCCCATGAGATATTTCACATTTCCTTCTAATCTTTCATTTGTTTGGATCTGCTTAATAGCATGTTGATTTCTCATAGTCATTAGATTCCATTTGCTCCAGTCTCACTCTGAAGGAATGAATCTCCTCAGTGAACTTTTGAGATTCTTTTTCCATCTGGCAAATTTGACTTTTTAAGGCATTCTTCTCCTCATTGCCCTTTTGGGCCTCCTTTGCCATTTGAGCTAGTCTATTTTTTTTAAAGCAATTGGGGTTAAGTAACTTGCTCAAGGTTACAGCTAGTCATTTGATTTATGCGTGGGTGCTCATTTTCTGAGGCCGGATCTGATCTCGGGTCATCCAAACTCCGAGGCCGGCGCTCTTACTCACTGCGCCACCTAGCCGCCCCTTTAGGGCAATTGGGGTTAAGTAACTTGCCCAAGGTTACACGGCTAGGTTTTTGTTTGTGCGGATTAAGTGTTGGAGGCCGGCTCCGAACTCAGGTCCTTCTGATTCCAGGGCCGGCGCTCTATTCACTGCGCCACCTAGCCACCCCGTTAGTCTATTTTTTAAGGTGTTGCTTTCCTCAGTCAGGCTGTTGACCCTCATTTCATACTTTTCCTGCATCCTTCTCATTTCTCTTTCCAATTTTTCCTCCACTTCTCTTATTTGATTTTTAAAGTCCTTCTTAAGGTCCTCTATGGCCTGCAACCCGCTCATGTTTTCCCCTGGGGCTTTTGGAGCAGGACTTCTGACCTCACAGTCCTTTTCCCGCTCTATGCCCCCAAAATAGGAGTCTAGGGTTGCATTTTTCTGTTTCCTTTACCTTGTCATGTTGCCACTTAATTGCTTGACTTTTCGGCTTGTTGCCACACTATGGCTTTAAGGCCAGATAGAGGAATTTTTGTCCCGAACGTGTGGAGGGCAACTTCCGTTTCTGGCAAGCTGTAAACCCACCCACAACTTCCACCCTAGATGACAATCCAGATCCAGGGAGGTTCAAGCAAGAGCGATTACCCCCCAAGACTGATCGCTGAATCTCCCTACAATTTGCAGGCCAGGAGCTGGAGCTGCCTCTGAAAACTACAAAATGGCTTGTCTCCTCAGTGGCTTCTAGCCCCCAGGGGAGGGAGCTGAAGCATTCCCCAAAATACCTGTCCCAAATTCCATAGGACACTAACCTCTTACTTTGTCCTAGACATGTCTATGTTGATAATTTTGGAGTTGCCACAGTTCCTGGTGTTCTGGGGTTCCTCCAGCCAGCTGCTGGCCCTGCTGCCCTGGGGCTAAAACCTCTGCTCACACGGACTTCGGCTCGGCTTGGCTGCTGCACTCTGTGTGCTGTTCGCTGCCAGGTCCCAGACTGCTGTGCTGGTCGTTCCTGCCGGGCTGCTGGCCCTTCTTCAGCAGGAGGTTAGCTTCTCTGTGTCGTGCTGTGGGTGCTGGGGCTCCAGAAGTTGTTCATAGTCCCCTTTTACATAATATGGGGGGAACCTGGGGGCAGAGTGGTTGGATGAGCTGTTTCTACTCTGCCGTCTTGGCTCCGCCCCCTGGAACTTTTTAAATATTTAATAAATATGTATCTACTGATTGACTAAATGGCAATATAAAACTTTAAAAATTGAAAAAAAAAACCCTGAAAAGTTGAGATAAATAATGAAATAATATTAAATCTTAGAGTCATTGGAGAATCACTGGAATTTATTAAATGGGAATGGGAGAAGTATATGTAAGAATGTGAACTATAGGAAAATAATTTTGCCAGCTGTGTGGAGGAAAGATTGTTGAAAGGAAAGATTTGACTTAAGGAAATCAATTAGAAAGCTTCTGATGTAGTTTAGGTGAGAGGTGCTGAGAGCCTGAAGTAGGGTAGTAGTTGTGTGAGAAGAGAAAAAGGAACAAACATTACAGATATTGAAGCAGAAAAGCCAAGATTTAACAACTGATTGACATGTGGGGTCAGGGAAAGACAGGAGTGAAAGATGACATTCAAGTTACAAATCTAGCTGATAATCAAACTGCAATGATAAGCACTGCAAAAGTAATAGGGGTGTTTGGAAGAAAGGTGGGTATGGGGAGAGAGGTAATGTCATGAGAATGGTGATGCATAATATAACTCAGCTATGTCAGTCCAAACAAAATGCAAAAAGGTAGGGATGCACCAATGTACTTAATTTAAAATTCCATTGAATGGTCAGCTCCTGTCATAGGCATTGGTGGACAACTATGTAGAGGAGAAAAATGGAGGAGTATTTATGCATAAGGAATGCAAGGGATTCTGTATATGCTTTAGATACAAACCTTTTATTTTCTTTCCTGGAGAGAGTGCACATGATTCATCTTTTCATTTTGTGATTTATTGAGCAAATCTTCTTTCAGGACATGCCATGATTTTTATGGTTGTGGATCCCCTACTTTACAGGTAAAAACCCTAGGTAACCAATTGCTATCACACAAATTTTATACTTGGAAATGTTTAAATTTGGATAAACTGAAATATTGAAGCGTTAAATAATATGACTCAATATTAGAAATAAGAATTGGGCCCAAGTACTAATGACCACTCCAGTTGTGTTTATGACACAAGGTTTTGATAAATAGAAAATCATTTCATCATCATCATTAAATCAGTTTATCATTGAAAAATAAATTGTTGGGGCGGAGCCAAGATTGCGGAGTAGAAACAGCGCATCCAAGTCACTATGTCCTCAGATTACCTCCAAACTATGTAAAAGGGGACTCTGAACAACTTCTGGAGCCCAAGCACCCAAAGAATGACACAGAGAAGCTAAACTCCCTCTGAGGACAGCCCAGCAGCCCTGCAGGAAGGACCAGCACAGCTCTCTGGGAGCTTCCTCCCCTGGGGGCAAGAAGCCTCTGAGGAGATATGCCATTTTGTACTTTTCAGAGGCAGCTCCAGCTACTGGCGTGAGAACTGTAGGGAGATCCAGCAATCAGTCTTGGGGGGTAATCGCTCTTGCTTTAACCTCCCTGGATCTGGATTGTGATCTGGAGGTTGTGGGTGGGTTTCCAGCTTGCCAGAAACAGAAGTTGCACCCCCATACATTCAGGATGAAAGCTCCCCTGTTTGGTGGCAGAGTCATGCTGTGGCAACAAGCTCAAAAGGCAAGTAATTAAGTGGCAACATGCCAAGGCAAAGGAAACAAATTAAACAGAAAAATGCAACATTAGACTCCTACTTTGGGGGCAAAGAGGTTCGAAGCATAGAGAGGGAAGAGGACTGTTCCAAAAGCCCCAAAGGAAAACATGAGCGGGTTGCAGACCATAGAGGACCTGAAGAAGGGCTTTAAAAATAAAATAAGAAAAGTGGAGGAAAAATTGGGAAGAGAAATGAGAAGGATCCAGGAAAAGTATGAAATGAGGATCAACAGCCTGACTGAGGAAAACAACACCTTAAAAAATAGACTAACTCAAATGGCAAAGGAGGCCCAAAAGGGCAATGAGGAGAAGAATGCCTTAAAAAGTCGAATTTGCCAGATGGAAAAAGAATCTCAAAAATTCGCTGAGGAGATTCATTCATTCAGAGTTAGACTGGAGCAAATGGAAGCTAATGACTTTATGAGAAATCAAGATGCTGTTAAACAGATCCAAACAAATGAAAGATTAGAAGGCAATGTGAAATACCTCATGGGAAAAACCACTGACCTTGAAAATAGATCCAGGAGAGACAATTTAAAAATTATTGGACTACCTGAAAGCCATGATCAAAGAAAGAACCTAGAAATCACCTTTCAAGAAATTCTCAAGGAAAATTGCCCTGATGTTTTAGATCCCGAGGGCAAAAGAGAGGTTGAAAGAATCCACCAATCACCTTCTGAAAAAGATCCCAAAAACAAAACTCCCAGGAATATTATAGCCAAGTTCCAGAATCCCCAGATCAAGGAGAAAATGCTCCAAGCAGCCAGGAAGAAACAATTTCAATATTGTGGAAACACAATCAGAATAGCCCAGGACCTGGCAGCTTCTACACTGAGGGATTAAAGGGCATGGAATATGATATTCCAGAGGGCAAAAGAACTGGGAATGAACCCAAGGGTCACTACCCAGCAAAACTGAGTATTTTGTTTCAGGGGAAAATATGGTCATTCAGTGGAATAGAGGACTTTCAAGCATTCTTGAGGAAAAAACCAGAATTGAATAGAAAATTTGACATCCAGACACAAGAAGCAAGAGATGCCTGAGAAGGTAATCAGGGAAAAGAAATCAAAAGGAACTCATCAAAGTTGACCTATTTACATTCCTATGTGGAAAAACAATAACTCTGGCTGAGGAAATCTTTCTCACTATGAAAATAATGGAAGAAGGGTGTATGGTCATAAGAATACATATGTGAATGTGTGCATATATGTTTGCAGTTATATATGGATAGAGGGCATATGTTGAATTTGTTGGGAAGGGAGGATACTCAAGGGGTGAAATTATGAGGTGAGAGAGGAAAGTTGCAAGAGGAGATGGGGAGAGTCAGGATAGGGTAAACTATCTCATGTAGAAGAAGCAAGGGGAAGTGGTTGCAAGGGTGGGGAAGCATAGTTAGGCAAAAAGGCAAATCCACATTCTCATTGAATTTGGTTCAGGGAGAGAATGACATACATACTAAATGGGATATCTCACCCTGCAGCAGAATGGGGCAAGGCAGATGAGAGGAGGGATGATGCATGGGAGGGCATCCTTGGGGTGAGGGGAGGTTGGAAGTACCCACTATAGAAGAGGGACAGGATCAAGTAGGGAATGGACCAGGTGGGGGGTGGGATGAGTGGGAGGGAATTATAAGCAGCCTTGTACAGTATATCTACTATGATAATGTTTGGTGTAGCTAGACATTTACAACATATACTCAATTACTTATCTTCCCAGAGGGAATGGGTGACAAAGGAGGAAGGAAATGGATCTGAAATTCAAGGTCTTAAGATTAAATGTTTCAAATATATATAAATCCTAATATTCATACTCTTTTGCTTGTAATTGGGCAATAAGATGTGCAGGCACTGTGACACAGAGATTCACCTTCCTCTAATGGAAAAGTTGAAGGGGGTATGGGAGAAGATATGGGAGAGAGCAGATTGGAGGAAGTGATATCTTGTGGGACTGCTATTCTGGGAGGGTGGGTAGGGGAAAAACAGGGGGAAAAATGTTTGTAACTCAAAATCTGGTGCAAATGAATGATGTAAAACAGAAGTTAATAAAGCATTTGTTTAAAAAAAAAGAAAAATAAATTGTTAAATAGTTCTTTTTTGGTTCCAGTCTTACACTTACTACCCACCCCATGATATGCAAATTACCCAGAGACATCAGCATAAGATATCTGAGTTTGAGTTTGTATGACAAGACATTGAATCAATAGAAGAATTAATGAATGCCAAATCCAATTAGGACGATTTTTAAAACATGTTTCCTCTCGTTATTTTGAATCTCAAAACGTGAGAGAGGCCTAAGATTAAAAAATACAATTTAATTTTCCAAAAGCATCCCTAGGTAACCCTCTGTGCTTTTATCTCTGGTCACAACTATATATATAGTTAATGGTAATAATGCTTTCTGTATGTTAAATAACACTATAATTGATTCAGGAAGTAGATTGTAAGACTCCAGAGCCATTTAAATACCTGCTCAGGGAGATAATTTCCATGAAGCTTTCCCTCTGTACTTTCCCTCCCCCATATCATGATAAATTGAATTCCTCAAGGTTATGCATATTTATCTCTCATCTTTATATGCACATTACACAGTATAACTCTATATGTATATGTGCATATCCATGTTGTATCCCACAAGTCTGGCTTTTTGGGTGCAACTGTTCACCTTCTGCTAGCTGGGATCTTAGGTTACATAGGGTAGGATGATGTTTGGCAAGTTTCCCTCTAAAGAAACACAGCCTGATCAGAGGAACGCCTCCCTCTTACAAGGCCTCAATTGTATGAGAATGCTGAAAAAAGAAACAAATGCCAATTAATTACTTGGACGCTTGGTGACTAGTTCACAAATCTTTTATTTGTTTTGAGAAAGGTAGCAGTGGCACTAAATTTTGCATGCATTCAAAAAGACATTAGTTACTTACTGTAGGGCAGGGAAGACAGCATAATTACCTGGGCTCCTGTCAGGCTAATAATCCAAGAGAGCGCTTAAATAAATAATAAAATCAGCAAAAGCAGACAGTGTGGGGAATAGAGAGGGTAAGACTAGACGCTGAGTCCTGCTGTATTTTGCAAGTGGCATATATTTGGCGTATGTAGTTTTGCTTATGATCTAAAGCAAATAATTTTGGTTGTTTTCCGTTTTTGTTTTGTTTTGGTTTTTTTGTTTTTCTCCTAAGGAATTTAAAATCATATTGAGAACTGTCTTACTTTTCCCATTGGGAGAGAAAATAGGTGGTGTTTTCTGTTTTTGTTTTGTTTGTTTTGTTTTTGTAGTGGTGACCAAGGGTCTCTTGCTGAGGGAGATACACTTTACTGAAACAACATTTCAACTCCTGTTTGGTCATCTAATCCCTGTGAATATATATATATATATATATATATATATATATATATATATATATATATATATATATATGATGATTGACATCTCAGTCAACCAAATCTGGCAAGTGAGTAGTCTGTAAGACAGCACAGGAGACATCTTTCCTGCATAGCTTTTGGGCTGATAGAGACAATGCTGTAAGGAAACTGTTCTCTTGGAGCCTCTACCACCATGGCCAGCTTGTGGTCTCAAATTCACAGAGCTTTTGCTTTGCCTTTGTATGTTCTCTCCTGCTTCTAGGTGGAGCACTGAAGATGACTAAGATATACCACTGTATATCTGAAGCTAGATGGCACAGTGTATGAGCACAGAGCCTAAAGTCAGGAAGACTCATCTTCTTGAGTTCAAATATGGCCACAGGTAATCAATAGCTGTACAACCCTGGATAAGTGTCTTAATGCTTTTTGCATCAGTTTCCTCATCTGTAAACAGAGCTGGAGAAGAAATGACAAACCACTCTAGTATCTTTGCTAAGAAAATCCCAAATAGGGTCACAAAGAGTCAGGCACAATTGAAAAATGACTAAACAACAAAAAGATATTGACAGAAACAGAGAAAGAGACAACAAGACAAAAAATAGAAGCAGAGACATAAATGTGACATATTGCTGTGATTTTAAACCCTCCCTGAATGAAAATGGTCTACTGGAACTTAAGAATCCCTTCCCTTACTGGGGGCCCCTATGTTATGTGTCACATCCATATATAAAAGGCTGAGTTCAGTGTAATGGAATACTATTTCACTATAAGAAATGAAGAACAGGTGGACTTCAGAGAAACATGGAAAGACTTGTATGAACTGATGTTGAGTGAGGGGAGCAGAGCCAGGAGAATATTGTACATAGTAATAGCCACAGTGTGAGGGGCCTGATTTTGATATACCTAGCTCTTCACAGCAAGGCAAGGACTTAAAACAATTCCAAAGGTCACATGATGGAAAATGCCAGTCACATCTGGCAAAAGAACTATGGAGTTGGAATGCAGAACAAAGTAGACTATTTTCTTTTTTATTTTGTTTTATTTTTTTTCTTTCTCATGGTTTTTCCCATTCATTATAATTCTTCTATGCAACATGACTAATGTGAAAATGTTTTTAATTTGGGGAGGCTAGGTGGCACAGTGAGTAAGAGCGTTCGTTCCTGAGTCGGGATGACCTGGGATTGGTCCCAGCCTCAGAAAATGAGCACCCACACAAAAATAATGACTGGCCGTGTAACCTTGAGCAAGTTACTTAACCCCAATTGATTTAAAAAAAAGAAAGAAAATGTGTTTAATAGGAATGTATATGTAGAGCCCATATCAGATAGCAAGCCAGGGATGGGTGAGGGAGGGGGAGAAAACTTAAAACTTAAGGAAGTGAATGTTGGAAACAAAAAAAAAAAATGATTTAATTTTAAAAAGAGAAGGAAAAAACGTTGTTTTTTAGTTCCTCTCAAAGGTCTAATCCCCTTTTAGAAGCTCCCCACATCTTTAAAATTCATTTAAGATTTTTGTTTATTTGTTTTCGTGCTAGGGTGTGTGTTCTAGCACTGAGTAAATTTAGATCTACATTTGGAACGGCAGAAATTTTGCAGTGAGTTACTGGAGACATTGTCTTTGTCCTATTATTGGAAAATTTTATTTTATTTCATTTTCAATTCTGAAATCTCTCCTACTTTCCTCTTCTCTTCCTATTGAGAAGATAAGCAAAGCAAAGTCAAACAGCGATATGTATAGTCAAGGAAAACACATTCCATGATTGACTTTTTTCAAATAATTTGATGGTATTCACTGGGGATATTTTTATTTCTCTCTACTTTTTCTCTCTTTATGTATATGTATGGTGTTAAGTTCTTGCTTAATTTCAGTTTTCTTTTTCCTTAATATGAGGGAATGGGAAGACATGATACAAGCATTCAAGTCCAGAGGGAATGGGAAGACATGATATAAGCATTCAACTCCAGTTTCTCCTTTATAATTTTGTCACATTTTAAACACACATACAAACACAATATAATACCTCTCCCATATCTTTGGAAGATAAGCTAAATATATTTTTCTCACATTCAAACACTTCCCTTCTTATCCTAGGTACATTCATTTTGTTTGTATATAAGGTTTTTAATTTAAAGTAATCAAAGTTACTTATTTTATCGACTGCAATTGCGTCTCTTATTTAGGTTAAGAACATATTGTCTACATATAACTGTGAAAGATATTTGATCTATTTCTCTAATATATTCTATTTGGTATGGTTTTTAATATTAACATCATGTGTGCATTTAGATATATTGTGGAATATGGTGTAACATGTTGGTCTAAATCTAATTTCTGCCATATTGCTTTATAGTGTTCACAATCATTTCTCAGATAAGGTGTTTCTTTTTCCTAGTTAATTTGTTTTCTACTTTATCAAACACTGGGTTATAGAGTTGCATAGTTTCTAAGCCTCTATTATTTAGTCTGTGTTATTTATCTATCTCACTAATTTTTTAATATGACAAAGTCAAGATTTTTATTTTTTCTCTTTTTCTCTCCCAAAATTTATTTAATTTTAGCAACATACATTTCCACAAGATTTTGAGTTCCAAATTTTCTCCCCATCTCTCCCTTATCCCTCACCCCAAGATGGCAAGCATCCTGATTACCCCTTCCCCCAGTCTGTCCTCTCTTCTACCCCCCACCATCCTCTCCCTTACCCACTTACCCTTTACTTTCTTTTAGGGCAACATGGATTTATATCTCACTATTTTTAAACCAATGGAAGAGGGATTTAAAACTTCTGCTTTATATTATAGTGTGAAGTCTGGAAGTACTTTCACCCCTCCATCCATATTTCTTTTCATCATTTTCCTTGTCATATTAGATTTTTAGTTTTTCAACATGAATTTTGTTATATTTTGGTGGGTTCAGAATTGTCTTGGATAATTCAATTTTCTTTTCACTTATATTTGAAAGTCTTTCTTCTCATCATTGGCAAAGTTTATTTTTGAATAAATTATTGATTTTTTAACACTTTGTATTTTGGAATTTATAGACTCATTTTTTCCCCTTCCCCCTTTTATCTCCCCTGAAGTTCATTTGTGGATTCTACAGTGTTTCATTTTCTATGTTCAGAAGTTCTTGGAATTTCTGCATTATTTCCAGAATTACGGTCATTTTGTCATTTTTTTTGGTCATTATGGCCTTATGTTTAAAATAAATTCTTCTGGGAAATCTATTATCTTTAGTTTATCTCTACATACATTGTTATTGAACAATATATTTTGTTTTCATAGTGAATACATTTCCTTTTAATTATATTGGTTTTTGTTTCTCCTCTTCTGGGTTATCCTTTAAATTTGTTTATTTTCATTCCCAATCTATTTTTCTCTTTTTTGTTTATTTTTTATTTTAATAATTTTGATTATGTTTAATAACTATAATTAATATTAATTTAATTTAAATGATACTTAATAATTTATATATTATAATTATATTCTTTAAAATCTTGATCATAACTATATTTACTACCTAATTTTTATATTTTTAAATTTTATTGTTTTTTTTTCCTATTCTGCCCATTATTTTTGCTATGCATACCACAAATTCTGCTTTCATAATTCTTTCTTCTCTTATGAGTCACTTGGAAACAGGTTGCTGTAGTTCCATGTTCTCCTCACATTCAAATAGTTTCTTCTGCCTCATCAAGTTTTGGACCATTCTCCTTTGTTTGCAGTATTTATTCATAGATTCCTGAACTTCTTTATTAGATATGGAGACCATATTTCTTTCTATTTTCCATGTTGTTATATTTGCTTATTTTTAAGATCTTTGAGTATTATTTTTTTCATGTTATCTTTGGTAATTTCAGTCTCCCCTCGCCCCCAATTTTCCTCTGTTCACTTGCTGAATCTGTCCACTGTGATGGTGGTTTCCTTGGGCACTCAATCTAAAAATCTTAAACTCCTACAATGATGAGCAGTTCTCAAATCACCAGCGTGTCTCTGCCCCAAGTGACTTTTGAATGAGCAGAATTATCCCCGCCATCTGGGCATGCCAATCAGAGACATAGAAACACATGGCTCATTTGAAAGATGAATCCTTTGAGATTCAGGTGCCCCAGGATGAATCTAGGTCTATGTAAGTTGAGAAAGAGCATCTTACTTTCTTGGATCTCCAGGATTTCATATTTTTTTTGATGGGAGAATTAAAAAGTCTTACTCTTAGAAGGAATGTCAGAGAGCATCTAGTCTAACCTGGACTTTCAAATACAATCTCTCCTGCAATAAACCTGACAAGTCGTTATTCAATTTTTGATTAAAACCCCCCAATCCACTTTTATATAATTCTAGATGTTAAGAAGTTTTTTCCATGATGTTTGTCAAGCGTAATTCTACTTTCTAGGATCAAACACAAGAAGCCAGATACCTCTTTTGTATGGCAATCTTTCCAATACTGGGTAATTTCTCCTAGTGTCTCTACTCCTTTGGGCATTGTAATCAAGTACATAAAATTCTCCTCTTTCTCCCTTTAGAGAAGGAAATATATGTATATATTATGCATCAGTTATAATATACATATACATGTGTACATCTATGTATGTGTTATGTATATGTATGTATATATTCACAATATTCACATTCACACATATATTATGTTGTGTCCTGTTATGTTCTACTACGTTCTATTCTATTCTATCATGTCATATCATGCCATGAAATGTTATGTTATATATCATATCATATTTTACCATATCATACCATGTTGTATCTTGTCGTATCATATCAATGATAAATGCATAACCCAAGGTGACTGTGTGGAAACTTGAGCGTACATAGATAAGGTCTATCTGCTCTGGGCTTATCATTCACTTATCTCTACTTTGAGTCCCCCAGTTGTCTGCTAAACAAATTATTTCTTATCTCTCCCCTAAATAATCTTTATTTTATTTTCCCCAGGTTAAACATCCTTGCTTAGCTGATCAGATTCTAGTATCTTGACTCTCCCAATCATTCTGGCCAACTTCTTCTGGATTTAGTTAAATATAGAACTTTGACCTGAAGATTTATAACTCCAGATGATTAAGGGTAAAGTAGAGCAATATTATTATCTCCCATATACCTTTCTTAATGCAGCTAAGATGACATTAGCATTTCTTGGGACTGTTGTATTGTTGACCAGGAATAAGCAAGTAAATGTTTGAAAACCACCTTTCTGAAGGAAAAGAAAAAAAAGTATATACATCACACTTTTTGGTGCAACTTCCTGTACTAACATTTTATCCACTATTTTCTTAAGTAGAGAAAATTAACAAAGGAATAAATTAAAGTTGTTGTGCAGTGTTTGCTGACTTCTGAGGTGGAAAAGCATACAATCAATATTTAACAATCAGGTCTCATGAGCTTATTTGAACTGACTACTGCATACTGCCATTACTAACTAATATTCAGGTTCCCTCCACTAAAACCTTCACAAATGTCATTAACTTCAGTTTAGTTATATCTCCTTTATCCTAACCTTAGGAAGTTGTGTTCTTTAATTGAAATTTATTAAATTTCAAATTAACTATTTGCATTATTTTTGGATCCTGCCTTTTGAAATCTTCTTTTTTTTATTTCATTATTCACTTTATTTTATTTTCTTGGAGGTGGGAGAGTTTGGTACTGATTTCAGGAATTTTAGCCTCACTTAGCACTTGGAGGCCTGACTTAGTTTTACTAATGGTGAAATGTTTTTGTTTAGCATCTGAAAGTCCCTTCAGAACTTAGGACACAAGGTTTCTTTTTTTTTCCTCTTTTTTTTTTTATATTTGAAACATTTAATGTTACAACCTCAAATTTCAGATCCATTTCCTTCCTCCCTTGTCACCCATTCCCTCTTGGGAGATAAGTAATTCAGTATATGTTGTACATGTCTAGCTATGCAAAACATTATCATAGTAGATGTATTGTGAAAGGCTGCTTATAATTCCCTCGCACTCATCCCACCCCTCACCTGGTCCATTCCCTACATGATCCTGTCCCTCTTCTATAGTGGGTACTTCCAACCTTCCTTCCCTCAAAGGATGCCCTCCCATCCATCATCCCTCCTCTCATCCACCTTCCCCCTATCCTGCTGCAGGTTGAGATATCACATTTAGTATGTATGTCATGTTCTCCCTGAACTAAATTCAATGTGAATGTGGTTTTGCCTTTTTAGCCTTCCTTTTTCTCCCCCTCCTTTGCAACCACTTCCCCTTGCTTCTTCTACATGGGATAGTTTACCCTACCCTGTCTCTCCCCATCTCCTCTTGCCACTTTCTTCTCTCACCTCATAATTTCATCCCTTGAATGTTCTCCTTTCCCAACAAATTCGACCTATGCCCTCAATCCATATATAACTGTAACCATATAAACACACATTCACTTATGCATTCATATGACCACACCCCCTTCTTCCATTATTTTCATAGTGAGAAAGATATCATCAGTCACAGTTATTGCTTTTCCATATAGGAATGTAAATAGTTCAACTTTGATAAGATCCTTTTGATTTCTTTTCCCTGATTACCTTCTCAGGCATCTCTTCCTTCTTGTGGCTGGATGTCAAATTTTCTATTCAGTTCTGGTTTTTTCCTCAAGAATGCTTGAAAGTCCTCTATTCCACTGAATGACCATATTTTCCCCTGAAACAAAATACTCAGTTTTGCTGGGTAGGTGACCCTTGGGTTCATTCCCAGTTCTTTTGCCCTTTGGAATATCATATTCCATGCCCTTCAATCCCTCAGTGTAGAAGCTGCCAGGTCCTGTGTTATACTGATTGCATTTTCACATTATTCAAATTGGTTCTTCCCGGATGCTTGTAGTATTTTCTCCTTGATCTGGGATTTCTGGAACTTGGCTATAATATTCCAGGGAGTTTTCTTTTGGGGATCTTTTTCAGGAGGTGATCGGTGGATTCTTTCAACCTCTATTTTGCCCTCTGGATCTAAAACATCAGGGCAGTTTTCCTTGAGGATTTCTTGAAGGGTGATTTCTAGGTTCTTTCTTTGATCGTGGCTTTCAGGTAGTCCAATAATTTTTAAATTGTCTCTCCTGGATCTATTTTCCAGGTCAGTGGCTTTTCCCATGAGATATTTCACATTCCCTTCTAATCTTTCATTTGTTTGGATCTGCTTAACAACATCTTGATTTCTCATAAAGTCATTAGCTTCCATTTGCTCCAGTCTAACTCTGAAGGAATGAATCTCCTCAGTGAACTTTTGAGATTCTTTTTCCATCTGGCAAATTCGACTTTTTAAGGCATTCTTCTCCTTGTTTCCCTTTTGGGCCTCCTTTGCCATTTGAGTTAGTCTATTTTTTAAGGTGTTGTTTTCCTCAGTCAGGCTGTTGACCCTCATTTCATACTTTTCCTGCATCCTTCTCATTTCTCTTTCCAATTTTTCCTCCACTTCTCTTATTTGATTTTTAAAGTCCTTCTTCAGGTCCTCTATGGCCTGCAACCCGCTCATGTTTTCCCCTGGGGCTTTTGGAGCAGGACTTCTGACCTCACAGTCCTTTTCCCACTCTATGCCCCCAAAATAGGAGTCTAGGGTTGCATTTTTCTGTTTCCTTTGCCTTGGCATGTTGCCACTTAATTGCTTGACTTTTGGGCTTGTTGCCATACTATGGCTTTAAGGCCAGATAGAGGAATTTTTGTCCGGAACGTGTGGGGGGTAACTTCCGTTTCTGGCAAGCTGTAAACCCACCCACGACTTCCACCCTAGATCACAATCCAGATCCAGGGAGGTTAAAGCAAGAGGGATTACCCCCCAAGACTGATCGCTGGATCTCCCTACGATTTGCAAGCCAGGAGCTGGAGCTGCCTCTGAAAACTACAAAATTGCTTGTCTCCTCAGTGGTTTCTAGCCCCCAGGGGAGGGAGCTGACACATTCCCCAAAATACCACTCCCAAATTCCATAGTACACTAACCTCTTACTTTGTCCTAGGCATGTCTATGTTGATAATTCTGGAGTCACCACAGCTCCTGGTGTTCTGGGGTTCCTCTAGCAGGCTGCTGGCCCTGCTGCCCTGGGGCTAAAACCTCAGCTCAAGGGGACCTGGGCTCGGCTCAGCTCCTGTGCTTTGAGAGCTGCGTGCTGCCAGATCCCAGACTGCTGTGCTGGTCCTTCCTGCAGGGCTGCTGGGCTGTCCTCAGCGGGAGGTTAGCTTCTCTGTGTCGTTCTGTGGGTGCTGGGGCTCCAGAAGTTGTTCAGAGTCCCCTTTTACATAGTTTTCGGGGAATCTGGGGGCAGAGTGGCTTGGATGAGCTGTTTCTACTCCGCCATCTTGGCTCCGCCTGCCCTTGAAATTTTCTTAAAAACTGATGATGTCATCTAAAGTCTAGCTGCCCAGCTTAATGTCATCAAAATTTTGATAAATATATCATTCATGTCTTCATCTATTGCATAGCTCACAATATTGAAAGAAAATAACCAAAGGAACTCCTGGACCCTAGCTGGTATAATTATTTTTTTGAAATTAGCATAGTCATGGATGAATACTTTTTTAATCCAGTAATTCTGCTAGCTTAAAAACTACCTAACCGTATGTTTATTTTACAAATATTTTTTTTTCAATTTTGTCAGTACGAGTTATTTGACCTTAGTATCATAGATTTAGAGGTTAAAAGTAATTTAATCCAACCCACTAATATTAGATATGAAGATGTGAAAGACTTTATAAGATATTTTGCCAAAAATATAATCAACTTATACTATAGATATTTTATATTACCAAGCAATCTATCAAAATTACATTTTTTCTTTTTATTATTCCCTTTTAATAGTGGAGGATTTGATGATATTTCAGATAATTTCTTTAACTTCTAAATGTGGTCCACTCACCTTTTCCTATAAGAGGATTATTCACTTTGTGGAGAACACCAATATCATTCCTAAGGCTCTAAGCAAAAGGAATAAACAGAGAACTTTTCTGATCTCAGAAGAGAGAAGTGAACATATGAGAACTGAATTGTGTGCTGATGTGTATATGTCTGTGAGGGCATGTTTGTGTGTGTGTGTGTGTGTGTGTGTGTGTGTGTGTGTGTGTGTGTTTATGTGTGTGATGAGAGACAGAAAGATTGAATCAGAGAAAAAGACAGAGTCATACAGAAAGGCAGAAAATTATTTTGAGGTTTTTTTTCTCAAATCTTTGATTTGAGAGGACAAAACTAAACATAAATAAATTTTGTATTACTTATTTTTTTCTGTTATCTATGGCACTCTATTCCACATACACTCTCTCTGAATAAATAATTGAAAGTTATCTCTACTTAATATGTTATACTAAGAACTTGTAAAGGAAAATACACTAAATCCTATATGAACTCACAATCAGGTTTAATATAGCCTTCTGATACCCCTCCCCCATTCTATGTAGGAATACAGATAAACAGTTTGGATTTCCTACTCAGCTCCAAAGAGAATGAATTGTGTTGGATTGAAGCAGCTTCTAGATCTTTGGCTATCAATTTCCTATACAGACAATCCCTTCTTTCTGAAACAGTATATTCCTGGTAAATGCAATTTAAAGAATATCAGGCAAAATTTTCACTATGCATTGATTGAACATGTGTATTCTTATCTTTGTCCAGATATCCAAAGAAACCTAAGAAATGAGTTAACAATGACAATAAAAAAATCATTTTAATTTAACAAGCTGTTTTGAAGCACCAGTTATGTAGTAGGCACTGGGTATAGGGAAAAAGAAACAAACAGACCCAAAAGAGCCCCTTTCCTCAAGGAGCTATGTTCTTTTGTAGTAAAGGATACAGTATGTACATAATTAAGTCAACCATACACATGCATATGTATACACACATACATACATATATACACACATACATGCATGCATGCATGCATGCATACACACAGAGACATACACATATATACACACACACTCACTCATGCACACACAATAATTTCAAGAGGGAGAAAACCAGAAAGAGACTGATTTAGGAGGTGCTACCTCAATTCATCTGAAGGAAGCTAGAAATGTTATGAGGTGAAGGTAGTAGAAATGTCTATTGAACAATGTTGACTGAGCAGAGTGGCAAAATGTGAACTGGTAAAATGTATTATTCCAAATATTTGAGACAAGCTTTTGTCTGAACATCTAGATACTTCTATCACCAGTCAGGAGATCCTTCAAACACACCAAAGATCAGTCAAAATGGTGGCTCGTAAACTTTTGCTTCAAACTCGTCCTTATCCATGAGCAAATTCAAGGCTTGATTTTGCCAAAATTGTAAGTTAATGTATCCAGATCAACAACCATATGTTGAAAATATTTTTGTTAAATGTCAATGTCATATAACTTCATAGACCAAGAAAATATATGATTTTATTTTTCCAGTGGGTTGATAAGTCTGTCAAAGGCTTAAAATGTCTAGAATTATTTCTCAAATATTTGGGTTCCTATAAAATCCAAAATGCATTTTGCCTTGAGTACTTTTCCTCTTAATTTTGAAACCCTTGTGTAATCTACAGGAAATGCAATCCATATGTTTCTGATTCATTTACACTTAACTCCTCAAAATATTTTTCTAGGAGTGATTTGATGTAGAAGCAGCATTTTGAGTCTTTTAAATAAGCTTTTTAAAACCTTTTCCCCCTTTGAAACAGAAGGCCATGTTTTGCCAAAGCAAAATAAGCTCTAACACTAAAATATTTGGGTCCAGTTCCAAACTCTGAACCACAGAATTTAAGGTGGGTTCTCAACTTATTCAGTCTTTTCTCCCATCCTGAATCCTGGGCCCAGTTCAAAATGTAAACTTCCACAGAGTTGCATAGGATATGAATGGGACCCCTGTGACTTCACCACAGGATCAGGAAGAAAGATATAAGTTCAGAGCTAACAAAGCTGTGATTTTAATACAAAAAAGCTGAAATTAACTTCACATGTGATGTATCTTCCTAACTCAGGGAGAAGTGAAGGGTTGAATCAGGTAACTAATTTTGGCTAGAAATATTGAAAGGTTACCTCACATGACCTATTTGGCTTTCAATGTTGAAGTCTGGCTTTTTTGACATAGAAATCCTATTGATTTGGGATTATGGGATTTGGGGTTTTGCCTCAATAAAGTTTGCCAAATTGGCCCCCAATACAAAATCTAAATGCCTAAAATGGAATTCAACATCTCTATTGACTCTCCTTGATTACTACCTTGATATAAATGACAGTACTAATTTTCTAGGCCTGCATTTTCCAATATTGGAATTCTGCAGTTACCAAGGGAGAGACAGGACATGCTGGAAAGAGTCCTGGAGTTGAAATCAAACGTCCTTGCTTTAGACCTTAGCCTTGCACCTAAGTCTATTATCTTGGCTGATTCATTTAATCTTTCTAGAATTCAGTTCACTCATCTATAAAATGAAGCATTTAAATAACATGACTTCCATAGTCCCTCTTAGGTCTGAATCTATGATACTATGCACCTTCTAGATTCTCTACAACCTTATAAACCCTTAATTGATGATTATGCAAGAATACAGAGATAGTATATGACCCTTCATTCCAAAAATCTTTTGATGACCTGTCAGGACTTTATTATTCAACAAAGACCAATAAATCACCTAGTAGTATGTGACTGAAGTAGGAAATGGAAAAATAGGGTAAAAGCCAGTATCTGGTTGGACTACAGAAGACAGGTCCTGGTCTCACTTGGAGTGTAACTCCCCACATGGTAAGCTCCTTCACTCATTATATACTCACACTCAAAACTGATTATTCACTTTCTCATTTTTCTAGGGGGAACCCTAAAGGATAAAAGGTTCATTTCATGTATCATTTATATACCTCCCTCTGGAATGATGCTCTAATTTTGATTAACCTCTTGATGAGCCAATGCATTCTTACAAAGGGATGCTTACTAAGACGGTATATGAAACAATAACAGAAGTTATAAAAAGCAGTCTTCCCAATCTAACATTTCCATGCAGCTCATACTTGATCAATAGGGTGGGTCAACTGAAACTTAAAGCAAAAATGTAATAAGCTTCTAGTGTAAGACTCCCATGAAGACAAGGTGTACATTGCATCGCACACCAGGAGTCTTTTTCTCTCTTTCTGTGTTTCCTGGAAAATTAATTTCTCAGTGTTCCATAGCCAATTATCAATTCAACTCACTTTCTCTTCAAGTTCTTTTCTTGAATATGTGGTGTCTTGACTGCTAGGTCAATCTATTCCTGGGCTAGATTAAGCAAGTTTCTCCTCATAGATGGCTTCTAACTGCAATCATCTATTACTGCTACCAGCTGTGGTATTATCTACTACCAACTCTGCTGGCTGTGTATAGGGAACTTTGATCATCCCTCCAATCTTTTGAATCTCACAAAGCTGTAACCTTGTCCTTTATGTCTTTATACAGTCATTCCCCTAAAATTAGGAAAGAATGAATACAATAGAATCAGGTACCATGCACATGTGGTAGCTGAGTTAGGAGATGACGTGGCCAAACCAGTTGCCCTTACCCCCATCTGGAAGGTTAGAGCAATTCTTCCTCATTTGACAGCCACCAGTGGAGAGAAAAGAGCAAAAAACTTCTGAAAAGGGGGCGTATTGTTCTTTATTCATGTAAACAAAGGTCTTGTTCTAATCATAAGTCATTCTACCTCAAAGTCCAATCAGAAAAAGCCTCATCATCATACGACACAAATAATCAATAGTGACATGAAGAAGTCTCTCTAAAATGTCATATTTTGGAGTGAAATCAGGCAGGTATTTTGGTTGACGCTGTCAGGACTGAGCCTACATCACCCACCCCACCATTAGAAGTAAAAAGAAAAAAAAAAGGCAAAAAAAAAAAGGGGCAGCTAGGTGGCACAGTGAATAGAGTGCCGGCCCTGGAGTCAGAAGGACCTGAGTTCAGATCCGGCCTCAGACTGTTAACCCACACAAACAAAAACCTAGCCGTGTGACCTTGGGCAAGTTACTTAACCCCAATTGCCCTAAAGGGGCGGCTAGGTGGCGCAGTGAGTAAGAGCGCTGGACTCAGAGTTAGGATGACCCGAGATCAAATCCGGCCTCAGAAAATGAGCACCCACACATAAATAATGATTAACCATGTAACCTTGAGCAAGTTACTTAACCCCAATTGCTTAAAAAAAAACCCAAAAAACAAAAAGACCAAAATAAAACAAACAAAAAAACCTAAATAATTAAAAAAGAAGAAATGCTAAATATATATTTACTGACCGCAATCAGAAAATTTTAAAAATTAAATTATAAATGGAAAATAACGTGATCTAAAATAATGTTGGCATGAAAGAACAAATCATATAAATAATAAATAAATTTGTTAATATTGAAATGGCATACTCATATTTTTGACATACAAACCAATCTGTACTGGAGTATGTTATATAACTAGATATTTTAGGGGCAAAGTCAAGATGGCAGAGTGGAAACAGGACTTCTGCAAGGTTCCTGCTTCCATCTCTCCCGATTCATGTAAAAGGAAACCCTGAACAAACTTTGAACCTACAGAACCCACAAAATGACAGAGAGAATCTAACCTCCTGCTGAGGAAAGCCCAACAGGCTGTCAGGAAGGGGGCAGCTCATCAATCTGGGAGCTGAGTGCAGCCTTTCTCAGGCCAGAGATTTTAGCCTCAGGGCATCCACAACCAGCTGCCAGCTGGAGGGACTTCAGATCACCAGCCGTTGTGGCAGTTTGCAGAATTATCAACTCATAGAGGCTAAGGACAAATTGAGAGATCAGTGCAGTGTGGACTTTGGGAGTTGGGAATTTGGGAGTGCATTTGGTCTTTGCCCCCAGGGCAAGAAGCAGCTAAGGCACCGTGGCCCTGCTGCCCCTGCCATATAACTGCTTCAGAGCTCCTAGCCTGCGGATTGCAGGGGGATCAAACAACCAGTCTGAGGGGTAATCACTCTTGCTTTAACCTGCTTGGATCTGGATTGCAGTCAAGGGTGGAAGTTCTGGGGTATGTGATCAGTTTGCCAGAGCATGGGGGGGCTTCAGAGAAGGGACCCAACTAATAGCTCCAGTAGCTGAGAAAACCCCAGTGACTGGGACAAAGCTCTCTCCTCTTGTAGCAGTTCTACAGTGGCAAAAATCTCAAAGTCAAGTAATTGAGTGGCAGCATGAGCAAATGAGGGAAACAAGGCAAGCACAATAATTTGGCTTTGGAATCCTTTTTTGTAGACAAAAAGGATCAGGGCATCCTTTTTGGAACAGGAGGAAGACAGCAAAATCAGAACTCCTGCATCAGAAGCTTCCAAGAAAAATACAAGCTGGTTACAAGACATAGAGGAGCTTGAAAAGGGCTTTGAAAACCAAGTAAAAGAAGTGGAGGAAAAATTGGGATAAGAAATGTGAATGGTGCAAGAAAATTATAAAATGACAGTCAACAAGCTAACTAAAGAAAATTCACCTCAAAAAATAGACAAAATCAAATAGCAAAAGAGGCTCAAAAAGGCAATGAGGAGAAGAATGCCTTAAAAAGCCAAATTTTCCAGATGGAAAAAGAATCCCAAAAGCTCACTGAAGAGAATCATTGCTTCAGAATTAGACTGGAGCAAATGGAAGATAGTGACATTATGAGAAATCAAGATACTATTCAACAGATACAAACAAATGAAAAAATAGGAGGCAATTTGAAATATCTCTTTGGAAAAACCATAAAAAAGCCAGACTTCAACATTGAAAGCCAAATAGGTCATGTGAGGTAACGTTTCAATATTTCTAGCCAAAATTATTGGAAGTAAGGCTGGGGGGAGGGAAGCTGGAAGCACCCACTTTTGAAAAAAGACAGGATCAAAGTAGAAAATATAACGAGTGGGGGAAGGGATTTGATGGAGGGAAATATAGTCAGTCTTTCACAATATATCCAGTATGGAAATGTTTTGCATAGATTCACATGTACAGCCTATATTGAAATTGCTTATCTTCCCAGTAAGGGTGCATGACAAGGGAGGTATGGAAATAATCTGGAATTCAAAAAGTTTAAAATCAAATGTTTTAAATATATATAACATTATTATTCTTTTACATATAACTGGGAAATAAGATATGCAGGCACTGGGGCATAGAGATCTATCATGCCCTACTGGAAAGTCAGAGGAAAAAGATATAGGAGAGTGCAGATTGGGGGAGGGGATATTCAGCAGGATCACTGTTTTGGGGTGCTGGATAGGGGAAAATGGGGAAAAAGCTTGTAACTCAATATCTTTTTTTTTTTTTTTAAAGCAATTGGGGTTAGGTAACTTGCTCAAGGTTACATGGCTAGTCATTATTTATGTGTGGGTGCTCATTTTTCTGAGGCTGGATTTGATCTCGGGTCATCCCAACTCCAAGGCCGGCGCTCTTACTCACTGCGCCACCTAGCCACCCCTTTAGGGCAATTGGGGTTAAGTAACTTGCCCAAGGTCACACGGCTAGGTTTTTGTTTGTGTGTATTAAGTGTCTGAGGCCGGATCCGAACTCAGGTCCTTCTGACTCCAGGGCCAACGCTCTACTCACTGCGCCACCTAGCCACCCCGTAACTCAATATCTTGCAGAAATGAATGACATAAACTGAAAAAAAAATAAACTACAAAAAATAACCTAAAGATAAATAACTAGATATTTTATCAGGAAATAATAAAATAATGTATCAATGAACTGGACATAAACCTTCAAAAAAAAGTTTGAAAATAACTAAAGAAAAAGTCTCAAACAAATACAATATAGAATTTTTAAAGTCAAAAGATAATAATTTAAAATTAATTGATAAATAAACCTTGTATCTTTTTTTAAAAAGTAATTAAGCAAGCTATTCATAATTTTGATTTTTTAAGTGGAGGAAATTCATATCATTATGACAACAAATGAAAAAAAAACTCACAATGGTAAAGAGGAAGTAAAAGTTGCTATTTTGCCCAATGATATGCTAAAACGTCTAAAAATTCAAATGAAATAGACATTTTTATAAATGCATATGACTCAGGTTAATAGAACAAGATTTTTTTAAAATTAATACAATCTGAGAAAAATAAACTGACAAAGATATAAATGAACTGTTATTGTGCAAGGTGGGAAGGGAATTGAAGTTGCTGGAGAAAGATCAAATGTAAGTTAAAGCAAAGGGGAGGCTAGGTGGCACAGTGAGTAAGAGAGCTGGCCTTGGAGTTGGGATGACCCGAGGTCAGATCCGGCCTCAGAAAATGAGCACCCACACATAAATAATGACTGGCCATGTCACCTTGAGCAAGTTACTTAGCCCCAATTGCTTAAAAAAATTAAATTAAATTAAAAAAAAAAGAAATTAAAGCAAAAGCTATACAAAATTTGAACAAAAGCAAACATCAATATAAAAAAAAAACAAAAATTATAAAAGGCTTCTATTCAATATAATCTATGAGACAATTACAATATTTATAGTCAATCTAATGAGAGATGCCATAAAAGAAAACTGTACAAAATTTCATCTAATGAGTATTGATCTACATATTGAATCCAAGAATAACAAGTCATATCATAAACAAGTTCCTAATGAATAAGTGACCTAATAATAAAACAAATCATAAACAGAGAAAAAGGGAAGAAGATAATTTTCACAACTGATCACAAATAAGAGAAATGCTCTTGACCAAAGACAGAAGTAAGAGAAGCACAGTAAATTAAATGAACAATATAGATTACATAAAATACAAAAAATGGTTCACACACAAAGTCAATTAGGGTACAGTTAAGATGGAAACAGATAACTGTTAGAAAACTCCTTGAAATAAATTTATTAGCTAAATATCTGATAGCTAAAATATAAAGAAAAGGCTATAGATTTATATGAAAAGAATGTTCCTATATATACATGGTCAAAGAATATGGACAATTAGCTTTAAAAAAAGATAAGCTATCAACAATTACATGAAAAATGCTACAAAACATTATTAATAAAAACGCTAATGTAAATGACTCAAAGTTTCTACTTTCTACCCCATTATATGGCAAAAGAAAAAGTAAATTTTATAGAGGCTGTGAGAAAGAAAAAATCAAAGTAATGCATTGTTGATGGAGCTTTGAATCAGACCAACAATTCAGGAAAGCAATGAATACTACAAAAGTAATTTTATGTTGAATAGATTTTGGCCTCTCATACCACAGTGGACAGATGCCTCCAGGGAAGTGAAAGACAAAGGAAAAAGACCTAGAAGTACAAAAATGTTAATAGTAGTACCTTTGCTGTTGCAAGGAATCAGGAAGAAAACAGAAGTTCATAATTTGAATTGTGGATCATAAGTGAATACATACGGCATAAGAATTTAGTAAAATATTATTTTGTATAAAAGATGATGAAAGGCACAGATTTAGAGCAACCAGGGAAAATTTTATGAAGAGATATAGAGGGAAATGACCAGAAATATTAGGAGAAATGATTAAGGCTATGATAGCATCTTTAAAAAATTAAAATATTTTTAATGTAAAAAAATTGGCAAACAAAAAATCTGAATGATAAGGATTCTGATCAATGTAGTGACTACTCATTGCTTCAGGAAACACTTGATGATGCATACTTCCATTTCTTGGCAGAATGACAGTGGGCTGGAGGTGCAGAATGAGAGATTTTAAGACACAGAAAATATATGGATTTCTTTTGATTAATTATATTTACTTATTAGAAGAAATTGTTTCTATTGTTGGTGTGGGGTCAAAAAATGTTGGGTATCAGGGGCAGAGCCAAGATGGTGGAGTACACACAGCACTTCCAAGGTGCTCTCCCCCACACCACTTCCAAAAAATGTAAAAGGTGGTCTCTAAACAACTTCTGGAGCTCCAGCACCCACAGAACAACACAGAGAAGCTAACCTCCCACTGAGGACAGCCCAGCAGCCCTGGAGGGAGTGGCCAGCACAGCGCTCTGGGAGTGGCCAATGCAGCACAGCACAGGAAAAATTGGGAAGAGAAATGAGAAGGATGCAGGAAAAGGATGAAATGAAAGTCACCAGATTGACTGAAGAAAATAACACCTTAAAAATAGAGTAACTCAAGTGGCAAAAGAGGCTCAAAAAGACAATGAGGAGAAGAAAGCCTTAAAAAGCCAACTTCACCAGATGGAAAAAGAATCTTAAAAGCTCACTGAGGAGATTCATTCCTTCAGAGTTAGACTGGAGCAAATGGAAGCTAGTGACTTTATGAGAAATCAAGATACTGTTAAACAAATGAAAGAATAGAAGGCAATGTGAAATATCTCATGGGAAAAACCACTGACCTGGAAAATAGATCCAGGAGAGATAATTTAAAAATTATTGGACTACCTGAAAGCCACGATAAAAGAAAGAACCTAGAAATCACCCTTCAAGAAAGTCTCAAGGAAAAATTGCTCTGATGTTTTAGACCCAGAGGGTGAAATAAAGGTTGAAAGAACCCACCCATAACCTCCTGAAAACAATCCCTAAAAGAAAATTCCTAGGAATATTATAACCAGGTTCCAAAATTCGAGATCAAGGAATAAATACTACAAGTAGCTAGGAAGAAACGATTTCAATATTGAGGAAACAGAATCAGAATAGCACAGGAACTGGCAGTTTCTACACTGATGGATCGAAGGGCATGGAATATGATATTCCACAGGGCAAAGGACCTGGGATTAAAACCAAGAATCACCTAGCCAGCAAAACTGAGTATTTTGTTTCAGGCTAAAATATGGTCATTCAGTGGAATAGAGGACTTTCAAGCATTCTTGAGGAAAAAACCAGAGTTTAACAGAAAATTTGACATTCAGACACGAGAAGCAAGAGATACTTGAGAAGGTAAACAGGAAATAAAAATCAAAAGGAACTTATCAAAGTTGAACTATTTACATTCCTACATGGAAAAACAATATCTATGCCTGATGAAACCTTACTCAGTATGAAAATAATTGAAGAAGGGTATATGGGCATATGAAAGCATATGTGAATGTGTGTGTGTGTATACATCTATGTTTACAGGTATATATGGATAGAGGGCACAGATCAAATTTGGTGGGAAGGGATCATACTTCAGGGGTTAATTTAAGAGGTGAGGGAGGAATGTGGCAAGAGGAGATGGGGAGAGAAGGGAGTGGGGATAAACTATCTCATGTACATGAGGCAAGGGAAAGTAGTTGAAGGGGAGGGGAAGAACAGGAAGGCAAAAAGGCAAAACCATATTCTCATTGAATTTGGCTCAGACAAAAAATGACTTACATACTTAATGGGATATCTCACTCTGCAGGAGAGTAGGGGGGACTGGGATGAGAGGGGAGATGATGGAGGGGAGGGCATTCTGGGGGGAAGGGAGATTGGAAGTACCCACTTTTTTTTTTTTTTATCCTATCCCTTCCCACACCAAATCATCCCCTTTGTCACCTCTCCTCAAAAGAGCTAATAGTTGAACTCTTTTTTTTTCTGTTTTTTATTTTTTATTTTTTTTTAAACAAATGCTTTATTAACTTCTGTTTTACATCATTCATTTCCGCCAGATTTTGAGTTACAATCATTTTCCCCCCATTTTTCCCCTACCCAACCTCCAAGAATAGTAATCCCACAAGATATCACTTCCTCCAATCTGCTCTCTCCCATACCTTCTCCCATACCCCCATCGACTTTTCCATTAGAGGAAGGTGAGTCTTTGCATCCCAATGCCTGCATATCTTATCTCCCGATTTCAAGCAAAAGAGTATTAATAATAGTATTTGTATATATTTGAAACATTTAATGTAACGACCTCAAATTTCAGATCCATTTCCTTCCTCCCTTGTCACCCATTCCCTCTTGGGAGATAAGTAATTCAGTATATGTTGTACATGTCTAGCTATGCAAAATATGATCATAGTAGATATATTGTACAAGGCTGCTTATAATTCCCTCCCACTCATCCCACCCCCCACCTCGTCCATTCCCTACATGACCCTGTCCCTCTTTTATAGTGGGTACTTCCAACCTCCCTTCACCCCAAGGATGCCCTCCCATCCATCATCCCTCCTCTCATCCCCCTTCCCCCTATCCTGCTGCAAGTTGAGATATCCCATGTAGTTTGTATGTCATTTTCTCCCTGAACCAAATTCAATGTGAATGTGGTTTTGCCTTTTTAGCCTTCCTTATACTCCCCCTCTTTTGCAACCACTTCCCCTTGCTTCTTCTGCATGGGATAGTTTACACTACCCTGTCTCTCCCCATCTCCTCTCGCCACTTTCCTCTCTCACCTCATAATTTCATCCCTTGAGTATTCTCCCTTCCCAACAAATTCAATTTATGCCCTCTATCCATGTATAACTGTAACCATATACACACACATTCACATATGTATTCATATGACCACAACCCCTTCTTCCATTATTTTCAGAGTGAGAAAAATATCATCAGTCACAATTATTGCTTTTCCATATAGGAATGTAAATAGTTCAACTTTGATAAGTTCCTTTTGATTTCTTTTCCCTGATTACCTTCTCAGACATCTCTTCCTTCTTGTGTCTGGGTGTCAAATTTTCTATTCAATTCTGGTTTTTTCCTCAAGAATGCTTGAAAGTCTTCTATTCCTCTGAATGACCATATTTTCCCCTGAAACAAAATACTCAGTTTTGCTGGGTAAGTGACCCTTGGGTTCATTCCCAGTTCTTTTGCCCTCTGGAATATCATATTCCATGCCCTTCAATCCCTCAGTGTAGAAGCTGCCAGGTCCTGGGCTATTCTGATTGTGTTTCCACAATATTGAAATTGTTTCTTCCTGGCTCCTTGAAGTATTTTCTCCTTGATCTGGGGATTCTGGAACCTGGCTATAATATTCCTGGGAGTTTTCTTTTTGGGGTCTTTTTCAGGAGGTGATTGGTGGATTCTTTCAACCTCTATTTTGCCCTCTGGATCTAAAACATCAGGGCAGTTTTCCTTGAGACTTTCTTGAAGGGTGATTTCTAGGTTCTTTCTTTGATCATGGCTTTCAGGTAGTCCAATAATTTTTCAATTGTCCCTCCTGGATCTATTTTCCAGGTCAGTGGTTTTTCCCATGAGATATTTCACATTGCCTTCTAATCTTTCCTTTGTTTGGATCTGCTTAACAGCATCTTGATCATAGTCATTAGATTCCATTTGCTCCAGTCTCACTCTGAAGGAATGAATCTCCTCAGTGAACTTTTGAGATTCTTTTTCCATCTGGCAAATTCGACTTTTTAAGGCATTCTTCTCCTCATTGCCCTTTTGGGCCTCCTTTGCCATTTGAGCTAGTCTATTTTTTAAGGTGTTGTTTTCCTCAGTCAGGCTGTTGACCCTCATTTCATCCTTTTCCTGCATCCTTCTCATTTCTCTTTCCAATTTTTCCTCCACTTCTCTTATTTGATTTTTAAAGTCCTTCTTAAGGTCCTCTATGGCCTGCAATCCGCTCATGTTTTCCCCTGGGGCTTTTGGAACAGGATTTCTGACCTCATAATCCTTTTCCTGCTCTATGCCCCCAAAATAGGAGTCTAGGGTTGCATTTTTCTGTTTCCTTTGCCTTGGCATGTTGCCACTTAATTACTTGACTTTTGGGCTTGTTGCCACACTATGGCTTTAAGGCCAGATAGAGGAATTTTTGTCCGGAACGTGTGGGGGGCAACTTCCGTTTCTGGCAAGCTGTAAACCCACCCACGACTTCCACCCTAGATCACAATCCAGATCCAGGGAGGTTAAAGCAAGAGCGATTACCCTCCCCCCCCCAAGACTGATCGCTGGATCTCCCTACAAATTTGCAGGCTGGGAGCGGGAGCTGCCTCTGAAAACTACAAAATGGCATTTGTCCTCAGTGGCTTCTAGCCCCCAGGGGAGGGAGCAGACGCATTCCCTAATACCTCTCCCAAAGTCCATAGGACACTAACCTCTTACTTTGTCCTAGGCAAGTCTATGTTGATAATTCTGGAGTCGCCTTAGCTCCTGGTGTTCTGGGGTTCCTCCAGCCGGCTGCTGGCCGTGCTGCCCTGGGGCTAAAACCTCGGCTCATGGGGACCTGGGCTTGGCTCGGCTCGGCTCCTGCGCTCTGTGCTCTGCACGCTGCCAGGTCCCAGACCACAGTGCTGGTCCTTCCTGCAGGGCTGCTGGGCTGTCTTCAGCGGGAGTTTAGCTTCTCTGTGTCGTTCTGTGGGTGCTGGGGCCCCAGAAGTTGTTCAGAGTCCCCTTTTACATCGTTTGGGGGGAATCTCGGGGCAGAGTGGCTTGGATGAGCTGTTTCTACTCCGCCATCTTGGCCGGAAGTACCCACTTTTGAAGAGGGACAGGATCAAAGTAAGGAATGGACCAGGTTGGGGAAGAGATGGGTGGGAGGGAAATATAGTCAGATCTACTATGGTAACATTTTGAATAGCTATACTTGTACAACATATGCTGAATTGCTTATCTTCCCAGCGGAAGTTGGTGATAAGGGACAAAGGGAATGGATCGGGAATTTGAAGTTTTAAAATTAAATGTTTCAAACATATATAAATACTATTATTAATACTATTTTGCGTGTAACTGAGAGATAAGATGTGAAGCCACTCACCTTGCCCTAATGGTAAAGTTGAAGGGTGTATGGGAGAAATTATGGGAGAGAGCAGATTGGATGAGGGGATATCTTGTGGGACTGCTATTCTGGTGTGGTGGGTAGGGGAAAAATGGGGATAAAATTGTAACTCAAAATCTGGTGCAAATGAATGATGTAAACCAGAAGTTAATAAAGCATTTGTTAAAAAAAAAATGTTGGGTATCATTAGGTAGCAATAACAATTCAAATAAAATAAAAGTAAGAAAAAAGCATAGGTGAGATAGTTTATTTAAATATACAAAATAAAGAAGTTTAAAAGGGACACAAACAAACAGAACAGTTTTTTTACTAAATCCAACATGCCTTTATAAACTACCTACTCTGGGTGGCTAGGTCAGAATGACCTGAGTTCAGATCTGGCCTCAGACACTTAACACACTCAAACCAAAACCTAGCTTGTAACATTGGGGAAGTTATTTAACTCCAATTGCCCTCCAAAATGCAAAAACAAAGAAACAAATAAAAACTACATAATGGAAATTCACCATTACATATATAATACTATTTTCTCTTATTTCGTTATGAAAATGTTAAATTTAGGCTTGAATTCAGATGGAGGGCATTAACAGTGTGTGTGTGTGTGTGTGTGTGTGTGTGTGAGAGAGAGAGAGAGAGAGAGACAGAGACAGAGACAGAGACAGAGAGAGAGAGAGAGAGAGAGAGAGAGAGAGAGAGACAGACACAGAGAGAGACCAGAGACAGAGACAGACAGAGACAAAGACAGAGATAGAGAGAGAGACAAGAGAGAGAGAGAGAGAGAGAGAGAGAGAGAGAGAGAGAGAGAGAAAGACAGACACAGAGAGAGACCAGAGACAGAGACAGACAGAGACAAAGACAGAGATAGAGAGAGAGACGAGAGAGAGAGAGAGAGAGAGAGAGAGAGAGAGAGAGAGAGAGCGCAAGAACATTGGTGTCTGGATCTTATAGTATTGGAAGGAAGTAAAATGGAGAGGAGTAAAGCAGAGCGTTGAGTGGAGGGGAAATAAAGTATAGTAAGATTTTAAAATAACATCTAAGAGCATCTATAAGCACAAAGTAAGGTATAAACAACTTTGAATGATGGATTAAGTGGCCTCTTGAACCTTTGTTTCTTGTTTTGTAGTGAGGTTAAAGGGTGCACTTTGCAAAGTATTATGAAGAGTCCTGAAAAAAGAGGCATCATTTGGAAACTCTTCCCAGGTAAAGAATTATCCAGAAAGAAGTTCCAATGCCACTTCCCAAAGAAGATAATTTATATGTGAATATTTGTCTTTGCAATAGACTTGAATGATATTTCTAGATAGAAAATAAGTATCAGTGTTTCATATTCTATTTAACCATAAAGAGTACTCAAATTTGTAATACTTCATTTAAGAAAGTTTTGATTACTGAAGGTCAAAAAAGAGACAATATATAAATATCTTCCTAATAGATGACAACCCAAATGTACTTTCATCAATGATCATCTACATATAAATTGGTATATATGTATGTATATATATATATATATGTGTGTGTGTGTGTGTGTGTGTGTGTGTGTGTGTGTGCACAATGACACACCTGTGTGTTTTTAGACGTGTACATCTGTATGGTTGTACATTTACTTTTAATTTGGCCACTATAATTCCAATGGAAGTTAAATGATTAGCCTATATTTATTATAATTGGCTCAAAATCAAGCAGAGCAGTGTGGGATTAATAACCCTTTAATGAAATATTCCCTCCATGATTCAAAGACCCTGATTTTCTCAAGCATATTAGATGCAAAACCTACAAATATGTAAATTGGAACTGATTAGGATATTACGTTTCTCCAAAAAATGAAGAAAATTAGCTTGCCAAACGTTCTAAGTCAACCTATTTCTCTGAATTACAATACCAGTTCCTGTCAACAGTGATAACTTCACTTCATTAAGTTAGAAATATAAGTAAAGGACTTTTTTCATGCACAACCTTTAATAACCATGACCTGAAAACACAGAGAGTTCATTGATTCACTTAGCTATTTGCTATTGGGTATTTGAGATTCTCTTCTGTAACAATAAAGCAAAACCTGTATTTCCTATTTCTTTGCTCATAAAGACAGGTACTACTCACCCCTGTGGGCCTGATTGTGATACTCTAGGTTTAATAGCCAAAGTGTTTCCAAAGAATCCTAATCATCCAGCTAGCTCAGATTAATATGGAGAGAACACATTCACAGTTTTCTGGAGTGAAGAGAAATTAATAAGAAAACTTCATTTAACAGTCCTATTTATTAAGGAGGTTGAATGCCATAGTAACAGATTTTAAGGATTGAAGTATTCTCCCCAACTATGGAAGTGAAGGCTACAGATAAAAAGATTTTAAAACTTTCTTCCTCTTTTACATAATTCATTCTTAAAAACTATGTGTGCACACACATCTTTATGAACCTGTATAATAAAATACTAAAAATGATAATAACATTAATAAGGAAGATTTATATTGCATTTTAAAGTTTCCAAAGAACTACATATTTTATCACAATAAATCCTAATATGTATTTATTTTGTTATATATATATATTTATCATATTATATATAATATTTAATTTATTATATAAACATATGTAATGAGGGATATAGGACAGAACAACTGATTTAAAAGCCTAATTCCTAGGAGAGTGACAAAGAACTCTGAGTAATGTAATCCTCTATCAAGGGGATTGATATCATGTTTAGTTATAACTGTTTCTGGTATGCTAAACAGTTAGGGAAAAAAAAGTGTCTTTTTGATTGGCTGACAGGCTATAACTAAGTATGTGTTCCAAAGACACCAAACAAGGGCTGTTCCTTCATTCTTTCTTGGCTGATTTCAATGAAGATATGTTTCCTATATTCCTTTCTTCTCTGTGATGGCTCTTCCTATCTTAGGTGAAGGAATATCAGATTATACTGTGACTTGTAAACTTTAAAAATCCAAAGACTGAGCTACCAGAGGTTGAGGAATTGGTATGCTGGCTGGATTGTATAGGCTAACGTGGCGAGAAATGAAGTCCCTAGGACTGGCTTAATCCAGAAGTAGAAAAAAAGGCAGTTTAAAAAAAAGGAGTGTTGGGGGCGGCTAGGTGGTGCAGTGAGTAGAGGGCCGGCCCTGGAATCAGAAGGACCTGAGTTCGGATCCGGCCTCAGACACTTAACACACACAAGCAAAAACCTAGCTGTGTAACCTTGGGCAAGTTACTTAACCCCAATTGCCCTCCAAAAGGAAAAAAAAGGAGTGTTGGCAACTCATCTATCAGCTTGAATTTGGATGTGAACTTGTGGGGTAAATGCAATGTAGCTACTGCTGTAAGGATGAACCCATTCTTCCCAAGGACAAAAGCGTTATAGCTCAAAATGTGTCTCCCCCCCCCAAAAAAAAAAAAACTGGGAGGAAACCTTTATTAATTCTATTCATGTTATATCTTCTCAATAAATACCCCATTATTAAACCTGATCAATTTTAATTAGTTAAATAATAGGACACTAATAAATAGAAGGTATTGCTGATTTTAATACCATACAACCTACAATTGATCATGATTGATATTAGGTATATCACATCTGAAATCCACTAGACTATTCTTGGGACCTTAAGAAAAAGATTTAGTATTGATCTAGGAGGCCCAGCTCAGCAAGATGAATGGGAGTTGTGATCATTATCCTCATAATTTATTAGAATCACACACACACATCATACACACATGCATGTATCAGCATATGTCTAAATACCATTATTATTATAGCATGTATATAGTGCTTTAAGTTTTGCAAATTACTTTGCATATGTAAACTCAATGGACTCTTATAACCTACCTGGCAGGTGGATGGTATTATTATCCCCACTTTACAGAAGAATAAACAGGGATCTAGAGAGGTTAAGTCACCTGTCCATGGCCACAGAGATAGTAAGTATCTGAGGTAGAGTTTAAACTCAGGTCTTCTTTACCCTGAATCCCACATTCTATGTACTGTGCCATGTAGCTGACTCTACATGCAATGGAATCCTCTTTCATTAAATGATTTTTATTTTATTTTTCTCCTTGAAACATTCACTGAAAGATAAAAAATAAATAATTTTGGAAGATCTTTATAATGATAATCCCTTGAAAATATCAAAGGATGATTTTAAGTATAAAAGGTATAGGAACATATAAGAATAATCATGTCAAAGGATTTGATAAACCCAAAGACTACAACTGCTGGTGTAAGGACTCCCTATTTAGCAGAAAGTGTTTGGAAAACTGGAAGTTGGGGCTTGAACCAATGTCTCACACAATATCCCATAATAAGTTCCAAATAGATATATGATCATTACATAAAAGGTCATCTGATAAGCAAAGCAGAGAAGCATGGGAAGAGGTACTTTTTATGACAGTCCAAGTCAAGATTTTTTTGACAAAATAAGAGATAGGGAGCTTTATAGGAAATGAAATAGACAATTCTAACTATATGAAACTGAAAGCTTTTGAACAAACAAAACCAATGCAATTAAATTAGAAGGAAGCAGTGGGAAGAAATATTTCTGGTGGTTTTCTCTGAAAAAAAGTAAAATGCATGGTATGTAGAAAATTGATTTACATATATAAGAATAAGAACTATTTCCCTAAAATTAGTGGACAAATAACATCAAAAGGAATTTCACAAAAGAAGAAAAGTAATTTAACAGCAACAAAGGACTTTGTATTTGATCCTGGAGGTAATAACAAGGGGTCCTTTATTTGGAACTTTTTGAGGAGTATGGTATGGTCAAATTTAAGTTTTAGGTAATTGACTTTAATAGTTGAGTAGAAGATGGACTAGGGGGAAGGGCATAAACAGTTATATGGTTCCTACTATGATACAGGAACTATGTATTCACAAATATTTTCTCATTTTATCTTCACAGCAAGACTGAAAAATAGGTGCTTTTGTTATTGCAATTTTACAGTTAAGGAAACTGAGGAAAACAACATTTAAATAACTTGCTCAGAGTCAAACAGCTAATAAATTTCTGAGGTTGAATTTGAACTAAGGTCTTCTTATTTCCATGTCTAGTGCTCTACCTACTGTACTACCTAACTTGGTGGTGGCAGTGGTGGTGATTGTGATGGTAAAGTAGTTGAGAAAAAGGAGGAGGAAATAGTAGAGGAATAATAAATAGTTCTTTAAAGTTTTCAAAGTACTTTACAAATATTACTTCATTTTAGGTATTAGACGACCCAGAATGCTATTGCAATATTCCAGGCAAAAGGTGGTATGAGTCTCTACTGGAGAGTTGACTATGTAGTGGAGAGAAGGGGATGTCTATGTCTATGTCTATGTCTATCTTCATCTACCTATTTAGCAACCTAGCTAGTAGCTATGAGAGATATTGTGAAGGTAGAAATAGCAATATTTGAAATTAGATAAGAAATATGTGGTTTGTGAGAAGGAATGATGCCCTTTTGATTAAAGTGAAATTTGGGGTAAAAGGAGTATTTGAATGGAAAGATAATGATGTTGTTTTGGCCACATTACTTTTTTTCCCAAATGCTTTATTAAATTCTGGTTTACATCATTCATTTCTGCAAGATTTTGAGTTATAATATTTTCCCCATTTTCCCCTACTCCCCACCCCAGAATAGCAGTCCCACAGGATAACCCCTTGTCCCATCTGCTCTCTCCCATATTTTCTCCTCTACCCCCTTGGACTTTTTCAGTAGGGCAAGGTGAATCTCCATGCCCCAATGCCTGAACATATTATTTCCCAATTATATGTAAATTAGTATTAATAATAATATTTATATAATTTTAGGCATCTGATTTTAAAAGTTTGAATTCCAGAATCATTCCCTTCCTCACTTGTCAACCACCATTACTGGGAAGATAAGCAGTTCAGTATAGGTTTTACATGTGTAGTTATGTAAAGCATTATTACCATAGTAGAAATATTGTACAAGACTGACTATATTTCCCTCCCTCCTATCCCACCTCCCACTTGGTCTATTCCCTATTTTGATCCTGTCCCTTTTCATAAGTGGGTGCTTCCAACTTTCTTCCCCCCTTCCTCCCCACCCTCCTTTCCATCATGACCCCCTCATCCCCTTCCCCCCTACTCAACTGTAGGGTGAGATTTCCTGTTTAGTATGCATGTCATTCTCTCCCTGAGTCAAATTCAATGAGAATAAGGTTTTGCCTTTTTGCCTTCCTGTTCTTCCACTTCCTTGTAACTATTTTCCCTTGCCTCTTCTATATGAGATAGTTTACCCCATTCTGTCTCTCCCCATCTCCTCTCCTATTCTTCTCTCAACATTTAATTTCACCTTTTCAGTATCATCCCTTCCTATTACATTCAACCTGTGTCCTCTATGTATACCTGTAAACATATATACAAACATTCACATATGTATTCATATACCCATATACACTTCTTCAACAATTTTCATAGTGAGTAAAGTTTCATCCATTACAGATATTCTTTTTCCACATAGGAGTGTAAAACATTCAACTTTGATAAGTTTATGATGATTTCTAATGCCTGTTTACCTTCTCAAACATCTCTTGCTTCTTGTATTTGAATGTCAAATTTTCTATTCAGTTCTTGTTTTTTCATCAAGAATGCTTGAAAGTCCTCTATTCCACTGAATGACCATATTTTCTCCTGAAACATGATACTCAGTTTTGCTGGTTAGGTGATTCTTGGTTTTATTCCCAGGTCCTTTGCCCTCTGGAATGTCATATTCCAAGCCTTTTGATTCCTCAGTGTAGAAGCTGTGAGATCCTGTGTTATACTGATTGCATTTTCACATTATTCAAATTGTTTCTTCGTAACTGTTTATAATATTCTATCCCTGATCTGGGATTTCTGGAAGGTGGCTATTAATACTCCTAGAAGTTTGCTTTTTGGGATCTTTTTCAGGAGGTGTTGGGTGGATTCTTTCCACCTCTATTTTGCCCTCTGTTTCTAAAACATCAGGGCAATTTTCCTTGGGAATTTCTTGAAGGATGATTTCTAGGTTCTTTCTTTGATCATGGCTTTCAGGTAGTACAATAATTTTTAAATGATCTCTCCTGGATCTATTTTCCAAGTCAGTGGTTTTTCCCATGAGATATTTCACATTGCCTTACATTCTTTCATTTGTTTGAATCTGCTTAACAGCATCTTGGCTTCTCATAAAGTCACTAACTTCCATTTGCTCCAGTCTAACTCTGAAGGAATGAATCACCTCAGTGAGCTTTTGAATTCTTTTTCCACCTGGCAAATTTGGCTTTTTAAGGCATACTTCTCCTCATTGCCTTTCTGAGCCTCTTTTGCCATTTGAGTTAGTCTATTTTTAAGGTGTTAATTTCCTCAGTCAGGCTGTTGAGTCTCATTTCATACTTTTCTTGCATTTTTCTCATTTCTCTTCCCAATTTTTCCTTCATTGCTCTTATCTGCTTCTTAAGGTCCTTTATGTCCTGCAAGCAGCTCATATTTTCATTTGGGGCTTTAGTCACAGGATTTCTGACCTACCAGTCCTCCTCCTGTTCCATGATTTTATCCTCTTTGCCCCCAAAATAGGAGTCTGATGTTGAATTTTTCTATTTTGTTTCCTTTGCCTAGGCATGCTCCCGCTCAATTACTTGAATTTTGGGCTTGTTGCCATAGTAGGACTCTGCCCCCACCCCGGGGAGCTTCAGTCCCAAACGCTGGGGATTTTCCAACTTCTGGAGGTATTAGTTGAGTGGCCTCTCTGAAGCCTCCACACACTCTGGGAAGCTGGTCACACATCCCAAGACCTCCACCACAGATAGCAATCCAGATCCAAGAAGGCTAAAGCAAGAGTGATTACCCCCAAAACTGATTGCTGGATCCCCCTACAGTTCACAGGCCAGGAACTCAAGCTGCCACATGTATCTGTGGCTGTGCAGAAGCTCTCAGTGGCTTCTCGCCCCCAGGGAAAGAGACTGACATGGTCTCCCTACTGAGTCCCAAACTCCATACTGCACTAACCTCTCACTTTGTAGTTGGCATCTATGTGTTGGCAATTTTGGAAACGCCACTGCTGCTGGTGTTTTGGGTTCCCTCCATCTAGTTTCTGTTCCAGCCACCCTGGGGCTAAAACCTCTGACTCATGCGGTCCTGGGCTTGGCTCCCAGAGAGCTGTGCTGGCCACTCCCTCTCAGGCTGCTGGGCTCTCCTCAGTGTGAGGTTATCTTCCCTGTTTCGTTTTGTGGGTTCTGAAACCCCAGATGTCACTCAGAGTCCCCTTTTATATGAATTTGGAGCTTGTTGGAGCAAGAGCTACGTGGAAGAGCTGTTTCTACTCTGCCATCTTGACTCTGCCCCCTGGCCATGTTACTGTTGAGATGACTATGTTTCATCTGGATGCAGTTTGACATCTGTAAATGGAAGTTGGTGAGGCAGAATTGGACCTCAATTTAGAAGCTAGAGCTGGATACAGAGATCTGGGAATCTTTTGTTTAAAGAGAATAATTGAATCCATGGAACTTGATGAGATGAGGAAGGAGGGAAGGAAGGATGGAAGGAAGGAAAGAAAACCCCAAGAGCTTCACTGTCAGGCCATAAAACTCCACCTGGAAATAATGAATCATAGCCTATAATGCTAGATGTACTGGAATTGGGAAAAATCTAAAATAAAAATTTAATTTATATAGGAGAAACGGACATTGAATGGGTACACATTCTACTGCTTTCCCTGCAACATTAATTCAGAATTCTTTTCCAGGTCTGATTTTTCTTTGTTTGGCTCCCCTCTCATATGCAAAGTTTGGGCCTTTGAACTCAGTGGCTGACTGGCCTTTTTCCAGTGAAAGAAAGGAATTCATAAATCACTAGAAGAAAAGTCTGTGTACAGGGTGTCAAGAGGGAAAAATGAAATATAGCTGTCTGAGAATCTGTAAAAACTAAATTGAAAGAATTTTTAATTAAAAAGCAATTCAGCAAAACCTCTCTTGTGATTGAAACATTATTTAAAAATAGAAAAAACACAGCTCATATGTGTCTTTGAGACTTGATGCATATTTTCAAATGTTCAGTTTTAGTTTTGGAAAAAAAATAATCAGTTATGAGGTGGTATTTTGCTTTGCAGTTTCAATGACATTAATGGACAGTTCCCAGGAGACTTCTGACCCTCCTTTTGTCTCTGTGGTTAGAATGGATGGTAAAAAGAAGTAGTATATAAAAGTTGTAATTCTTTCAGTCTTGGGTTAGGTCCTAATACTCTAGAGGGCAGCAGATGTGTTTGCTGCATCCCAAAATGGGACTTGTTATCATCTATAGGGATTATAGATGTAAAATACTTCTACCACAACTCTATTGAGGCAGTATATGGTAAAGTGGATAGAACACTGGACTCAGAATCAGAAAGACTTGAGTTAAACCCTGCTTCAGCCATTTATTAGCTGCATGACCCTGGACATGTCACTTAACCTCTTTTTGCCCCAGTTTTCTCAAATGTAAGAATAGGATAATTAGAGCTACAGTATTCTAGATTTGTTGTGAAGATAAAATGTAATAATATTTGTAAAATGCTTTAAAAATTCTAAGACCTTATAAAAGTTTTACCTGTTAACAATTGTCACGTTAATTTGTCTATACTATCTGTCCAGTCAGTAAATTAAGATAATGCCTGTTACATATCTGTGGCAATTTTTCTTTCACTGGAAAAATGAAGCAGGGAACTGAGAAGTTATCTGAATACCTATTAAATGATACTAAGAAAATGACTTAGACTGTAAATATAACAGATATATGAAGATTTTTCATATCCATTGAGATTCGAGTTATTTTGAATGTGTCTTCACTTTCTAACATCACTTTTCAGGTTTATACTCAGCCTTCACCTATTGATAGGTAAAATGATAACAAAAAAAAAAAGGAAAGTAAAAGATAGGCAGGGTTTATTCAATCTCTTACAGCTGTCCTTTAAAACTACTTGGACATATTATCTCTGAAAAAAAAAAAACATTTCATATTAAGAAGAAATCAAAGAATTACCCCTAGATTCCAAAGTTCCTAAAATTGTTATCAGCTATCCAAAATGCATGAGGTGAAAAGTTCTCCCTAATATGATCTTCTGCATACACTGAATTTTTTGTCTCTCATCCATCAGGGAGCTGCCAGGGAAAATATCCCTTTTCAAATTAAAGTCTATCAACTCTTAGTAAGCTCTGAAATGGACAGTCATAGAGAGATGCTTGAAGGAACTAGGAGATTTAGTGACTTATGAAGGGTGGCATCCTCCTCCTCTTCATCATTACCATCATCACCATTAGCATTTATATGCAAAAGGCTTGTAAGGTACTTTACAAATATAGACTTTGATTCTCACTATAACCCTGGTAGATAAGTGCTATTATTATATTTTATAGATGAGGAGACTTGGGCAGATAGAGATTAAGTACTTTGCCCAGGATCACATACCTAAGAAGTGTATGCAAATAGATTTGAACTCAGGTCTTCCTAATTGCAGATAAAGCACTCTATTCAGTGCACAACTAGCTATGTCAGAGGCAGGATTTGTACCCAGGATTTCCTGAGGGTGAAGCCAGCCTACTATCTACTATGCCACACAAATGAAGTCTACTTACATTGTTTCACCTCTCTTTGAAAAAAAAAATTAGTGGTTTGAACTACATAACCTATCATTTCTATGCCTTCTCAGATATTTCCCATCCCCTCAATTAGAGCAGAGATGATGCATAATAAAGTTTAGTGGTGGTTACAGGTCCTAAGCCATCTTCTGAACTCTTTAGGGAATTATTGAAAAATATGCACAAGTATTAAAGTTGAGAGACCATCTTGGATGGCCATGAAAGACTGGTGTTGTCCCCAGGTGCCCTCAGTCATGCTTACAAAGAGGATTTGTGCTTTAGGTGTGGCATTTTGCAAAAGCAAAATCAGGTGGTCATTCTTCTCATCACACTCCATTTGAAGCCACAGAGATATTCCAAATTCTCTCCCATATGAGGTATGGAATTCAGCATTTTTTCCCAAAAATAAATTGGATTAACCCACTGTTGTGTACCCTATGCTCTATTAAACCATGATGCCCCCTATCAGTGATAAGAATAACCAATGATTCTCTAAAAAAAAAGAACAAAACAAAAACAAAATCTTTATTGAGCATTATGTGCAGATCATAGTGTTAAGTCTTGGGGAAAATATAAAAATTAGAGGTCATGTAAGCTTTGTTATGAAAGAGTTTGCAGCTTAAGGAAGGAAATAAGATACAAAACCGGGAGCTGCAATATACAATATTATGTTCTGAGTGCAATGTGAGGGCCTTGGTAAAATCAAAGATATGGGGATAAACTAATAAAATGGATTAAGGAAAGTTTCTGGAAGAGGCAACATTTGATATGGATGTTAAATTGTAGCAGCCCTCCTTGTTCTTCATTCCATCCACATCCTCCGTGGTGTGACTGGTATGGGAAAATTTCCAAGGTTGGTAAGAAAAACGAAGATGAGGGAGAGAACAAGCTTCAGGAAAACAAGTCATACTCACCAAGCTTTGGCTTCTGAGAGTGTGCCAAGTGGGGAGGAAGTGGTGTTAGGCAGGTAAAAAGTCACAGAGTAGAGGGATGAATGGTAGACAAGGGTGAAGTTTTGCTACTGCCTAGACCTCTGCTACTTTCATTCCAACGTTCCACTGGTATCCTCCATAGCCTAAGTCATGAGCAATCAGTTGTGGAAATCATTCAAAGAGCATGATTGGGGGACCTAGTCAGTAAAACGCTCATGAATGAAGAAAATCAACAACTCAAACAAGAACTAGAGTCCTACATTTGCTCATCTAACTGGAAATTGAATCAGGGAGTCTCTCTGTGGAACATCCATTGGAACAGTTATTAATTCTAATATGGGGTTGTTGATCAACTCTAACAATGAGAATATGTGCTAATTCTGAGTGGGTGTGGTAGAAGGGGCAGCTAGGTGATGAAATGGATTGAATGCTGGGTCTGGAGTCAAGAAGACTCATCTTCAGGGTGGAGTCAAGATGGCAGAAACAGTATATCCAAGGAGCTCTGGTTCCCACCACTTCCAATTTACATAAAAGGAGATTCTGAACAAACTCTGGAGCTAGAGAACTCACAAAATGACACAGAAAAGCTAAACTCCCATTGATGTCAGCCTGGCAGCCCCACTGGGAGCAGGAAACACAGCCCTCTGGGAGCCAAGCCCAATACCTCATGAGTCAGAGGTTTTAGCCCCAGGGCGGCTGGACCAGCAGCCAGCTGGAGAGACTCTAGAACACCAGCAGCTGTGGCCTTTCCAGAATTATCAACACATAAATGCCAAGGACAAAGCGAGAGGTCAGTGTTGTATGGAATTTGGGACAAAGGGGGGAGAGTGCATCAGCCCATTTTTCTGGGGTTGAGAAGCCACAGAGGAACCACACTGCAGCAACCACCATGTTGCAGACTCAGCTCCTGGAATGCAAACTGTAGTGGGACTGGCGACCAGTCTGGGGAAGGAGAGTAATTGCTCTCGCATTGATCTTCTTGGATCTGGATTGCAGTCTGGAATGGAGGTCTTGGGGTGTGTGACTAGCTTGCCAGAGCATGTGGAGGCTTCAGAGAGGGCACAGAACTAATACCTCCAGCAGCTGAGAAAACCGAAGCATTTGGGACAGAAGCTCCCCAGTCTGGTGGCAGAGTCCTACTGTGGCAAAAAGCCCCAAAGTCAAGTAATTGGGTGGCAACATGCCTAGGCAAAGCAAACAAAATAAACTGACAAATTCAACATTAGACTCCTATTTTGGGAGCAACGAGGATCAAAGCATGGAACAGGAGGAGTACTGGGAGGACAGAACTCCTGCACCTAAAGCCCCAAATGAAAATACAAGCTGGAATATGAGCTGGTTACAGTCCATAGAGGGCCTTAAGAAGTAGATAAGAGAAGTGGGGGGAAAATTAGGAAGAGAAATGAGAAAGAGGCAAGAAAAATATGAAATGAGACTCAACAGCTTCACTGAGGAAAATAATACCTTAAAAATAGACTAACTCAAATGGCAAAAGAGGCTCAAAAAGGCAATGAGGAGAAGAATGCCTTAAAAAGCCAAATTTGCCAGATGGAAAAATAATTCAAAAGCTCACTGAGGAGAATCATTCCTACTGATTTAGAGTGGAGCAAATGGAAACTAGTGACTTTGTGAGAAATCAAGATGCTGTTAAACAGATCCAAACAAATGAGAGAATACAAGGCAATGTGAAATATCTCATGGGAAAAACCACTAAACTGGAAAATAGATCCAGGAGAGATCATTTAAAAATTATTGGACTATCTGAAAGCCATGATAAAAGAAAGAACCTAGAAATCATCCTTCAAGAAATTCTCAAGGAAAATTGCCCTAATGTTTTAGAACCAGAGGGCAATAAAGAGGATGAAAGAATCCACTGATCACCTCCTGAAAAAGATCCCAAAAAGAAAACTCCTAGGAACATTATAGCCAGGTTCCAGAATTCCCAAATCAAGGAGAAAATATTACAAGCAGCCAGGAAGAAACAATTTCAGTATTGTGGAAACAAAATCAGGATAGCACAGAATATGGCAGCTTCTACATTGAGGGATCGAAGGGCATGAAATATGATATTCCAGCAGTCAAAGGACCTGGGATTAAAACGAAGAATCACCTACCCAGCAAAACTGAGTATCATGTTTCAGGGGGAAATATGGTCATTCAGTGGAATAGAGGACTTTCAAGCATTCTTGAGGAAAAAAACAGAGTTGAATAGAAAATCTGACATTCAGACACAAGAAACAAGAGATGCTTGAGAAGGTAAACAGGGAAAAGAAATCAAAATGAACTTATCAAAGTTGAGCTATTTACATTCCTACATGGAAAAAACTATAACTGTAACTTATGAAACCTCTCTCAGTATGAAAATAATTGAAGAAGTATATATGTGCATATGAATACATATGTGAATGTCTGCATATATGTTTAAAGGTATACATAGATAAAGGGCACAGGTCAAATTTAATAGGAAGGGATGATACTTAAAAGTTGATATTAAGAGGTGAGAGAGGAATAGAACGAGAAGAGATGGGGAGAGACAGAAAGGGGGTAAACCATTTCATATAGAAGATGCAAGGGAAAATGGTTACAAGGGAGGGGCAGAACAGGAAGCCAAAAAGGCAAAACCTTATTCTCATTTAATTTTGGCTCAGGGAGAGAATGACATGCATACTAAATAGGTTATCTCACCCTACAGGAGAGTAAGGGGTAAGGGGATGAGAAGGGGGTGTGATGGAAGGGAGGGCAGAAGGGAAAGGGGGGAAGGTAGATGGAAGCACCCACTTTTAAAAAGGCACAGGATCAAAGCAGGGAATAGTCCAAGTGGGAGGTGGGCTGGGGGGGGGGGGAATATAGTCAGTCTTTTACATTATATCTACTATGGTAATGTCTTGCATAGCTATACTTGTACAACATATACTGAATTGCTTATCTTCCCAGCAAGAGTGGGTTACAAGGGAGGAAGGGAATGAATCTGGAATTCAAAGTTTTAAAATTAAATATTTCAAATAAATATAAATATGATTATTAATACTATTTTGCATATAATTGGGAAATAAGATATATAGGTATTAGGGCACAGAGATTCATCTTGCCCTACTAGAAAAGTGGAAGGGTGTATGGGAGATGATATGGGAGATAGCAGATTGGATGAGGTGATATCTTGTGGGACTGCTATTCTGGAGTGGTGGGTATGGGAAAAACGGGGAAAAATTGTAACTCAAAATCTGGCAGAAATGAATGATATAAACCAGAAATTAATAAAGCCTTTGGAAAAACAAAGAAGACGTCTTCCTGAGTTCAAATGTGGCCTCACACACTTACTTCACTATAGGAAGTCATTTGACCCTGTTTGCCTCGGTTTTCTTGTCTGTAAAATGAGCTTCAGAAGGAAATGGTAAACCAATTCATTATCTTGTCAAGCAAAGCCCAAATAGGGTCATAAAGAATCAGCTATGACTGAAAAATGACAAAGAACTGTGGTAGATAGGGAGGGGTTTCTAGCAAGAATTTGTTGAGGAGAAGGCTTGTAGACTGTTTAAAGTCTATATCAATGTGATAGCTATTTTACTATACATAGCTGAATGTACAAGGAAGCCTCACTACACATATTTATTTTTGTTCTTTTAGATTTTATGGTAATAAGAAAAGCTCTATATATGAAGTCATATTATTCACGTGTGCTTGACTCTCTAATAGTAAGCTTATGTGACTGGCATCTTTTGAAATATAACAGGAAGAGGAAGGTCTTCCTAAGTAGGCAAGAGTTGAACCAGGAAACTAAATGGATGGATTCTTATAAACCATAACCCTACACTCAGAAGATAAGTTTGTAATCTCTAAAAAAGGAATTACTAGGTAATAGAGGTAGTCAGAAGTCTGAGAATATTAAAGAGCTTGACATTTTCCATAAGAAAGCGCAAAAAGTACTGGAGCAAGCATTGGCTTGTTGATCCCTATTCCTCCTCTATGAATAAAGTATTTGTTTTGCATTGTCCAAAAAGTACTTCAGACAATTTCCTTATTTTTACTACAGGACTGACAGACTTGAAGAAATGGAAAATGCTTAACTATCTCCTATAAAGAAACAAGGCAATTCCCTCTTGGTACACTACTAGAATCTGAGGAATAGTGGTAGGGAAAAGAACCACAATATCACATTTCTTCTCTCTCTTCTTTTTCACCTCTAACAATGTGTCAACACCAGAGACCTTCTAATGTAAACCCACCTGAGCAACTGAGAGGCCTGCCCTACGTGCCTGCACATATGTGCACACACACACACACACACACACACACACACAATTCCTGAATTTGCCATGGGATAAATATATCTGTGCCTAATTCCTAGACAAGATAGAGGGAATTTATGAAAGGGAGAAGGTAAAAGACGAATATAGAAGAAAAAGGAGAAAAGGTAAGAGGGGAGGGGTAGATGCTATTCAAGCAAAGTTTTCACCTGCTCAAAATAAGGGCAATGACTATACTTAAAAAAAAAAAAAACTTACTACTTCTAACACTGTAGAAACTATTGAAAACTTCCACTGCAGCACTTAAACTCATCGCCCGCTCATGCAAAGGGAGTGAACTATTTTAATTGACTATTACTCCACTTGAAACTTCCCTTGAAATATAGGAGAAATAGACCTTATTACTACCCCTATCACTGAGCAACATTGTGTAAGTCCCTTCATTCTGCTGAGATTTTCCTATGGGCAGGATTAATTAAAGTGAATTACTAACTGAGTTTTTTGTATGTGAGCATTGATGTTCCAGTCATCAATAAAAATAGCAAACCTCATTTACACTAACATTGATACTGAACATATAGAAAAAATAATTGGAAGTTTAGAAAAAGATATGATACTATAAAGGACTGAACATGTAAATATATATTCAAACATTTATATATTGCAATTTTGCCCTCAAAACTCTTCTCAAAATCTGATAAATGGTTTCACCATTACTTAAGTTTGGAGAATAGGCAGCTACAAAAATAACATTTTAATGTATTCCAGGTTAGTCTGCAAGCTATATTTGTAATAGGAATTTGAGTCCAACATTAGTTGGCAGATCACTTATATGAACAATTATCGAAATAGCTATTAGGAGATGATTGCACTCATTTCCAGGCAACACTGAATTGCCAGCAGTAAAGCTGGCTGAAGGTTAGATTTTGGTTTGACTTTTGGAGAAAGCCACAAGAATTTATCAGTCATCTTGACTGCAAGGGAGAGTCCCTGTCTTGAGGCTACTCTCTTTCCCATTTGAAAATAGAAGTAAATCTGTTTCTTTTTTTGTTGTTGTTTTAACAGTTTTAGTTTTCCGATGACAGAGAGTAAGAGTGAGAGAGACAGAGAGAGAGACAGAGAGAGAAAGAGAACTAGGATGCTGTTCTATGGGAACATTAAAAAGAAGGCAAAACTAATAGTAAGTAGAGGAAGAAAAAAAAAGTTTAGTCCGTGGTGAGAGGTGAAGGCTGAGTTAGGGAGGCCAAACTTAGATACAGAGAATATGGGGATTATGTTCTTAAGTACATGTGGATACATATGGTGTGTAAGATCTATATCTATACTCCTGTATATGCACCCATGGTTATCAGAGCATGGAGAAGTTGATACCAAGTTAAAATGGTGTTTGTGGAAATGGAAGACTAAGTTCTTCACCCTTGCTCCATTTATTATGCTTATGTATAGTTTGGCACTTTTGAACCATGTTGGCTATTCTATAGTATAGTCTAAGACCTTAATTCCCTTAGAATAGAAGAAGAAAAGATATCTTTGTGTTCTGGTCCTTGACTAGTAGAGAAATGATTTAGAAGTCCATGTGTGGCATGGGGATGACATGGATCCTCCCACAACTTCATGATGATAGAGTTTTATGAGAGGCCTTGGATGCTATTCAGCCACAAAACCATTATCTTTGCTTTTGATGAAGAGGTCAGTATTCTTACTTAACTTCTGGATTGGCAAGGCAAGGAAAAGGATGAGTGGGCCAACCAAACAGGTTTTTAGATATACTAGTATTATCTATTGCCTGAAGTCTCCCCATGAGTAAGCATCAACAAAACACCATCTAGTAGCCATCAAAAGGGAAAAGAGTAATGGTAATCATCATTGTAGGCTCTGGAGAACATAGTTATATGGCAGGGTGAACTTCAAAGGAGAGGAAGAGCAAAAGGGAGAAAGGGGGAGAGACTTGTAAATTAGCAAAAGATTTTTCAGGAGCAAATGATAGTAACACATCATGCATAATCCAGATGGCCAAGGCCCAAGAAAATTAAAGTTTGCTTTAAAAAGTTGAAAAGTACTTTTAAATATCATTAAATCCAGTCATCCAATCTGATTATCACCACACTTAAAATATACAAAATGGTACAACCAAGATGGTTGATCATCAAGCTGACATTTAATGA